>JAZKJV010009137.1:0-600000 GCA_037367405.1 Ottelia alismoides
TTTATTTTATATTTGAAAATAATAAAATCATTTACTAATTTAAAATAATTAATATTTATTAATCCAGGCTATTTTGTCTTCTAGCGGCCTGCGTGGACCAATCGCAGGCCGCCAAGGGTTGACCGTGGGTCAACTCCTCTGACCCTAGCCTCACACCTTTGACAGATCACGAGAGCCCTATTTCTCCAATTTTTCACGCAATTTGTGTAGCTCGAGAATGACAGGACCCTTCATGAAAATTGTTCCTTGTACATCCTAGATACACGCCCTATCCCATGATTCATAGTACATGGCGCCAATTCGATAGAAAAGAGAGATCAATAAGGGTGCGCATCCTTTGTATAAATAAGAAGCCTCCTCCCCCTTCTCAAATTTGGTCTCCTTTTGGTCTTCTTCCACATTCGTTTCCAGTCCTTAGAGCATCATCGTGACAGGGGGGGTCCTGCTGGAAGCGTCAGCTGGTCGGAGGAGTCGAGGGCAGCACCCACGGCAGCGCTCCGGCATCGCCCTGCTCCCTAGTCGACCACCAGGTATAAGAGATGTTTTATTGCTTTAATAGTTAGGTTTTCATTCCAGTTTTTATTTCGAGTCGTTAGATTAGTTTTTAGTCAAGTGAATCACCTTGATTTGGTCGAGTCGTAGTTCGTCGGAGCTCCGCTCCGGCGACGACTCCCATCCCATCTAGTGACTCCGACGCTCAAACCGCACCCATTTCGATCCCCCACGCATTCTCCGCTTCCCGATCGTTCCCAACCAACCAGAGCCTTGTTGGCTTTGCGAATCGAGGTCCCACTCCTAATCTGTTCTATGCAGGTTAGGAGGGGAACGAGTCCCTCATGGGTGTTGTGGAACCACAAACGAGGCTCCTGGAGGTTCCCCTCTTCATAGACCTTTCCTGATCGCTATGGACCTCCAGGTGCCTCCATGAAGCAACCTTGGCCGTGGCGGAGCCCCAGGAAGGATTAGATACCCTCGGCGGAGGGAATGGAGGTCGGAGGAGCGCACAATCTCCGATTGAAGCTCGTCGGCGGCGTCCTTCTTCCCAGTTCATTCACCCGTCTCCTCCGTTGTTGGATGAAGGGCCCCGCTCCAGATTTGCCCAAGACCGTTCGATGGAGAAGCGCTCAGACCGTCGGATCATCTCGGATGATCTAATCCTCACCGCCCATTGCCGAACCAGTACCAGCCGTTGGATGAAGGCCACGTGGATAAGTGAAGACATCATCGTCGTTCATCAATGCCTCTTTGGGGGTAAATTGCTAAATCCTCCCCCGTTTTTTTTGGTATTATTATTTAGTCCTGTAAAATAGTTGTAATGTTATGAATAATTGGGTTATTTGCACAAAACCCCTTGTATTAGATATATATTCCGTTTATGCCCTTCCCAGCCGAGTCACGTGTAGCTCCACGTGATGCGTTGTAAATTTTGCACTTGAGCACCTTGCGGTTTTGTATATTGTGAAAAAAATTCCAAAACATTAAATAAATGTTATTTCTTTTGGTATATTTGCAACATAGCCCTGCATGTTATTTTATTTGCAAAAATGCCCCTGCCAAGCTGATTTATTTTATGTGTTTCATCTATTTATTAAACATACCTAGCTTGCTCCTAAAAATATGCAAAAATTGGGCTAGATGCTCTATGCCATGTAGATCCACGCCACATATTTATTTGGCATTTTTGTGCATTTTATTCATTGATTAAAATTTAAATAGGAGACATTTTTGCCCTATTTAAAATATAAAATACCCAAAAAATATAGAAAATGTTTTTAAAAAATTACAAAAAATTATATATGTTTAATTTTGATGTTTATTGAGTTTAGAAAACAAAAAAACCCTAAAAATAGAAAAATTAAAATATAAAAATTTCAAGAAGCTCCAAAATCCCAAGAAAAATATATAAACTCTTCAAAAATACCAAAAATATAGTTTCCGATTTTATAATTATTTCTATATTATTATTTACGTATTAAAATTAATTTGGGTAATTTTGAGACTTATTTCATATTTTTAAAACCCACATTATTTTCAGCCTATTTAATTAGTCCCATATTAATGACATTTTTGGAAATAAAAATACATCAAAAAAAAAGTAAAATCCCAGAAAAAATAAAACAAATTTGAAAAAATATAAAAAGCCTAAAAATATTATAGCTAATATATTTTGAGTATTTAGATATATATGTATCCCTGTATATTATATATCCCTCTCTCCTCTTATATGAAGATCTATATCTATATATATATATACTTATAGATCTATTTTCTATATTTAAAAATATAAAAATAAAAGATAAAAAATTATAAAATATAAAAATAAATGAAAATCATAGAAACAATATATATATATATTAAAGCCCACAAAAAGAGGATTCATTTAAGGATGACCGGGGATTTACATAAATACCTATATTCTACCCATTTTTCTTGCTCTCTGTGGTTCGACCTCTACATGCTTATACACTATGCATTTTATGATAGAGTTAATAAATATTAATTCACATTTTTATGATTTAATTGACTTATTCATTATTGTGGGTTAATTTCTGATCTATCGGGATTTCGTGAGCGGTCGCCTCAGCGACACCGTGGTCCCGCCTTGTGTGGACCACTTTAGACCCTCGCTGAAAAACTTCGTTCATCAGATGGCGCCGTTGCCGGGGATCAATGAGCGTAGCCTGTTATAACTTGTCATTCTTGTATAAAAAAATTCATTTATTCATCATTTATCTTGTGAATAGTTATTTATTTGAAATTTCTTAATTATACATGATTCTTTGATTAGAGACATACAAATTCGTTTGGATTAATTACTTGAATCTTTATTTCATTAATTGAGCTTATATTAATTCTATCTCTTTGTGACCTTGTTGCGAGGGCCCGCCACGCGAGGATGGTTTCTTAGGAAGTCAAAGCAGCCGAGCTTGAAGGAGGTTGGTCTTCACTTCATGACCAGCTGGAGAGAGCACCAAGGATGCAAAGGGATGTGAATTAGTGAGGCCTTGAGTAATTGGGATCAATTTTTAATTTATTGTGAGAGAGAGACAATTTTAGCATGTAATATAACTTGGACTCTACTCTTCACAACGAGGTCCAGTGTCCGGGTGTCTGTTCACCTGGTGGCTTCATCGCGGCTTTTTCGTGTTTTCCCGCCTTGTTTTCTTTGTTTCCCGCAGTTTTGAGCTTTCCGCCTTTTCTTTACTTTGTTTTGTGTGCATGGAGCCCCTAGTCTTAGGTTGCTTAACTCGGTAGCTAGGTCCACACCTTAATAATAATACCTGTTCCTATAGTCTATTACGTATGGATCTAGTCAAATCTAATAAATGTTAGTTGTTTAGAGTCAGACCCATGCGCCGTGAGAGACATCGTACAACACTGGCAGGACCCGTTGTGGCAGGCACCGAGACGTTTCCAAGACCGGACTCTAGGGTTAGACTTTAAATGACAAACATATGGTTCTTCACGATTAATAACAGCTACTGTTTAGGACGATTTTGTCGCATGCACACCGTCATGTAGATAGGTTTAAAAATTCAGTTTTGCATACCGCATGGAGAGAGCAGGGATGCACTGTAAGTCTTCTAACTCAGCATGCATCATTTGGTTCAATGGTGAGATTTCCATCATAGAACCAACTTGCACGGCTTTTCCGCTATCTCCCTCTGATTTTGAACACCTAGGACATGAATGAAAATCTACAAAAACGTTAGGCACTGGTATGAAACAGACTCAAAAAAAGTGAAAACCCAAAAAACTAAAACAAGGGGAATGCTAAATAAACTTTGACCTTAATTAAAAGTTGTAATGGACTATCATTCTACTAGGTTCATAAAGCCCTCATTGTTTTCAGGTACCTTTGGAGGGGGACCAAAACCCCACTCCCTTGAGTGAGGCACGTCCCATAAGGAATAGAGCCAAAATCCCAGTCTGTAACTGCCTTGTATATCACCTAGATTTCCGAAGTATTGTCGCTTCTATCGTACGTAGGCGAGTAGGGCTTGGTCGACATTGATGAATCTTTATTGTGTAGAGCATTGGCCTTGTCCAAAGTATCAAGCATAGGCCACACCTTCACGGGGGTGTATGTCTCATCGTCTTGCGTCCGAGTAGGTTCTTGCACGCTCACGGGTGATTCCGTTGTGAGCGAGAACCGAAGTATTGGTTTCGCCTATTGGCTTCCTCTCTCTATTTCTTTGGCTGAGTAGGGATCCAGGAAGGGTTACAAGGACCTTAAAAAGTATAGACTACAGGTTACAAAGGAGGAGGACAAGTACGAGATACTTTTCTGGCAGTAATCTCTCTCCTATAGGGGTAGCGTGCTAAGGACTTGTTAAAAGATACGCCTGAAATAACAACTCTAAAACTGAAAAGATAATAAATAGCCGAACTTTCACGGCTTCACATGGCGTGAGTTGGTGAACCTAATCTTGTATGGTGTTTGTATGGATCTAGATTTAAGGTTCAAAGATCAAGTCCCGCGCCGTTGCGTAAATTTTGTTGTGCCATTCCCCTTTGACCCCCGCTCAGTTTGAGCCTTTCTACTATTTTGCACTCCTTTTTACTCCTCGTTGAACAACGTATCCTTCCTCCAACATACAATCCTCTTTTGCTTCGCGAATTCGATCCATGGATGGTTTCCTCGAGATCCTGCCGACACCCACATCGATTCCATGGACTCGACTTCGCCAATAAATTCGAGGCGATTCCCGAGATTCCGATCCGGACTTTGCGGATCGATCTCCAGACTCCACGTCTTCTACGCTTCTTTTGTCCACCCAATAATCCAGGATAACTTTTGTCATACCTTTGCTGTTGCGAATGGAAGTCGATCACAGTTCATATCCTTTTCCCTTGATAACATTCTGGGATTGACCTTGATCCTAAAACCATCATGACAGCTGAATGATATTGTGAAGTGGTTTGATTAGGATTCTCTCATTATGCAGATAGAAGACATACCAAGCCCCTGGATCCTAATATGGAATTCATTTCGTCAGATTCAGACCCTGACATGTCTCCTCAAGGGAAGGGCAAGGGTCAACAGCCACCCCAGCCAAAGCAAGGATAGATGCCTGATCAGAATCAGGTTAATGCACAATTGTTGGCATCCATCCAAGCTATTCAACAGATGTTGACTGAGCAGGCCCTAGCACAAAGCGCTTTTTAGGATATGTTGAATGATGTAATGAACAGATACGAGGGAGGAGGACAAGGCCTAGGAGGAGGTGACCCTTTGGATGACGAGGGAGAGCAAGGACATGGGAGACCTAAACCTACACTGAAGGAGACTTATAATTCTGGAGACATCCAGATGACCGAGTGAATCCTCATTCCACTGGTGCGTGCTCATTTTGAGCTGAAGCCCATGTTCCTCGCTCTTCTTCCTGCTTTCCATTGAAACACCAGCGAAGAGCCGTACATCCACCTGCAGTAGTTTTCACGCATCTGCCGCACTACTCACTACCCAATGTCCCTTTGGACATAGTCAAAAGGATGGAATTCCCCTTCAGCCTACAAGACAAGGCCTTTATGGGGTCAACCATCTGGGGAAGGTTGTGACAAACTGGGAGGAATTGAAGTCAGCATTCTAGCATAAATTTTACCCTATTGGTCGGCTCAACCAGATGCGAGCACGAATCAACAACTTCTCCCAAGGAGCCCGCGAATCCATACATGAAGCATGGGAGAGGTTCACCGATCTGCAGGAGAAATGCCCCCATCATGAAATTCCTAAGACCAGCCTGTTCCAACATTTCTTCGGAGGCCTAAACATTGAGAGCCAAAGGCTCGTTGATGCAGCATGTGGGGGTTCACGCTTCAACAAAGATGAAGATGTAGTCTGGAAGATATTCGAAGAAATGGCCGAAGGAGAGGCCGCCCTTTCTTCATCTAAGGCATACCAAAAGCAGCCCCAGATCCTCCAGAAACAAGTACACATGGCAGCATCTCACGAGGCGGAGAGATATGAGAGCTCCAACCTCAGTATCATTGGGGGCCATCTCTCGAAGGTTGATATTATTGAAAAGCGATCACAAGACCTTGAAAAACTTGATGTGATCGAAAAGAGGATGCAAAATCTTGATAAGCTAGATCAGATCACCAAACAGTTAGAACTGATAGTGGGCACCATCAACTCTGTTCAGTCGGAAGTACCATTAGAAGCTCCTGCTGAGAAGAAGGACGATCTACCACCGCCACATCAGCCTCAGCAGAGCCAACAGCCACCGGCAGTCCAGCACATGTACTACGTGCAGGCGCCCGACCAAGGCCAGCCGCAGCTGCAGATGGTTGTGTACCAACCAGGATTTGCAACAGGATCTGATCCAGTCTTCCCACCACCACACCTGATTCAAGAAGTCAACGGGGTATGGAGCAATGAAGCACAACCGACCCGTCCTATGGGACAACCTCAGGGTTAGCCACCTGCCAACCAGCAATAGCACCAACCTCAGTATGGTCGGTTTGGGTAGTCCTCACAACCACCGCCACAGTACCATCAGCCTCCCCCACATGCAAATCAATGGAGGCAGAATCAACATTATCAGCAGCCGCAGTACCGTCACCCACAACCTTTCCATCAGTATGCGGCCGCCCCAACTCAGCAATACCAGCAGTATCCTCCTCCCTCTTACCAACAATTCCAGCTTCCTGCACCACCCCAGCACCACCAACAACTGCCTCAGCACCCGCACATGCAACAACAACGTGGTCTGCATGCTGAATCTTCAGAGGCAACTCCTGTGAACCCAACTATGGATTGCTTGGCCCAACTCGTCAAAGGGCTAGCAGATATGACCAAGAGGCTCGACGAGCTGACTGCCACCAAGACCACCATCCCAGCTCAGGTCAAAGCCAACCCCAATAGCTTTAAAAAGAAAGAGCATGTAGAATTTGATGTCTCGTCTGCGTCTGTAGAGTCAGAAAATGATAATCTCGTTTGTTCTAATGCTGTCACTCTCAGGAGCGGTAGGGCCTTGCCTCCTCTGCTATCAAGAATGGAGAGAATAAGGAACCGGGTGGATCGTCATCTTCTGCATCAGTTGTGCCAGATACAGGGGCGGGTGAGGAGGAAGAAGAAGGAGAAGCCATTCCAGCAGTCATGCAACACCAGTACCGTCAGCCAAAAATACAAAAACATCAGCAAAACCAAAAACAACAAAAGAAGCTTGCATACGAAGCAAAGTCATGCCGGCCTCGGAGGAGCCGCCAGCAGCAGCCGATCCCTCGCCAGCCGACGGAGCAGACGCCCTACTTTTTGCTCGCCCATCAGCACCAGTATCTCAGGATCCAGTTTGTACTCCTTTTTGTAGTCCGGATGTACAACAATTTGTGGGTGATAGTTATGATGTAAATAAGAACCCTACTTTGCCTAGAAATGATGTAAATATTCCTTTTCCTAATGTAATTGAAAAATCCAAAAAAATTGCAAAAAGAAAAAGTGCATTGTATGATCCTAGAGTTGTGGAAATAATAGATAACTTAACTGTTGAGATTCCCTTAATGAAGGCCATGGAATACATGCTAGCTGTAAAGAAAAGGTTGAAAGAAGCATGTACCAGCAGGCGTCGACCAACATGAAGGAACAAACGCCAACAAGTTGAGAAGCATGTCCTCACATTGGCCACAGTTGCGGACATCAGCAACCTCGCACAGAAAAAGCAGGACAATGGAGCACCTCTTACCAGTTGTGAGATTTTCGATCAAGTCTTCGAGCGCACTCTCCTTGACAGTGGGTCTTCCATCGACCTTTTGCCATCATCAATAACGCAAGAATTTGGGCTGGGTCCACTCAAGCAGACACGAATGATCCTTCAGTTCGTTGACCAATCCATCAAGCGAATCAGCGGTCTGTTGGAAGACGTTGTAGTTAAGGTGCGGGAGATTTAATTCCCGGTTGATTTTGTAGTCCTTGATATGGACTCACCCGCACCCTTACTCTAGGCCCCTATCATCCTTGGCCGACCATTCCTGCGTACCTCAGGTGCCGTGGTTGATTACTGGTCTGGCAAGATCACTTTCAGCTCGAACAACAAGCAGATCACTATAAACATGATCAGAGAGCCGAACGCCACGACTGATGAGAGCCATGCAGTATCAGAAGTAGACTACAACTTTATTATAGAAATCAGAGACTCATCACTGTCATTGAATGATACATGGACCCGAGAAATCCTCACTCTCGAGGAGGACTTGGAAAACACAGTTGATCTATGCTCTGATGATTCTTGGGAGATAGATTCTCAGATGCTAGCGCAACTATGTGATTTTGAGAATTTACTCCAGCCCAAACACAATGAGCACAGTACAAAACAGCTCGGCACATCATCAGGGTCTCAACAGAATACCGAGGATGGTAGCTCCATCAAAGAAGTGCATCCCACTACCAGTATAGTGTCTGAAGTGACCAACAAGTTGGACAGCTCAAAACCAGAACTCAAGCCACTTCCTGCAGGTCTGAAGTATGCTTTCCTTGCGGGTGAAGAACACATGTATCCGGTCATCATCAGCAGCAGGCTGAATCCGGAGCAGGAATCTCGACTTCTCGAGGTTCTAGAAAAGAACCGCAAGGCACTTGGTTGGTGCGTATCAAATCTCTATGGGATAAATCCAGCTTTGTGTTCACACCACATCTATCTTGAAGAAGATGCCAAGCCGTCCCGTGAATTCCAAAGAAGATTGAATCCAAACCTCAGGGACGTCGTCATGAAAGAAATCACGAAATGGTGCGACGCAGGCTTCATTTATCCTATCTGCGATTCAAAATGGGTAAGCCCACTGCATGTAGTTACAAAGAAATCCGGGCTTACCGTGGTTACCAATGACAAAGGAGAGGAAATATCCACTCGGGTACGAACATCCTGGCGGGTGTGTGTTGACTACCGCTGTCTTAATGTAGCAACTAAGAAGGACCACTTCCCCTTGCCAGTCATTGATCAAGTTCTGGAAAACTAGCAGGCAAGGAGTTCTTCTGCTTTTTGGATGGGTATTCCGGGTACAACCAGGTGGCGATCGCCACCGAAGATCTAGAAAAAACTACCTTCACTTGCCCGTTCGGCACCTACGCCTTCAGGAGAATGCCCTTTGGATTATGAAAAGCACCTGCGACATTCCAGAGATGCATGCTAGCAGCTTTTGCCGAGATGGTAGGTAGTTTTCTCGAGGTGTTCATGGACGACTTCTCAGTCTATGGTGACAGTTTCGATTCTTGTCTTGGGTACCTATACAGAGTGCTTCGGAAATGTCGTGAAGTCAATTTAGTGCTCTCATGGGAAAAGAGCCACTTCATGGTCACCGAAGGGATTGTGCTGGGTCACGTTATTTCCAAACGTGGCATGGAAGTCGACCCGGCAAAGGTGGATGTTATTGCCAATCTAGAACCACCTCAGTCAGTCAAGAATGTAAGGTCATTCCTGGGGCATGTGGGATTTTATAGACGATTCATCAAGGATTTTAGTTGCATCGCCCGACCTTTAACAGAACTTCTATGCAAGGAAACCGAATTCAATGTAGATCAACAGGTTCTCCTTGCTTTCAATCAGTTGAAGGAGCTTATCACTCAGGCTCCAGTCCTACAGCCGCCAGACTGGTCTCTCCCCTTTGAGATCATGACTGATGCGTCAGACTTTGCAGTTGGGGCTGTTCTGGGACAGAGAAAAGAAAGGGTGCCCTACGCCATTCACTATGCCAACAAAACATTGGATGAGGCACAAAGAAATTATACTGTGACAGAGAAAGAGTTGCTGGTCGTGGTTTTCGCCCTTGAGAAGTTCAGATCCTATTTGCTCGGATCAAAAGTTACCATTTTTACAGACCATTCTGTTATCCGGTACCTACAGCAGAAGAAGGATGCCAAGCCTAGATTGATTAGATGGATCCTTCTCCTCCAGAAATTTGATTTGGAAATCAAGGACAAGCATGGAGTTCAGAATGTTGTAGAAGATCATCTCTCCACAATTGAGTAGCAAGAGTCTCCACTGAATAATGCACCTATCACAAAAACCTTTCCAGATGAGTCAATTTTAGCAGTGGATTCCCTCCCTTGGTATGCTGATATAGTCAATTACCTCGCCTCAGGGGTAACACCATCAGATTGGACAAAGAATCAGAAGAATAACTTCATGTCGACCATCCGTTTCTATCAATGGGAAGATACTGTTCTATTCAGGGAAGGAGCGGATTGCATTTGGCGCAGGTGCATACCTCAGGAGGAGCATTATATGTCCTCGAGCATTGTCACTCACTCGAATCTGGTGGACATCACTCTGGAGACCGTACGACAGCTAAAGTACTTCAGTGTGGCTTCTGGTGGCCCAAACTATTCAAGGATGCAGCAGTATTCGTCAAACGATGCACTGACTGTCAGAGATTGAAGGGAACACTCACTGTAAAGGATTCGATGCCCCTGAAGATCATTCAGATAGTCGATGTTTTTGATGCATCCCCTTCATGGGACCTTTCCCTAGCAGTCAAGGTTTTGAGCACATCCTTCTCACCGTAGATTATGTTAGTCGTTGGGTTGAAGCTATTCCTGCTCGAGCCGCTGACAGTCGGACGGTGTGCTGATTCTTGAAAGACAACATTTTTGCGCAATTTGGGATTCCGAAGATTCTCATATCAGATGGGGTTATCCATTTCATTAACAAAGAGGTCAAGAAATTAACGAAGGAGTACGCCATTGACCATCGTTGGCATCCCCTTATTATCCTCAGCCAAATGGCATGGCCGAATTATCAAACAGAGAAATCAAGACGATCCTTCAGAAACTTGTAGGGCCAAACAGAAAGAACTGGTCGCAACTCTTGGACTCAGTCCTCTGGGCTTACAGAATTGCCTACAAGTCTCCCTTGGGTATGTCACCCTACCGTCTTGTATATGGGAAGCCATGCCATCTGCCTGTTGAATTAATTCACAAGTCTTTATGGGCCATCAACATGTGCAATTTGGACTCACGGAAAAGTGGTCAGAAAAGAAAAGATGATCTGGACAGACTCTTGGAGTTTTGAGACTATGCATACGATAACACATTGATGTACAAGGAAAAGGTGAAATGTTGGCATGACCAGCACATCAGACGAAAGACCTTTGAAGTTGGACATAAAGTGTGGTTATTTGATGTAAAGTTACGGATCTTCCCGGGCAAATTAAAGAGTAAATGGACGGGACCATTTCGAGTTCGTGAAGTGCGTGACAATGGAAGCATTGCTGTATCAGAACTGTCCCCTGATGCACAACCATTTGTCGTCAACGGTCAACTCCTGAAGCCTTATCTCGAGCCTGATACATTCTTGGTCGTTTTCGACTCCATCCAGCTTCTGCACCTTGATGACATACCCACGACATTGTCAGCATCAGAAGATTCAGACATTGCACCTAAAAAACTATTCATCTGATCTTCTTCTCTTCTGTTCTACCTTCTTTTCTTATCAAAAAAATGGTGATGTCGCCCTTTGTGTACAGTCTTTGATACTTAGGACACACTTTGTCATAAGTATAGAGGGATGTACACCCAGAGTTTCTCTATTCTTTGATCCTCTCCATTGTCTCCTCTTCTTGTCTATACTTAGGAGTATCTTACCCTAAGTATAGGGGGAGACAATCTGAGTACGAGTTGTCTATTCTCATCCTTGACCATCCACGCCTTATGTACAACCTGCTATACTTAGGATTACTTGACCCTAAGTATAAGGGGGGGCGGTCAACTTCTTGATTTATTTACCCCCTTATTCATTCATTCTTTCGACTTCTCTCTACTTAGTCTGAGTTATGTCTTAGCTTCTTCTCTTTGATCTATGAGGACATAGCTCGAGCTAAGTATAGGGGTGTCGTATATACTATGTATATACTATCAGCCATAACTCGTACTATAAATAAAATAATATTTAAAGATAAAATAACACTAAAAGTATTTCTATCATAAATAACTGTGAGCTCTTCAGACTCTTTTTGTACATACTGATTAATAAATCAGGCAAAAAGTAGATTTGTACAAAATTTGAAACTCTTTGCGAAAAATTTTGTGAAAACTGTTTGAAAATAAGTTTGTAAAATTTTTTCAACCTTTGTAAATATTTTTGTTTGCAAAATTTATTTTCTGTGAGTGAAATAAAAACGTTTGAAAAATAATTTACAAATGGTTTGAAAAATGGTTGCAAAAATAATTGAAAAATCTATATATATGGTTGGAAAAACTTTGCAAAATGATTTTCAAATGTATGCACATGATTGTAAAAATATTTTGGACTATAGTCCTCAAAATCTTTTGAAAATGATTCTCCAATAAGTCTGAGGAGTTTGCACAAAAATTTCTCATGCAAGAATAAGCAATAATTCCAAATAAAACTTATAAGAGCCTAAACCATTTTGTACATAAAGTAAGGTCTTTCATTGTATACACTGATTAATAAACCATGTTAAATACTTTTACAGAATGATTTGAAAAATGGTGTAAACTGTTTGGAAAACTTGCTGTGAAACGATTTCAACCTGCGTAAAACTGCTTTGTTTGTAAAATTTTTTTCTTTGTGTAAAATAAAGGAATTGAAAACCTATGTGCAAATGGTTTGAAAAATATTTGTAAAAATATTTTGAAAAATGTACATATAGTGTTTGCAAAATCTCTGAAAAAAATGGCTTTCAATTGATTGTAAAGATTTGCAAAAATTATTTTGTACTATAGTTTTCAAAATGATTTTGAAATAAGTTTAAGGAATAAAAGCATCATTGATGTATATGGATACATATATATATTTACATATAAAAATTCTTTCTCAATTGTATATACACCTAAATAAATCACTTTGTTAAAACATCTAAATTCTTTAAAATTCTTTAAGTCTTGAAAAAAATAAAGCGACACGTTCGTGTAAATAGTTGTACATATTTTATACTTAAGATGACAAAATTATTTACAAAATTCTTTGTGTAAACATTTTCTCTTTGTTTTTAAAGTTCTTTGAAAAATTGCATCATTTATTGCACATAGCTTGTGCATATCATTCATATTCTTTTTGAGTGAGCTTGATGATTGAACCAGTCCAATAAAGTCTAAAATTGGAGCTTGGTTGGACCTTACCGCACCTAACTGCACTGGAACCTTATGGGAACTAGGTTTAAGGTACTTTAGGTCTATTCAGACTTAATTCTTTGAGAAATCATGGCTGGGTTCAAGTCACCTCAACTGACTAAATAGAAGTTTTCGAGACACACGCATGACTCTTATCGGTCGTGACCTAACTTGGACACTTGCACCTTTCACTTGGCTCGACCCAGTTGGAGTGGTGAGGGGGTTGGATTTGCCAGTCTGAGATGCACACGGGTGGAAACATTCGTCCTCGTCTAGGGAGGGAAGTGCACCCCAACCTGGTCCAGTTTCAATGAAGTCGAATGACAGGATATTGTGGGTTGCGATAAAGCTTCAAAAAAGATATAGTCTTCTGGTTCAAGAGGAAAAAGTCCTTATGCAAATGCTGTTGTAAATAGTATGTTGAAAAAAAACTCCAAAAAAGTGGACAGGTTTGAAAATAAAAATAAAAGTGTCTTCCGGAATATGTGTATATGTTGTATAGAACATAAGCAAGCTTGAGCATCAAAGTTATACCACGTGAGCCTGCAGCTGGATGACTTGACTACACTGGTCTTGCATCCCAGGACAGGTAGCTACACTGGCTACCGTCCATTCTCTTCTTCACCACCTCCTCTTGAGTTGGATGCCACTTGAACTTAGAAGGGAATACCCTGCTCCTCGACGAAAGAGTGCTGGATTGGGGAATCTTTGGGTTGTCATTCTAGAGCAGTCATTTCCTTTGTCATTTCAGTTGGGGAGAGCCACTATCACTCACACTGTACAAGTCAGCTTCATAGTCATAAGGGTTTGCGTATGGAGTAGGCCAGTTCTGACTAGGCTATTGAGGTGGGTTGAACCGAGTTCTGTGACTCTCGAAGGCTGTTGTGTTTTAAAGTTGGTTCCTGACTAGGTTCTACACACATTCACCACTAAGGTCTAACAGAAGCTCCAAATTATGATTTTGTAAGGACAAGATATTGCACTGAAAGCAATCCTAGTCACTCCATCTTTTTCAATCTTCTTTTTCTTTTCTTCTTATTCTTTATTCTTTTTGTACTTATTGCATAAGTATTTGCTAGGGGATAGCAAAGGAAAGTATAGGGGGGTGAGGAATCTCCATTTCATCATCTTTATTCTATTATTTTGGCCTAAAAAACCCAAGCAAATGCATATAAATAACATCAATTTGTCTATAATAGCATTCATTATTTATGGTATTAAGTGTACATAAAATAAGGTTTTTAATGACAAAATTATGGAATAAAGAGAAGAAAAGAAGAAGGAACAGAATATTTCAAATATTTGGTGAGCCTGACCCCGAGACCAAGGCCATAATGGAATTGGTCGACACGGAATAAAATAGGGGGAGATAAGGGACGAGAATACAATAAATATTTCATTTATTCATTCTTGATTTATGCATTTTTGGCCCCTATTTTGTATCTAATTATTTATTCATCAAATAACGAAATTTTGTACATGAAAATTGTAGATAATAATGTAAATAAAAAGACAAAATTTAGTTTGTACAAAACTGATACACAGTGTGCACTTGATACACAGAATAGAATGCTAGAATTTCAACTTCACAGACCCATATCTTGCAAACAAAAAGTCAAAATCCACCAAAATCACTTTGATTGTATATAACCTTTCACGAGCTCTTTAATAAAATTGGTTTCATAATTTTTGGAGCTCATATGTGAAAGTTAGGTTTTTGGCCCTCATTGTGCATGATACCGATTAAAATATTCATTATATTCATGATTCATTATTTTTATAAATCTATATTTTTATAATTATGAAAATAATATACACAATACATGTACATGTTGAAATTAAAAGAAAATCCAATAAAATTTATTAAATAAATAAAATGTATATAAAATACAGGTAAAATACCAATAAGTATACCTACATATTATATATATCTATTTATTTAAATATGCAAATAAACTCATAAAAATAAAATAAAAATATATTTAGGTATATAAAAATAAGTTATAAATATATAAAATAAGAGAATAAAATAATAAAATAAAATATACAAAATAAAAATAAATTATACAAAATACATGTAAATACACTTATAAATACACCATTAAAATAAACTTATAAGAAAATACATCATAAAAATAAATAAAAATCATAATAAAATATTACATTAATTAATAAACATTTTTCATTAGATATTAGAAAAATAATAAAATCATTTACTAATTTAAAATAATTATTTTTATTAATCCAGGCTGTTTTGTCTTCTAGCGGCCTGCGTGGACCAATCGCAGGCCGCCAAGGGTTGACCGTGGGTCAACTCCTCTGACCCTAGCCTCACACCTCTGACAGATCACGAGAGCCTCGTTTATCCAATTTTTCACGCAATTTGTGTAGCTCGAGAACGACGGGACCCTTCATGAAAAATTGTTCCTTGTACATCCTAGATACACGCCCTATCCCATGATTCATAGTACATGGCGCCAATTCGATAGAAAAGAGAGATCAATAAGGGTGCGCATCCTTTGTATAAATAAGAAGCCTCCTCCCCCTTCTCAAATTTGGTCTCCTTTTGGTCTTCTTCCACATTCGTTTCCAGTCCTTAGAGCATCATCATGACAGGGGGGTCCTGCTGGAAGCGTCAACTGGTCGGAGGAGTCGAGGGCAGCACCCACGGCGGAGCTCCGGCGTCGCCCTACTCCCTGGTCGACCACCAGGTATAAGAGTTTTTTTATTTCTTTAATAGATAGGTTTTCATTCCAGTTTTTATTTCCAGTCGTTAGATTAGTTTTTAGTCAAGTGAATCGCCTTGATTTGGTCAAGTCGTAGTTCGCCGGAGCTCCGCTCCGGCGACGACTCCCATCCCATCCAGTGACTCTCTGACGCTCAAACCGCCCCCATTTCGATCCCCCACGCATTCTCCGCTTCCCGATCATTCCCAACCAACCAGAGCCTTGCTGGCTTTGCGAATCGAGGTCCCCATCCTCCGCGTCGTCGGACCTCGCCGCCCGCATCACCCCTTCTTGCTTGACATCTTCAAAATCGACCGAGGTCAAAGCCCTAGAGCCCCTGATCTTTTCTATGCTTGTTAGGAGGGGAACGAGTCCCTCCTGGGTGTTGTGGAACCAGGATCGAGGCTCCTGGAGGTCCCCCTCTTCATTAACTTTGCCTGATCGCTATGGACCTCCAGTCTCATGAAGCCATGGACTGGCGAGCCCCAGAAGGATTAGAGACCCTCGACGGAGGGAATGGAGGTCGGAGGAGTTGTACAATCTCCGATTGAAGCTTGCCGACGGCGTCCTTCTTCCCAGTTCATTCACCCATCTCCTCCGCCGTTGCATGAAGGGCCATGCTCCAGATTTGCCCAAGATCGTCCGATGGAGAAGTGCTCAGACCGTCGGATCACCTCGGATGATCTAATCCTCACCGCCCATCGCCGAACTGGTACCAGCCGTTGGATGAAGGGCACATGGATAGGTGAAGACATCATCGTCATTCATCAGCGCCTCTTTGGGGGTAAATTGCTAAATCCTCCCCTGTTTTTTTGGAATTATTTTTTAGTCCTGTAAAATAGTTGTAATGCTAAGAATAATTGGGTTATTTTGCATAAAATCCCTTGTATTAAATATATATTCCGTTTAAGCCCTTCCCAGCCGAGTCATATGTAGCTCCACGTGATGCAATGTAAATTTTGCACTTGAGCACCTCGAGGTTTTGTATATTGTGAAAAAAAATCCAAAACATTAAATAATTGTTATTTCTTTTGGTATATTTGCAACATATCCCCTGCATGTTATTTTATTTGCGAAAATGTCCCAGCCAAGCTGATTTATTTTATGTGTTTCATCTATTTATTAAACATACCTAGCTTGCTCCTAAAAATATGCAAAAATTAGGCTAGATGCTCTATGCCATGTAGATCCACTCCACATACTTATTTGGCATTTTTGTGCATTTTATTCATTGCTTAAAATTTAAATAGAGCCATTTTTGCCCTGTTTAAAATATAAAATACCCAAAAAATATAGAAAATGATTTTGAAACATTACAAAAAACTTATATATGTTATATTTTGATGTTTATTGAGTCTAGAAAATAAAAACCCCCTAAAAATAGAAAAAAGAAAATATAAAAATTTCAAGAAGCTCCAAATCCTAAAAAACAAATATAAACACTTCAAAAATACAAAAAATATGTTTTCCTATTTTATAATTATTTATATATTATTATTTACGTATTAAAATTTACTTGGGTAATTTTGAGACTTATTTCATATTTTTAAAACCTAAATTATTTTCAGCCTATTTAATTAGTCACATATTAGGGACATTTTTGGAATTAAAAATACATTAAAAAAATAGTAAAATCCCAGAAAAAATAAAAAAAATTGAAAAAAAATATGCCTAAAAATATTATACCTAATATATTTTGAGTATTTAGATATATATGTATCCCTATATATTATATATCCCTCTCTCCTCTTATATGAAGATCTATATCTATATATATGCTTATATATCTATTTTCTATAATTGAAAATATAAAAAGAAAAGATAAAAAAATATAAAATATAAAAACAAATGAAAATCATAGAAACAATATATATATATATATATTAAAAACCCACAAAAAGAGGATTCATTTAAGGATGACCGGGATGTACATAAATACCTATAGGCTACCCATTTTTCTTGCTCTCTATGGTTCGACCTTTACATGCTTATATAGTATGCATTTTATGGTAGAGTTAATAAATCTTAATTCACATTTTTGGGACTTAATTGACTTATTCATTATTGTGGGTTAATTTCTGATCTATCGGGATTTCATGAGCGGTCGCCTCAGCGACACCGTGGTCCCGCCTTGTGTGGACCACTTTAGACCCTCGCTGAAAAACCTCGTTCCTCAACAATATGTGTACGAAAGAGAGATCTACCATGTAGTGGGAGTAGTGAACTGTTGCTAATTATACTATGGAGATGAAACACTTAGTTGCAGTAATAACAATATCCTAAAAGAGGATAAAACTTCAGAGATCGTGATCTCTAAGTATTCTTATCAAGAATATATGACTATATATATAGTGATCTAAAAGGTTTGAATTACATGTACCTTAGGAGATAGAGATCTCTGGGAATAAGAATATTCTAATAAGAATATCTATTTAATCGTAGTGTCAACAACACTATAACTACTTCAATATTGAGTATATGTTGCATAAGATTCAACATTCGCATTGGATGCGAGCACTGTTAATGGGGTATATGCAAGTGTCATGAAAGGACTTGGCATAGTCTCTCCGGAACAAAATGACTCATCAGCTTACCTAGCTATTTTTCCAAATATCCTATGACTATCACATGATTGTGGGTTTAACGATTAACCCATTAATGGCTCTTTGGGCTACTGGGAGATTGTTGGACACGGAGCCCATGACAAGACATTATGCAATAAATGTTATTGTGAATATCATTCCCTGATATGAAATGAAGAATAATTAAATTGCACAATAGGTCCCTTAGTACAATTAGGGTTATGTACCATGGCCATCTTAATGATTATAATACTGCCGATTCAATTGTTGAATCATAGAGGTTGGTGCTTGGAAGAATGTCTAAAGAGTTAATTGAGGACTCATCAAGCACCGTCAAATGATTATTAAGAGAGGATTTCTAGCCAGAGAAGGAGATGGCAATCCTTTCTCTAAAGGTTGAAATCTAACTGACCTCGATGCAGGTCCTCTGTATAGGAATAGAGATTAGGTGGTGTTAGATATATTAGGTCAATGAATTGACTTAATGAGATAGAGATAACCAAAGGCCTATGTCGTATACTGTCACGATATAGGCACGCATCCTCTGGCCGAAGACAAATATGTTACTATATGTCTGAGTATGTACATTTGGCAAACCAATAGGTTGATGACCTAATCAAGGCCTATACACCGACGTGCTGGTGTGCAAGGGCATATGAGTAATATGATCTCTCATAGGGATCATACAGGTTCATTTACTGAACCGGGAGACATGAGCTCACTCATGAGATATTGGAAAGAATCAAATTCCATGCACGGTTGTCTCACTTTGGAAGCTTGACTAAATTTGTAAGTTTGTTATATGCTTTTGTAAAGTATATGATCAACACCTTAGTATGATATATGCTTTTTGGAAAGTATATGATTGATACCAACTCCCAATAGTCAAATGAAAAACTTACTGAGAAACCCTAAAGGAGACAGTCTAAATAGATGTAAAACTTGCGGTTTAATCGGGGTCTTGCAGTATGCGGGATGTACATATATTATGAATACTAGATGGTGATGTGATCATAAACAATTATATAGCTATGGCACTTTCATTCCTAGGGAGTGATGAAATGGGTTTGGATTTTAGTGACCCTTCTCAGTAGATAACTAATTTAATCTTGGTCCAAGTGTTGGATAATGATCTAAATGTGATTTAGATGCAGTGAGAAGATTGGATCTACGACCTTGACTTAATCAAGCATCTATGGGAGGTCCTTGAGATCTATATTTGAGATTTGATCTCAATGTCCATGTCACTATGCATGGAAAAATACAATGACATTGTCCTTAACTTGGAGAAAGCACATTTTTCTTGAAAGGGTTCAAGGATAATTTTATTGTTGATATATATATATATATATATCCTAGCATTGAGAAAATCGGTAATTAAATGTGATTTAATTATCACTAATAATATGAATTTGATTCATATTATAAGAAGAGTTATGTTAGATAATTAAATGTGATTTCATTATCAAAGATGTGAATAATGTGAATGTGATTCATATTATTTGGGCACATGCGAATAGAGATCAAATATTAGTAAATGTGATTTAGTAATCATGGATATGAATAATGTGGATAGCACTATCCAAATTATTTGTATATATTATAAATGTTATTTATAATGTATTAGAGAGAGCATATTATTATTTATATTTGTTTATTTATTATTTATGTGAATTTGATTCACATTGGATAATTAATTTAAAATAAAAATCATAATTTATTTTGGGTTGTGAATGTGATTCACAATTTTCCAATGGTATGATTATAATATCCACAAAATAGTTATGAATTATTTTTGTAGAATAATTTACAACAATTGTTGATGTAAATCTTGGAGATTTCCATGTAATAATTTAATCTCATTAGATTGCATGAGATCGGCTCCTTCCTAATTGGGAGGGTGGATGACCAACTGCTATTAGGAAAGGGTAGTTCTCCACTCCCATATCATGGAAGGAGGAAATCTCCATTCCATAATCTCCAATGCATGATTGATTTAATTTGAGATTAATTTATATTTATTTATTAATATATATTTAATCTAAATTAAATTAATGGTTGTGTTTTTACAACCAAACCTTGGCATTTGAAATAAGCACAAATCAAACTCATCCATTGATTTTGTGTAGTCCATTGATTGTGATCCATGGATTCTGAAAAATACTATATAAGAAGGGTATCCCATTCTCTTCAAGTTACAACAATTACAACATCCATATGCTCTCTCTCTCTCTCTACTCGCCAACCCTCTCTGTCATTGTAGCCGTCCACCATGGAGCCCTAGAGAGAGTCGCCATCACCGTAGCATTGCCTTATGTTGTTGGATTGTTTTCTCTTGGATATCCATTTTCTTCGATGTTCCTTGCTTATGAAGAAGACTTCGGATCTCTTGTAATGAGTCCAGGAGATTTGCCACTTGGATCATCAACATGGATTGCGAGAAACACATGTTTCATCAATGTGCTCGTCAGTGTCTCCTCCATCGGATCAGACTTGAGACAAGAGGTATCTTTGTTTAGAAGCTCGATCACAACCATGCTTCAAGAGGTAAACCTAACACTTGTTTGTGATTTAGATGAAACGATCCGAGAAGAGTCCTTACATCATGTGTTTTCATTGACTAAAATTTTTCAAATTACGCTTCCTCGAGAAACTAGTGCGACTTGTCGCTCTCAATCACATATGATGCGATCCTCACACTTCTGTGATGCGCTTCAGTATTTTCCCATATCCCTCAAGTGGTATTATAGACTTAGGTTGGAGGATTCAGATACGATTCATAAACGTGGGACGACTTGGGCTCATTAGGGCTTGTGAAAAATTTATCGCATTGGGTTCACACATTCTTGTTTTGTGAATTTTTTCAAACTTTTTTAATTTTTTTAAACACTAAATTATAACTTGTATTACGTTCCCATTAAATAAGGAAACCGCAGGATTTGATTTTATGTGATTTAGTATATGATTGATCAAGTTATAATCATTTTAAGAAAAATGTATCCAGTATTTCAAGGAAGGCGAATATTAACGTAATTAAAGAGTTAATTAATGTTTTGAAATGCATAAAAAATAGTGAAAATAACTTGAGTTCTGTTGTAAATCAAATTGTCGAACTATGGAAACTTATTTTGCATGATTTGGATTTAAATTGATGGAGATATTTTAATTTTAGTCATTGAGGGTCACTACTGGAAATTACATTTCCAATCAAGGATCTTGTGATTGTCAATGGTTAATTTCCTAGAATAATTATTGATGAATATTTTTTGAAATATTTGATAATGATTATTTCCTTAAATAACATTGCCTTAAGTAATAATTGATTAGATATGATCCGGATCACAAATTGGTTACATTATCTTCTTTCTACTAAACAAAGTTGCTTGAATAGGATTGAGAATTTATTTTGAAAATTTCCTTATAATATAAATCAAAATGGTTATTATTATTATATATTATAACTTCGGTTGAAAGATCGATTATCATCTCAAGTACAAAGTGATTAATTGGCATTATCCTAACCCGAGGCGGAAATGATGTGTAGTCAGGGAGTGTTGGGGTAGAAGGTTACTCCGTGAGGGGTCTGTCCCACTCCCGTTTGTACTAGCCATGATAACAAGTAGGGAAGGGATAATGTTTGATGTATCATGATGTATTAAAATTTGAATAATAAGTATTTTGAGATTATACTATCCGTCAAGTAACAATAACAAGAATTTTGTTTGTTGGTTGATTGATTGGATTGATAATTGACTGAATAAGATTAAATTAATTAGATCCAGTTATAATTAAAATATTCTATTAAGAATAGAGTTATTATTTCCCTTGGAAGTATTATATATGTGAATATGATTCGTAATAATTAATTAAAACTTGAATGATATGAAGGATAGCATAAATGACATCCTTGACGAGTCACGAAGATGCCCTAGTGATAATGTGTCCCACTACCCTTGTTAATTCGAGCAAATTAATGTTCAAATTAATTAAGAATGTTCGTTGCAGTCGGATAATGAGGCCAGATCAAAAACCACTTTCAATTATAGTGAAATTAATTTCGAGCGGCAATTTTTTTACTTGGTTGGAAGTCCAACGTCGAACTCAGGGAGGCAGCTGTCTCCTTAGGTAGATTCGAAGCAAATTTCCAATGTTTGATTTTCATGGGAGATATTTTGATCTTTTTCGTACATTTTATGCAAGACACATGCAAAATCAGGCCAAACGACAAGTTAAATCAGAAAGATGGTTAAATTAATTTCAAAAATTATGAAACGACTAGATGATGAAATATGATGAAATTAATCTACACTAATTTTTTTGCAATTTTTAAATGCACGGATAATGAAAAATGCAGACTTTAGTGAAGATCACTAGACCAATTTTAATAATTAACAAACGATGATATTTCTTAGAAATAAAATTAATCCAAATAGGTCTAATTAGGAGATATCCATATCAACTTAAATTTCATTAAAACACTTCACGGTTGTTTAATTAAAAATCAATTAAGGTTTTCACTAAATGATTTTCTACGACAAACTATATGTGAAAATGGTGTGATTTTCGGGGATGTTGTAGCATAAACTTATATATACCAATGATGATTTTTCAAAGATTTTTTGACAAGCAGATAATGCGCAATTAGATAATCAATCAAAATGGGAAAAATATCGCATTTTTCCCAAATTAAATTCCATAAATATTCTGCAAATCAGAAAAATACAAATAAATGCTAAAATGATAGAACAAGGGTTATGCTACACAATGCAATTTTCAGAATTAAAAATGGATAACAGAATGACGACAATATAAACGTGCAAGTCCAAGAGTACGAGTGCAAATAAAATAAATGGCAGACGCTATGGATGCAATACAGGGACTCGAATGAAATTACCGGAAAGTAAAACTTTTTTTGATAACTTGCAAGGGGTGTCAAGTGTCCCCTTCTCAAATCACTTTTGGCTTTATTATGCGATACTTTTCCTCTGCTTTTCTTGCTTGAACAGGGGAGCCTGGAGGAGGAGCATCACGCGTACGAACGGGCGGGCGGACGGAGGCAGCCGCGCGGGCGAAGGCGGCCGACGGCGTCGTCTCGAGGGGGAGCTTCGCAGTGGCGTGCACTGAGGTGAGGCTGGCATTGGCTGGCGGCATGTGATGGTGGAGGGCGCAAACAGGGCGCGACAGCCGTCGGTGGAGTGTGATGGCGCGTGGGCGCATGCCGAGGAGCAAGGGGTGCGCGTCGCGAACAGGAGGTGTGTCGACCTTCGGGCGTGCAGTGGCGGGGGGCTAGCGTTGGTGGTGCAACAACTCGCTGGCGGTGTGGCGGTGAGCATGCGCGAAGCGCGCACGGCCAAGGCGGGCTGGAGGCTAACGCGCATGGTTGAAGGGCGGCGGCGCCGCTGCCACCTGTGCGCGAGGAGGGCGGTGGCGTCGGCTGAAGGCGAGCTAAGTGGAGGGTGGAGGAGGTAGAGGGAGAAGAAGAGAGAAGGAGGAAGAGAGAGGACGAGGGGGGATTTCACCACCTCCCTTATTCCTCATGCATTTGTTTAAGTGGCTTAAATGTTGGATTAATCGGTTGATGAAATTGTTTCAAAAAATTAATTAAAAATCACTGTTACATTCACAACATGTGATTTATCCGTGAAAACACAATTTGTTTGGCGATTTGATGTGTGGATGTGGGTAAATCAAGGAGAGAGAGATAGAGAGAAGGAGAAGAAACAGAGAGGGAAGGAGAAGGAACTTTACCTGGAGGGGTGAATGTACGAAGTTCACCTGGAGAAGAACCTAAAAGGTTCTTTTGTCGTTGCTCCAACCACCAGCGCATGTGGAGAGCTCAGCAACCCACAAGGAGTTGCGGCAAGGCAGGAGGAGAGCCTTGGATCTCGTCGGCCTAGCACACTGTCGTCGATGGCAACTTTCCCTGTTGTCACCAAGGAAAAGAGATGGATCTAAGGAGCTAAGATTGAAGTTGGCGGATAGGAATGAATGTGGGAGAGGGAGAGGATATAAAGAGGAGGAGGAGGAGGTGGTTGGAGAGGAGATGGAGAAGGTGGAGGAGATGGGTTATGGAGTGGCCGTCGATGTGGCCTCTCCCTTAAGTTAAGGGAGAGTGGGGGGAGAAATGGTCATCGACCGTTGATGGAGAACCCCCTCATCCAACGGCCCAGAATAAAGGAGAGAAATGGTATAAGTGGGTGAATGATGAGGCGACACATGGCGGCTTCAGGAGTTGCCATGTGTCGCTCCGAGAAAAATCCGCAACTAAATGCAAAGAAAAATAAAAAATAAATATTAAAACAGGTTAGATCAAAAAGTGGTCAAGACGAATGTTGCTCATCTCGACGAGATCTACAACTTTTGTGAAGGGCCGAAAATCAAAGGAGGTGATCTGTACAAAAATGTATTTTTGGGCGGTACCTTTTAAGTATAAAATACCGAAATTTACCTTTTCTATTTTTTTGTCATTTTTTAATTAGAGAAAAATCAAATAAAAATATAAAAAAATATGATAAGAATATTTACAACTTAATCTAATTTTTTTGGATTTTTAATAATTGAGAAAATAAAAGGATAAACTATAGGGGTAAAACGGTCAATATTGACACTATATAAAAGTGGCCCAAAACCCAAGTTTTGCATACGAGCTCCGATATTAATGAAATTAGTCTTGTTTCGAAGGTCTCTGAATGTATATTATTTTAAAAGTGAGTAGACCTAAATCAGACACTGTATGAGAGAGATATGTGCATTTTAATGCTCCTAATTTCAAACTTGGATTGAGGGTTTATTGGTCAATTTTGCAAGTTAGTATTTTTTTGATATTTTTCTTTAATTAATGTTAGTAATATATACACTATGGAGTTTATTTTATTGAGTTGGTATAAAATATATACAAATAAGGTATTTTATCTAATATACAGGTGAATATGTACAAGTGAAATTGGCTTCTTATTTAATGCAATATGAATGCTAAAATGCATATGTTATCAATGCATGCATGAATGCTAATTATGCAATATAAGTGGAAATATGCACCTAATTACCTGGGAACAAAGCTCTATTTTCAACTTTTAGAGTGATGAATCACAGATTCATCAACCCCCTATAGTTAAACCTTGCTCGTCCCCGAGCAACTAAAATGAAATGCAAGAGTGAAATGAGATGGGGTTCCATACCAAGGTCATGAACAAAAGTTGAAAATGGGGCTTGACTCGACCTTTGGATTAATTGTGTGGTGTAACCTTATTGGGATCTGAATTTAAGACCTAACAGACTTCAAATTCCACGAGTCTTCTATTGAAGACGCCTCAACAGTCAGGTCAGAACAAATCCTCAAACGCATATTTCTGATGACTATGATTCTTACGTGTACTGTGTAAGTGTAATATATCTCTCCACATCAGAAATGGCTAAGAAGTAGCCTCCTCTAACAAGGTAACTCTAATTACCCGGTCCAGTAACTCTTTCCTCGAGGAGCGGGGTATTCCCTTCTAAGTTCAAGTGCGACCAGCTCAAGAGAAGGGGGTGGAGAAAGAATGGATGGTAGCCAGTGTATCTACCTATCCCAGAATGCCTGACCAGTGTAGCCAAGTCATCCAGCTGCAGACTTCTTGCTAATATACATACTCTGACAGACAATATATATATTTTTGGCCTGTCTATTTTTTTGGAGTTCTTGCATTTTTTATTTTCTTCTTCTTCTTCTTTTTTTTGAACTATATACAAGGTGCAACATGTACATCATGAGTTTTTCCTCTTGAGCCAGTAGACTATCCCTCTTTTGAAGCATTATTGCAACCCACATCGTCCTGTCCTCGGACTTCAACACTACCAGACTAGGTTGAGATGCACTACCCTCCCTGGAGGAGGACGGATGTTTCCACTCGTGTGCTACTCCAAGCTAAAGGATTCTACCTCCCTACCACCTCATCAATGAAGAGCTACGTGCATTGTGCTTGTCCAAGTTAGGTCACTATCTAAAAGAATCATGCTTGTGCATGAGATATTCTACTTAGACTAATCAAGATGACATGTGAACATAGACTTGCGTACTCAAAGATATAAGTCACTTGACCTGATAAATCTTAACTCCAGCTCCTATAAGGTTCCTCCTAAATTAGGTGGATTAAGATCAAATCAAATCCATTCTCAATATTTACTCATAACTTGGTTCCGAACCCACTAGCTTTTCATATTGCATATGCATGATATGCAAATGAGGTGTAGGTGACATGCTATGAATGAAATGCAAGACTCTTTTTTTTAAATGCATGGATGCAAAAGTAAATAAGAAGCCTTTATTTTCGACATTTTCATTTTATTTTCTGGTATACAATAGTTTTTACAACAATTTCTAGTTTGTAATAATATACAAGTTTTTTTATGCCTCCTATTTTACAACAAATTTTACAAAAGTATGTTTTACAGGAATTTTACAACTTTTTATACAAGTATTATACATATAGTACAAAATTATAAAACTTTTTTTCAAATTTTACCCACCCCGTAATTATTGCTTAATATATACAAAAACACGCGAAAATACGTGAAAGTACGAGCTATGGGTAAAGTATATATGTAATATATACACGCCCCCTATACTTAGCGTGTGCTATGTCCTCAGAGCACGAAAAGCGACTAAAAAGACATAGCTCGGGCTAAGCATAGGAGAGCTAAAATTACAAAAGTATAGAAGCTGTGTCGCCCCACTATACTTGGGCTATGGCAGCCTAAGTGTAGAAGAAGATCAAAAATGGGGCGGACGAGGGCAAGAGGAGAAATGGATGATTATATACATTGTGGGCATCGGTCCCCCCTATACTTAGGCTATGGTCGGCCTAAGTGTAGGAAAGGAGTGAGTATGAGAATCGATGTGATCTAGAGGATGTACAGTGAACAGACTCAGTTTACTCACCCCCTATACTTAGGATCTGATCATCCTAAGTATAGTCGTAGATGGAGGTAGATGATGTCGGGGTGAGTGATTAGAATTGCGGGAGGGAGGGAGAGAAAATATATACAAGAAAAGAGTGAGAATATACAAGGATTAAGAAGGTTTGTGACGAACCTTCTTGCGGATGCAAGGAGGTGGATAATATACATATGTGTCGCTGTCGGAATCGTCCTCAGATGAATAATAGTGAGGTGTAGGGATCGTCCAACAAGGGTCGACACACGACTGCTTGCTCAGATAAGGTTTAAGAACAACCGAACCGAGCTCACTCATATAAATCACCTTATCCGGACCAGATGAAGACTCCTCAGAAAATTCCTTCTCTGGTGTGTTGAAGAAAACTTTCTTAGTCGGTTTTCTAGAACCTGAATCATTGAGTGGGAGATGAGAGTGACACGCCTTTAGAGGTTCAGGGGAACATCTTGAGGAAACAATTCTCGACTTCTTCTCACTAGATAGCCGACTAGAAGAGGGAGCAACCGTGTTTTTATGTGGAGTCAATTTAGTCTCGGTTGTCTCCTTTGAAGGTCCGGGGCATGGTGTGGTGCTGACCTTGGGTTCCTCATCAGACGAGTCACCATATAGATAATATTATTCCTGAAGGGTCAGCACACGTCTCGGGAAGGTGCTGGTGGTCTCAGTTGGCTTGGCATTATTGGGCTCTTGTGTCGGATCATTAAAATGGTCAAAGAAATCAACAAGGGGCGTGTCCGACTTAATGATAGCTTCTGGTCGTGAGTCCTCCTTAGAAGCTATCACGGTGGTGGTGCAAGCAGTTGATGAAGTGGAGGTGTGGGGAGTCTCAGAACCAACGATCGTCCGGATAGTCAGTCTCTCAGGTGTCACGACTGTCAACGGATGTGCGGGTCACCTTAGAGTAAAGTGTATCAAAGAATGGGTGTGGTCGTCCCAATGCTGAAAAATCGATCTCCCGAGTCTCGTAATCTTTAGTCGCCTTAGGTGAGGCTAAGAACGGCTTCCCGAGAATAATCGGAGACTGGGTGAACTCTCCTCGGTACTCAATGTCAATGATCGTGTAGTCCACCTGGAGTAGAGCACCTTGGAAAGTCATGATGACTGAAATATTTCCTCTAGACCGTTTGACGAATCGATCAGCCAGCTGAACGATCTCTCTCGACTTTCTGATTGGCCTGAGTTTGAGCTTGTCAAACACAGAGGTCGGGAGGATATTTATCGGAGAGTCATCATCGATTCTTGCATGCGTAAAGATAGTGTCTTTGATTTCACATTCAACCCTAGGCAACTGCTTCACTCTGCGGCTCTTGGTCTTTCTCCCCATCACAAAGGAGGTGGCCATAGACACTATGTGTCTTTCTGTCCTTGTTATCTTAGTACGTGACCTCTTGGGCATCAATTTACTCTTTACAAATCTCTTGAGGTCAGGGAAGTGATCTATGACCTTTATTAAGGGAATATTAAAAATCAATTCTTCATCGAGTGCTTCCCTTATGACATGATCCAATTTTTTTTGTCTTTTTCATTTTCAATTTTTATGTGGGTTTTTGGTTTTTAAATTTTTTTGGTGTTTTTGGTGGATGAATGATCAGACTCTGGATTGTAGGGTAAGTGGTTAGTAGAAGAGGGAGATAGAATGGACTCCAACTGTACAGACGGTGTGGGTTCCCTGATGTTCGCCCGGTTTTCAACATCAAAGCTACTTACTTCCTTCTCCACTTTCATACCCACGATGGCAGAAATTGAGTGCAACATGTCCATGACATCTCTCAACTTGTTACCAAATAATTCATTTTTCTTAATAAGTCTAGAGATGTCATCCTCCATAAAATTCCAATGACAAATCATGGGAGAGTTCTGCTCAAGTGGAGGATACTGCTGAGATATTGAGGTCTCATACTCAACATACCTAGACTCTGGCATGTAATGTTGGGTCGAGTATGGACCATCTAGATGGCAAATATTGGTCGGAGCCTCATATGATGAAACGGGGACTGATAAGTCTAGCTCATGAGTCCAATCTTGTGAATGTATAGGTTCTCCGAATGAAGGCTGGTTAATAGAAGCTTGATCACTAAAGTCAATCAAGTCTGGAAAATCATGATGTCCAGGACTCTCCATTCAGGTTGTTCGATCGACCAAGTTATGCCCTAAGGTCAAGTCGGGATGTGTATATGTAAATTGTTGTATGGTCCCTACTTGAGGTGAGAATGGGGGCATATAATTTTGCCAATCATCTGTCTCAGCAATGGCTTGCTCTTCATTCGATTCTTTGATTCCTGCAAGCTCTCGAGAGTAAGGACAGTCAGCCCAAGATGGAAGTGGATCTGGAGTGTTAGAATATGGAGTAGGTGAGAAATGCGAAGAAGTGGAGAAGTCAGTCGAATTTCTGACTTCATAATCGGGTTGAGGTGGAACTGACCACGGGTAAGGGTCTCCCATGGATGGCAGAGGATATATGGAAGAAGGAGAAGGTGAAGATGAATGGTATATGGTCGAGGAGGAATGACCAGAGGTCACAGGGTAAGGGGACCAATATCCCGACATCTTGAAGAGGAAATGATGTACGTAAGTAGGTTTAGGTAGAAAATGTGCAATTGCACAAGATAACACACACGGACAGACACACAGACAAACGCAAAGCAAACCCTGAGTTCACACTCAACACGGTGAAGGACTCGAAACCGAGTCCAACTAATCTTGTTAATTTTAAGTGTGATTTTTCAAGCAAGATAGCAAGGATTTACGTGGCTTATAGGGAAGTCGGCTCAGAGCCGGATGCGTCTTGCCTATTTAACCTGTCGCCTAAGATACCGCCGGTCCTTCCTTTCTTCGCTCCCATCCCAAGTTGATAGACTCAAAGACCATGCCCCTATCTACCTACAAGCAGGCAGAGGTTGACAAGGTTGGAACTTATCGCGAAGTACCGCTGGTTCACCCCTGACTACCCACGAATAGGCGGAGGCTACTTGGTACTAGTCAGTGAATCTAAAAATATTCAACTCGTGATATTTGCCTGGATCAGTTGGCCTGTGATATGAAAAACGGGGATTTGGGCTCTGCCTTCAGGTGTTCACACACACTCAAGTACCCTCACTCAGCCTGAAAACAAGGTCGGGGATTAATCACCCGCAAACAGATTTTCCAATTTTATTGATTTTTTGGTCAATAATGTTAGCAGTCCCGATTTAAGTTAAGTTCTCACTTGTTAGTCCAACCACAAAGCACCTATTGTCCAGTCCTAATTTCCGTTTAATTTAAGTGTGAAAAATAGAGGGGGAAATCGAGAAAAGTCGATGCACGAAAAACGATGATGAGTATGCTAAGTTAAGAAGACTTACAGTGATCCCTTCGCTTGTATGCAGGATCCAAAGCAGAATTGAAATCTTTACACTACATGCATATGCAAGCGACAAAATCCGCTCTTAGACAAGCAGTTCTATTAGCGAGTGAAGCACATGATGATTTGACTAGATCTGCGGTCCAAGTGTGTCTTTTAAGTGGTTGTATGGTCCTAAAAATTACGAGCACAAGCAAACCCTAGAGTGGCTCGAGGAGCCGCTAGTGCAAGCCTAATTTACAATTCAAACCACACAGCACACGGGGACAATGTTCCACTATCTTTACACACACGAGAACCCAAACGGGAACCGCTGGAAATGATGCAAAAAAATAAGGAAATGAAGAAAAGTACAAGTTCTCTCAAATCACTCAAGAAATTAAAATGCAAGCTCCTCGAAGCGCATATGACTCCTCGTGTTCCTCGCACAAAAATAATTTGAGGTCAGATAGAGAACGACTCGAAAAATACAAAAATTAAAGGACAGAAAATATTCACAAGAAAACGGGGGATCAGACTACCCGGGGAGAGAAAATCATGCACTCAGAAATTACTGCAAATTAACCTAAGCCGTGCCTCCCCGGCAACGGTGCCATTTTGATAATGCATCCCACTACCCTTGTTAATTCGAGTAAATTAATGTTCAAATTAATTAAGAATGTTCGTTGCAGTCGGATAATGAGGGCAGATCAAAAACCATTTTCAATTGTAGTCAAATTAATTTCGAGCGGTAATTTTTTTACTTGGTTGGAAGTCCAAGGTCGAACTCAGGGAGACAGATGTCTCCTTAGGTAGATTCGAAGCAAATTTCCAATGTTTGATTTTCAGGGGAGATATTTTTGGTCTTTTTTGTATATTTTATGCAAGCCACATGCAAAATCAGGCCAAATGACAAGTTAAATCAGAAAGATGGTTAAATTAATTCCAAATATTATGAAACTTGGCCAGATGATGAAATATGATGAAATTAAGCTACACTAATTTTTTTTAATTTTTAAATGCACGAATAATGAAAAATGCAGACTTTAGTGAAGATGACTAAACCAATTTTAATAATTAACAAACGATGATATTTCTAAGAAACAAAATTAATCCAAATAGGTCTAATTAGGAGCTATCCAGATCAACTTGAATTTCGTTAAAACACTTCACGGTTGATTAATTAAAAATCGTTAAGTTTTTCACTAAATGATTTTCTATGACAAACTTTATGTGCAAATGGTGTGATTTTCGGATATGTTGTAGCGTGAACTTATATATACCAATGATGATTTTTCAGAGATTTTTTGACAAGCATATAATGTGCAATCAATTAATCAATCAAAATGGGCAACATATCGCATTTTTTTACCAAATTAAATTCCATAAATATTCTGCAAATCAGAAAAATACAAATAAATGCTAAAATGATAGAACAAGAGTTATGCTACACAATGCAATTTTCAGAATTAAAAATGGATGACAGAATAACGACAAAATAAACGTGCAAGTCAAAGGGTATGAGTGCAAAGAAAATAAATGGCAAATGTTATGGATGCAACACAGGGACTGGAATGAAATTACCGGAAAGTAAAACTTTCTTTGAAAACTTGCAAGGTGTGTCAAGTGTCCCCTTTGCAAATCACCATTTGGCTTTATTATGCGATACTTCTCATTTGCTTTGCTTGCTTGAACATGGGAGCTTGGAGGAGCAGCTTCATGTGCACGAACGGGCGGGCGGACGGAGGCAGCCGCGCAGGCGAAGGCGGCTGACGGCGTCGGCTCGAGGGGGAGCTTCGCGGCGGCGTGCGTTGAGGTGCGGCTGGCATTGGCTGGCGGCGTGTGATGGTGGAGGGCGCAAACTGGGCGCGGCAGCCGTCGATGGAGTGTGATGCTGCGTGGGCGCACGTCGAGGAGCGAGAGGCATGTGTCGCGAACAGGAGGTGAGTCGACCTTCGGGCGTGCGGTGGTGGGGGGGCGACGTCGGTGGTGCAGCAATTCGCTGGCGGTGTGGCGGTGAGCACGCGCAAAGCGCGCGCGGCCAAGACGGGCTGGATGCGGACGCACGTGGTTGAAGCGCGGCGGCGCCGCTGCCTCCTGTGCGCGAGGAGGGCGGTGGCGTCGGCTGAAGGCGAGCTATGTGGAGGGTGGAGGAGGTAGAGGGAGAAGAAGAGAGAAGAAGGAAGAGAGAGGACGAGGGGGGATTTCACCACCTCCCCTGTTCCTCATGCATTTGTTTAAGTGGCTTAAATGTTGGATTAATCGGTTCATAAAATTGTTTCGAAAAATTAATTAAAAATCACCGTTGCATTCGCAACGTGTGATTTATCCGTGAAAACACAATTTGTTTGGCGATTTGATGCGTGGATGTGGGTAAATCAAGGAGAGAGAGATAGATAGAAGGAGAAGAAACAAAGAGGGAAGGAGAAGGAACTTTACCTGGAGGGGTGGATGTACGAAGTTCGCCTAGGGAAGAACCTAAAAGGTTCTTTTGTCATCGCTTCAACCACCGACGGATGTGGAGAGCTCAGCAACCCACAAGGAGTTGCGGCGAGGCTGGAGGAGAGCCTGGGATCTCGCCGGCCTATCACACTATCGTCGGTGGCAACTTTTCCTGATGTCACCAAGGAAAAGAGATGGATCTAAGGAGCTAAGCTTGAAGTTGGCGGATAGGAATGAATGTGGGAGAGGGAGAGAATATAAAGAGGAGGAGGAGGTGGTTGGAGAGGAGATGGAGAAGGTGGAGGAGATGGGTTATGGAGTGGTCGTCGATGTGGCCTCTCCCTTAAGTTAAGGGGGAGTGGGGGAGGAATGGGCATTGACCGTTGATGGAGAACCCCCTCATCCAATGACCCAGAATAAAGGAGAGAAATGGTATAAGTGGGAGAATGAGGAGGCGACACAGGGCGGCTTCAGAAGGTGCCACGTGTCGCTCCGAGAAAAATCCGCAACTAAATGCAAAGAAAAATCAAAAAGAAATAATAAAATATGTTAGATCAAAAAGTGGTCAACACGAATGTTGCTCGTCTCGACGAGATCTACAACTTTTGTGAAGGGCTGAAAATCAAAGGAGGTGATCTGCACAAAAATGTATTTTTGGGTTTACCTTATAGGTATAAAATACCGAAATTTACCTTTTGTATTTTTTGTCATTTTTAAATAAGAGAAAAATCAAAATAAAAAAAGAGAAAATATGAGAAGAATATTTACAACTTAATCTACTTTTTTTGGATTTTTAATAATTGAGGAAATAAAAGGATAAAATACAGGGGTAAAATAGTCAATATGTACACTATACAAAAGGGACCCAAAACCCAAGTTCTGCATACGAGCTCCGATCTTAATGAAATTGGTCTTGTTTCGAAGGTCTCTGAATGTATATTATTTTAAAAGTGAGTAGACCTAATTCAGACACTGTATGAGAGAGATATATGCATTTTAAGGGTCCTAATTTCAAACTTGGATTGAGGGTTTATTGGTCAATTTTACAAGTTAGTATTTTTTGATATTTTTCTTTAATTAATGTTAGTAATATATACACTATGGAGTTGATTTTATTGGATTTGGAGTTAGTATAAAATATACAAATAAGGTATTTTATCTAATATACAGGTGAATATTTACAAGTGAAATTGGCTTCTTATTTAATGCAATATGAACGCTAAAATGCAGATGTTATCAATGCATGCATGAATGCTAATTATGCAATATAAGTGGAAATGCGCACCTAATTACTCAGGAACAAAGCTCTATTTTCAACTTTTAGAGTGATGAATCACATATTCATCACCTAGTTAATTTGTGTGAATTATCGAGTGATTAGAAATGTGTCGTTTCATTGTAGGAGGGTAATCGGAATCGGTCCAAAATTAATCATAATAAATTAGTCAAATTTTAATCATGTGATTTTTTTCTACTTGGGCAAGTCCCAAGGTCGAACCATGGAGGCAAAGGAACAACCAAGAAATTTCTTTATCAAAGTTTACCGTACGATTTTCGAGGCGGTATGTTTTTGGTATTTTTTAATGCAATTTTGGATGCAAAATGAAAATGTGGGCAATTTTAGGGACTAAAATATAAAGATCAATCAAACGATGTCCGAAAAATATGAAACTTGGCCAAGATGATAATTATGATGAAATAAATGTACTGTAATTTTCTAGAATATTTGGATGCAAGATAAATATTCTAGGGATTTAAGAATGCAAACACAACAAATTTCAATATTTAATTATAATAAATATTAAATATATTTTTTTTAAAGGGATAAAATTATCCAAGATCTATCAAGGTGGACAATCTCAGAAAAATCCTAAACACCGATAATATGAGATTTAATACCTATTAAAAATTAAAGATCGAAATATGCAAAATGATTTTTAGAGGGTAAATAATGCATGCCAATGCAATTCCTTTTGGATGTGAAATACAACTAATCCTTCAATCCCTGAATTTTCGAGAATTTCATTTCTATGGGTAACTAGTTATGATTTTTCAAGAACATAATGGGAAAAATATGCAACTTTCCACAAAACAATTAATCATTAATTAATCACTGATCACAAAAATGTCAAACATATGCCATAATGTAGAGAATTAATTGAAGAACATCATGCTATTTTTGAATAATAAAAATATGCAATGTAGACGTTTAAAATGAAGAAGAAATACATGGGTATCTATGCAATAATACAATAATTAACTAATACATAAAAATGAGAATAGGGGTAAATCTGTAATTACCGAGAGTAATAGGGGTCCATTGCAAAATTTCCAAAAGTTCACATACCAAGCATGTGACCCTTGGTCAGCGGGGTCTGATGGTGAAGAAGCAAACTTAGCGGGGGGTTTATGCAATATTCCAGAGGGTCACATGTGTAGCACGTGACCTATGGTGGCTGGGCTTCTCTACGAATGTGCGAGTCTTCAAGGGTATCATTGCAAGTTCCCCACCACATGCGAGATGCACGTACGTGGGGTCCTCGGGTCGAGTGCCCAGTGGAGATAGCATGGTAGGCAGTCCTCAGGCGGAGGCGTAGCTTTACGGGACTCAAAGCGGAGCACAGTCGCTGGTGGCGGCCTGCGGTGGAGGATGGTCTGCCAGGTGGTGTCATAGGCAGACGACAAGGCAAGGCGGTGGATGCATACTAGCTGACCTCCTGGAGGACGTGGACTTCTTGGTAGTCGAGGAGGAAGACGAAGCCGGTGGTCGATGCTGGAGTCATTTTCGAAGCTGGAGCCGATGATGCGCGAGGTGGAAACGATGATAGCAGTGATTGGCTCGACGGTAGGGGCTGGAGCGAGAGCAGTAAAGACGAAGGGTTGCGCTGCATAAAGGTCAACTAACCTTCGATCTTGCTACATGTATAGGTTCTCCGGGCTGTGAACCGAAGAGTACCTTCAAGATCTTAGGGATATTGGCAGATGAAGAGTGGAAGGCTATTGGCGAGGGTTAAATGGGGAGAGGTGGAGGCCAGAGTTGGTAGGTCGAAGGTGAATCACAAGATTGAGAGGGACGGTGATTCAATTGGAGATGAGTATCGAATGGGATCCGATTGGGTGTGGCGGTTGTGCTGATTGAGGAAGGTGGCGACGAAATTTGGGGGAGAGGCGGAGGATTCGCGGGGAATCGCAGCACCGCCCCCAAAGAGGAAAGTGGGAGGAAGAAGATAGCGTACAGGTGTTGTCCGATCGGTCGAGATCAGACGGCCCTGATCCCACCACATGGCATCAGATGAAGGGACAAGTGAAGCACGTGCAGGGCACGAGCGCAGGAGGCACGTGCTCTACATGTACGAGGCTTTTAATTTTTTTTATTTTTTTATAAAAACAAATATTTATAAATCCCAAAAGTGGATGACACGTGGTGACTCCAGGAGCATCCACATGTCAGCCCCACAAAAATCGAAAAATAAATATTATTAAATATTTAAAAAATAGTAAATGACCTCGGATCGAAAAACTTTCTTCACGAAAGTTGCTCGCCTTAATGAGATATACAACTTCCATGAAGTAACCAAAACCAAAATCGATCTTTTGTGCAAAGTGATATTTTTGGGGAACTTCATGTACATAGAATACCTTGATTTTTGGGTTTTATATTTTTTTTGACATTTTTAAACCAGATAACAATATGTGAAAAAAGGATAAAAATCCAAGATAAATATTTACACATTAATCTGTTTTTTGGATTTTATTAATCAATAAATTAAAGAAATAAAATAAAATACTAAAAAGACAATTTTTGTATAAACTGTTAGTGAGGACTCAGACTCAGTTAGTTTCTTTGATTTCAAGCTCACTTTGGATTTGGATTTTTACGCATTTTAATAAAACTTTTATCAAAGAAGACAAATGAAAAATAAATAAAATAAAATGAGTCAATTATGTACATAGAATAATATGTCAAGAACAGCTAAAACACAAAATGTACAAAAGAGGCCCAAAACCCAACTTTCACATATGAGCTCTGATTCACTTGAACTTAGTCTTATTTTGAAGATAATTGAATGTATATTAGTTCAAAAGTGAGTAGGATCAAATCAGACATTGTATGAGGAAGATATCGAGGTTTTAGTCCAGAAATCCTAGAACTGTGGTTTTTGGTCCATTTATTTGGGTTAATGATTTTTGTATTTTTGTTTATTCTTGTTAGCAATATGTACACAATGGAGTGGTTTCAGGTCAATTGGAGTTATCACGAATAAGTTAAAAATCGAGGAAGTTAGGCTATTTATAGGTCAATTGGACTGTGATTTTTGGCTTCTTATTTTATGCAATAATAAGTGATAAAATGCAATTATTATCAAAACATGCATGAATACTAATTATGCAGAATAAATGAAGAAATGCCAATGATTTCTAGGGATTTGAGCTTAATTAATGACTTTTAGAGTGATGAATCTGAGATTAATCACCCCCTATACTTAAACCATGCTCGTTCCTGAGCATTAAAAGAAATTCCATGAGGTGAAATGAGATTGGGTTCCATATCAAGACCATGAGCAAAAGGTGAAAATGGAACTAGACCTAACCTTTAGATTATTAGTGTGGCGGAACTTATGTGAGACTTAGAATTTTAGAATCCACAGCCTTCAAGTTCTACACATCATTGTCACAGTTTCGGCTAAAAAGTCATCTTAGATCGATCCTCCTCCCAAAGCATACCCCATGAACATTGAACAATCGACTCATGTGTGTGAAAGATTTTAGCTCTTCCCATCCAGAATGCTGGACTACCATGCAAACCTCCTCTCCAGTAACTTGTCCTCGTGGAGTCAGGTATTTCCTTCCAAGGTCTGTCGTGTTGTGTTCACAATCGAATATAGGGAGAAGTTAGAAGAAGGAGAAAAGAACTGGAGGGTGGCCAGTGTAGTCACCTCTCCTTGTGAAGCTGGCCAGTGTAGCGAGTATCCACCAAGATCTGCAGGTTTTCTTGAAGCTTGGACCTTTTTGGTCAAATATTTATTTAGTAGTAGAATTCATTATATTTTGATTTTTGGTGGTTCTGCTTGGATCTTGCTGTGCCCCTACGGATATGGAATCTTTTTTTCCTTACATTTTTTGGGGTCTTAGAAAAAATTGTGCCTAGTCGTCCATCCCTTTTCTGAAGCTTTTTTTCAACCCATACTCTGATCTTTAGATTTCCAAGCTACCAGAAAAGAAACTCACACAGTCTTCCAACACCCCGTTTCAGTTGAGCTAAGTGCATAGTATGAGAGTACAAATTAATTCCCTATTCCAGAGTCATACCCAGAATGAAGATACCAGGTTAGACACTAAGATTCAAATGCTACACATTGTCATGTTGAACTCGAAGAATTAAGTCATAGACCTGAAGTTTCTAAAATCCTATTTCTCGGTGAAGTTCCTCTGAAAATTAGGTGGATTAAGATAAAGTCCATACAACTCTCGATTTCTACTCATAACTCGGTTTAGAATCAAAGGAATTTTCACAAATTCAAATGCATGTAGTGTTGGATGAAGTGCAGGTGTATGAAATGCACACACATTTTTTTGTGATTTTTTTCTTTTTTTGAGGGAGAATTTTTTATCAATAAGAAGCCATTTTTTCAAAAAAAATGGTGGGACACAGTCAATGTTAGTAGCAATTATTTTTTTTATTTTGTGCTATTATTTTTCAAAGTTAGTTACCCAACCCATAAATACATATAGACTTACACAAAAGTACAAGCTACGGGTAAAATATATACATAATATATATACACACCCCCTATAATTAGAAAATGTTGTGTCCTCAGAGTACAAGAAGTATGGAGAAGACATAGCTTGGGCTAAGCACAAGAGAGTTAAAAAGAAAAAGAAAAAATAGATATCGGTTTGCCCCCTATACTCAGGTTGTTAACAGACTAAGTATAGAAGAAGAGCAAAAATGCGGTGGTCAGGGTATGTGAATGAGGAGAGTATATACAGATGAGCATCGGTTCCTCCTATGTTTAGGCTCTGGTTAGCCTAAGTATAGAAGAAGGGTGAAAGTTAGGCGATCGTGATATGGAGAGAATGGTATGTACATATGGCATTGGTCTCCCCCTAAGTAGAGGAAGAAGATATACAAGGAGACTGATGTGGTCGGGATGGAGAGTGGGTACCCTATGATTAAGGCAGTTTTCGACCGATCTTTTTGTGAGCATGTGGTAGGAGATCGTAATGATAAGAAGGAGATGAAGCAAATGATTCCCATCCATTATCAGTGTTATCCTTAGAAAAATCATGCTGGATAGTAGATGACGCGTATGAGTCAGATGAAAGATAACCATCATGGGCGTTATCCTCATAGAAATAGTATTTGAAAGTGGAGGCATTCCAGATATTCTTGTCTTTTAGTTTCTTCAATTGTTTTCTCATAATTCCTTCCTTGTTAGGATCAAGCGATTTGTCCTCGGATGAATACTCTGAAGCACCAGTCTCAGTTAGCTAATAAGAAATTATTTGTGTATTCAATGAGACTAGGAGAATCGACTTTGGATGAATAATAGTGAGGAACGGGAGTCGTCCAACGGGAATCAAAGTTTGGATCATTGTGAAGATAAGGCTTTAAGACTGTCGAACAGACCTCACTCATGTAGATTACCTTTTTCGGACCTGATGAGGGATAATCAGACAATTCCTCTTCCGGAAGGTCAAAGGCGACTTTCTTTTTAGATGCGGGAGCAGCCTTTTGTTTCATGAAGGTGTTGGTCCTGGGAGTGAAGAGTCTCCATATGAATAACCATTGAAAATTTTCTCCTTGGTCGGTGTCCGTCCCGCATGTTTGTTCTTAGTTTTCTTGATGTTGGTGCACTCCTGAGTTGGATTGATTCGTTCAAGGTAGTCAGAGAAGGTTGATTCAGGGTGATCCCATGCATATGTCTTTGGATCATATAAGAAACACTTTTCTATGGTGAGAGCAGCGGGAAATGGAACTGTAGGGAGAGTCTCTGCATGTTTGTTCTCAATTAACTTTATGTTGGAGCTTTCCGATGTCCGGTTGATTTAATCAATGTGGTCCGAGGAGATCTCGACCGACTCGAGATGCGCTCATGCATTAGTCTCAGGATCATAATCAGAGTCATTTCCCATGGCGAGAGAGGCGCGAAATGGAACAGGGGGAAGAGTCTCTAAACCTGTAGTCTCTTCAATAGCCGTTATTTCAAGTGTAGTAGCAGGGTAGGGCTCTTCTACCGTTTGGTTACAACTATCAAGGGCTTCGTGGGTTGCCTCAAAAAATCGTGGTTCCACAAAGACTTGTTGAGATCGCAGTACTCCCAATGCTGTAAAGTTGATTTCCCGAGTCTCACATTTAATAATTGCCTTAGTCATTGGCAAGAATGGATTTCCGAGAATGATCGGAGACTGGGTAAATTCTCCTTGATGCTCAATATCAAGAATCGTGAAGTCCACTTTAAGCGGAGAACCTTGGAATGTAACGATGAATGAAATTGTTCCTCTTGGCTGCTTTATCGATCGATCAGCCAGTTGAACGATCTCTCGTATCTTCCTGATAGGTCTGAGTTTAAGCTCGTTAAAGATAGAGGTCGGAATGATATTAATTGGTGAGTCGTCATCAATTCAAGCATGGGTAAAAATTGTGTCTTTAATTCCACAGTCAAATCTGGGCAACCGCTTCACTATGCGGCTCTTGGTTTTTTTCCTCAACACTAAGGAGGAGGCCATTGACATGATATGTCTTTCAGTCTTTGTTCTTATCCTACTTGACTTTTTCATCATTAATTTATTCATCACAAATCCTTTCAGGTCGGGGAAGTGTTCAATAGCTTGTATAAAGGGAAGTTCAAAAATTAAACTTTTGTCTAGTGCTTCATGTAAAGAAAGATCCAAATTCTTTAGATCTTCTTCAGTTTCAATTTTATGTATTTTTTGACATTTTTTATTTTTTGGTTGTTTTTAAATATTTCAATTTTTTGGTATTTTTTTTGTGGTGTGTGGATGTGGTGTTTTTCGTAGATGATGAGGGATAAGAGTCAGGTTCATAATCGGAGTCATCCCTAGGGGAGTAATATGCAGAAGTGTCACTGTCAGAGTTATCCCTAGGGTGAACATATTCTCTAGGTTTCTGAATATCCTCGTACTTTTCAACATGAGATCCAATCTTTTCCTCATCTATTTTTATATCCGACCTACCAAAGAGTGAAATGAGTTGGTCGACAAACTTTCTAAATCTATCCTCCATTAACTTAAATCTTTTATTTATCCTTGAGATATCATCCTCAAAAATCTTTTCATGATCAATCATGGGAGCAGTCGATGTATGTTCTTGTATTTGAGATCCAATCATTTCATCTTTTATTTTCCTGTATGAGCTGATATGAGATTATATTGGATTATCGAAGATATGATTATTATTTCTTGAAAATTTCTCTTCACAAATTATGAAAGGAGTCTGCTCAGTGGAAGGATTTTGCGGGAATATGTAGGTCGCATACTCAACATGGAATAACTTAGGCATGCAATGTTGATTTTAGTAGAGTCTACTTCCATGGTTATGATTGAACGTATCCCCAAACAATGTAATCATACATGGTTCATAAGTATTGATATTATCAGGGTTGTCATCTATATGTGTAGGATGATCGAAGGAATGGTATTCGGATCGATCAATAGGGATTTGGTCGTCACGATTAATCCAACACTGATGATCATTAGATGCGAGCCTGTCCATCTGGTGTGATCGGGTTTGGTCTCTCTGCCAATCATGAGTCTCAAAAGTGGTTCGTTATTGAAATGGTTCATTAAGTTCAGCGAGAAATCGGGAATAAGGTGGTTCAGTCCAGGATGGCAGTTGCTCAGGTGTTTAGGTGAACAATACGAGCTGTGGTGACCTTGATCGGATGATTCGAGTAGAGTGGCTTGGATTTTATTGAGGGGGATGAGTTCATCCGAGAATGAAAGTCTCCTGCAAATGTTGGAGGATTTTTGAAAGAAGAAGGTTTAATCGATTTTGGCCGGATAGAGACAAATTCATTTTCATAATATAGGTCAGATGGTTACTCAGACCATTGTCCTGTATTTATCTAAGGAGGTTGATTGGTTGACATAATGGATCTTGGTTAAGTGCACAGGATATTCACTAGGAAATATTTTTATCTAGGAGAGTGATGGCACAAGTGTGTGGTCTTTTATCTTCAAATTGGTTCACACACACCAAAGAAAACACAAATCAAACCCCAGGTTCACCATCTCACACAATGAAGCCGCAAGAGTTTGGTAATTATCTTTTCAATTTTAGTTGGTGACAAGACAATCTTCGAAAACAATTAGTGAGTTGTTAGGTGCCGAAGATTTTCTTAAAGATTGTCCCGAATTCTTATGACTAGTTGCACCTACTTTCAGCTAGTATATGTGTAAGTACAGACCGTAAAACGGCTACCCATATTAGTTAAGGATGGAGCCTTACACAATGTCCTTTAAACCACCCACCTTGCTAAGGAAATCCAGATCGTTTACCGGATATCCGCAGATTCTCAATGAGAATTACCTAATCGTTTTTAGAATCAATAGTCAATATGAAAATTCGTATTTGTGCTCTAGTCCTAAGTGTTACCTCTCGCTCATTCAGAAAAAATAAATAAATCAAAGGATTGAGTTGCTCTCCCGCAAAAATTATTGATTTTATTAGTTATTTAGAATTGGCTATATTTAGCAGTCCAAATTTTAATTAGGTGATCACTAAAAAATTAGGTTATCACAAGTTCACATCTACCATCCAATCCCAATTTCCTTTAAAATTATGTGACAAATCAGGAGGGAGAAATTCAGGAAAAGCCGATGCACGTGAAAAATGATCATGTATGCTCAGTTAAAAGACTTACAGTAATTCCTCATAATCTCCATGTGGGATGCAATACAAGAATTGAAAGATTATTCTAAATGAATGCAAGCCGATAAAAACCACACCTACCAGAAAGTTCTATTAGTCGGGGAGAATGATTTTGAATTTTTGACTAAGTTGAGTGATCTAAGGTGCATCTCGATTAAAGTGAAGTGTGGTCCTAAGTTCTACAAGCACAATCAAAATTTATAGAAGCTCTAATAGTCGCATGTGCAGGTTTATCCTAAGCGCCACTCAAGTTGGGCCCCACCCTCACTGGAGAGCGAAACAGGCCACGACACACCACATAAAAGCTTCAATGTCTTAGTACACACGCGAGAGTCCAAACAGACACCACTATAAATGAGAAACTAATTATAAAAATTAAAAGTGCAGAAAATTTAATCCTAGACTCTTCATGAATATGTGATTCATCACTCTTAAAGTTGAAAATAGAACCTTGTCCCGAGTAATTAGCTTCATATTTCCACTTATCCTGCACAATTAGCATTCACGCATGCATACATAATATCTGCATTCTAGCATTCATAATTTGCATTAAATAAGAAGCTCAATTCACTTGTAATTATTCACCTATTTTTCTGTATTTTATACTCACTCCAAACCAACTCTATACTATATATATTACTAACTAATAATACAAGGAAAAGGCCAAACTTTCTAACTTGTAAAATGACCCAATATAATCCCAGACCCAGTTGGAGACCTTAGGCCTTAGAATGCACATACCTACCTCATAGAAACTCTGATCTAGGTCTAATCACTTTTAGACTAATACATATTCAGAGACCTTCAAAATGAGACCAATTTCATTTAAATCGGAGCTCGTATGCAAAACTTGGGTTTTGGGACCCCATTGTACATATATGTATGTACATTTGTACCCTTGTATTTTTGTATCTTATTTGACCTCATCCACATTTTCGGTCAACATGAAACTTGTAGATCTCATCAAGATCTAAAACTTTCCTGTTTTGAGTTTTTTCCAAATTCGGTCATATTCTCTCACTTATTTCACATCTTTTCTCGTCCACTCAGATCAAGCCACGTGGCGCCCTCTGGTTGCACCACGTGGCCCGCCCACATCGCGCCACGTGCCCCCATTCTTCGTCGTCCGATCCCTTCTCTTTTCTTCAGATCGAAGCCATCCAAATGAGCAGCTGATTTCCACCCTCCGATCTTCTCGAGATCACATCTCCTCCATCCGTTAGGGCTTCGCCCTCAGCAAGCCACGCGTTGGCTTGTGATCCCATCAATCTTCTTCAGAAGCCTCCATCCCCACCGCACACATCGGCACTATCCCTGGCCCTTCGATCAGATCTGCCAGATCTCATCCCAGCCGTCCCTTAGCACCTTTACATGCGCCCGCCATGTGTCGCAGCCCTACCCCTTCGATCACACCACCCCTACCTAATCTGGACCCTTCTCTTGCGCCCTTCTTCTGGACGTTGGATCACTCGATCAAACGGTCAAGAGATCGTCTTCTACCTCACGTCCGCTTCCTCACACACATTGCCCACTCTGCGCACCCTTCGACCCCTTCCTATTTCTGTCGCCATTCCAGCCACCTTCTCCACTCGACGATACCCTGATGACGTAGCCCTGTCGACCTTCATCCTCACCAGTACCCATTCCCACCATTGTCCTCTCTCCTTTCCTCCACAAACCTCACTCAAACCACTCCTTCCACCTCTTGTTCCTCGACCTTATCCCTATAAATACCCCACCTCCGACTTCCTTCACAATCATCTGCAATAGCGAGAGGTGTCCTAGAGATCCAAGCTTCTCATTGGTGACAACAATTGAGCGTATAAGTGAGCGACGACAGGCCTCCATATCCAGCGAAATCCGCGGCGATTCTTTACCGTGCCGCAGCTCCTCCAGCAAGTTGCTTGAGCTCAGGCCCACTACTGACCTTCGAGCAACGACCGGAGCCTCTTCAGTGAACTTCCAACCCTAGATAGCTTCACCATTATCCTTTTGATCTTCATCTTCTTTCCTCTGAGCTTTCTCGCAATTTCTACGCCATCTCCATTCGAGTTCACCCTCCATCAGCTATCCACTTAGATTCGCCTCGAAGCTCTGATCTTTGCACGCTATCTCATTCTCCCCGACGATGCACTCCACCTCTCCAACCAAAGCTCCATCTTCACGACGGAGGAAGTCATCGGATCACCCTTCACCCTGCTCCCAGGCCTCATCGCACACACACGCATTCCCACAATCATGAGGACCATTTGTTTTGGTATGATCTAACCCTATAGGATCTCCCTCTACTAGATAGAGCTTTGCCGGAGCTGCATTCTAGCTTCGACATCTACGGCCTCCGGACTGCCTCCGCTCCCTCCAGACATCCCGGTGGCTTCATGACACTTCCACGACCGATCTGATCGAATCAGGAGTCTCCGGGGAGCTTCAACGCGTACAAGGAAGGGCGGCAGAGCCAGAGCTACTTCGTCGGAGCCCCGCCAAGTCAGCCGCAAGAGGCGGAGGACCAGAGAAGACGATGTACAACTATCGTTGGATCACCTTGATCCAACGGTCCTCTTCGTGACACGTTGCCTCGCGCCCGCCACCGTTGGATCAAGAGGATCTAACGAACCTCATTACGACATGTCGCCTCTCTCCAGCAGTCAAATCCACCATTCGATCTTCCTTGATCTAACAGAGCCAGCATGCCACATCTCCATCACCAGCAGCTGTTAGATCTGTCTTGATCTAATGATCCAGCCCGAGCCACGTCACGCCCTCCGAGCCTCTTCCCCAACCCTAGGCTCGGAGATCCCGAAGATGATTCGAGCCTCCATGGTTTCCCGAGCCTCCTCCCGAGCCTCGAACGACGTCCGAGCCTAGCCCCGCACATGCTTCTTACGTGCGGGCTGGGTAATTTGCAAAGAGCCCCCTAAGATTTTGGAAATTGCATTTTGGTCCCCAACAACGGTGTTATTTTGACACTGCTCAGACGACCCTTGTTAATTCGATCAAGTTAATGGTCAAATTAAATGTTAAGTTCATTGCAGTCGGGTAATCAGGGTTATGTCAAAAACACCACTTTTAATTAATGTTCAGTTAATTACAAGCAGTAAATTTATTTTACTTGGGCAAACCCAAGGTCGAGCTCAGGGAGGCAGTTGTCTCCTTAGGTGAATTTGAAGTGACTGAATCCTAGACAGGAAGGACTGGTCTTAGATTTTATATCAGGTCCTATGGGCTTATCGGACAGCTTAGAAGACATCGTTAGGAACCTCCTCAATCCGGATGGTATTTGGGAAGCCATGCCATTTTCCCGTAGATTCACTACACAAATCATAATGGGAAATCAAAAAGGTTAATTGGAACACACACCTCAGGCAAAAACATAGAGAGATGGATCTGAATGAGCTTGTGGAAGTCAGAAACCGAGCATACGACAACAGTTTGGTGTACAAGGACAAAGTAAAGCGTTTGCATGATAGATATATCAGACGAAAGACCTTTGTTCCTGGATAGAAGATATGGTTGTTCAATACAAGGCTGAAGGTTTTCTAAGGCAAGCTGAAATCCATGTGGACGTGCCCATTCATCATCTGTGTTGTGCATGATAGTGGATTTTTTGAGATCTCTGATCTCAAATATGACGTACAAACATTCCTAGTCAATGGGCAACTGTGGAAGAACGTCGTCAAATCCAACGAATAGTTAGTCCATGTGGAGGAGATTGTATTCATGTGCGAGACAGATTCCGAAGAGACACAAAGAGTCGCGCATGCGACCTTGCAGCAATAAACTCTCTCCATCAGCAGCATCTAGGAAGATTCAGACCGCGATCCTTGTATATACCCACAATTCTTGTAAATTCTCCCCCCCCCCCCCCCGCAACTCTAATCACTTTCCCCAGCTTCATGTATTTCCATCTACGACTATACTTAGGATGACCATATCCTAAGTATAGGGGGGGCAGGTATCACCTGAATCCATTCTCTGTACATCCTCCATACCACATCGATCCATACACACTCCCATCCTTTACATAGGATGACCTGAGACAAAGTATAGGGGGGACCGATGCCCATTATGTATAGACTCATTCACTTCCCCTCTTGACCTCGTCCACCCTGTTAATGATCTTTTTCTACACTTAGGCTACCAGAGCCTAAGTATAGGGGGGTACAACGACTTCTATACATTTTTGTAATTTTGGCTCTATTATGCCTAGCACAAGCTATGTCTTCTTCTTCGCTTTTCATGCTATGAGGACATAGCACACACTAAGTATAGGGGGGGGTGTATATATTACATAAATACTTTACCCATAGCTCATACTTTCACGTATTTTTGTATATATCATACAATAATTATGGGATGGGTAAAAATGGAGATTTTTTTGTAAAATACATGTATACTTGTATAATACTTGTAAAACTCTTGTAAATTGTTGTAACAAGGGAGGTATACCAATTTTTTGAAAAAAAATCAAAGGCTTCTTATGTACTCTCGCACATCATGTCTGCATCTGAAAAGAGAGAAAGAAAAAGAGTCTTGCATTTCATTCATCCACATAACATGTCATCCGCATCTCATCTGCATATCTTGCAAATGCTAGGTGAAAAGCTAGTGGCTTCTGAACAAGTTATGAGTAGATACTGAAGATGGACTTGATTTGACCTTAATCTACCTAATTTCAGAGGAACCTTACAGGAACTGGAGTTAAGATTTCTCAGGTCAAGTGACTTAATTCTTTGAGTCCACAAGTCTATGTTCACATGTCATCTTGATTAGTCTAAGTAGAATATGTCATGCACACGCATGATTCTTATAGACAGTGACGTAACTTGGACAAGCACCATGTACATATCTCTTTATTGATGAGGTGGTGAGGAGGTAGAATCCTTTAGCTTGGAGTAGCACACGGGTGGAAACATTCATCCTCCTCTAGGGAGGGTAGTGCATCTCAACCTAGTCTGGTGGTGTTGACATCTGAGGAGTGGATGATGTGGGTTGCAATAATGCTTTAAAAGAGGGATAGTCTACTGGCTCAAGAGGAAAAACTCCGGATGTACATGATACACCTTGTATATAGTTCAAAATTTTTTTGCAAGAACTCCAAAAAATATACAGGCCTGCTAGAAAATAAAATGCCTGCTAGAGTATGTATATTAGTAAGAAATCTGCAGCTAGGTGACTTGGCTACACCTGTCAGGTATCCTGGGATAGGTAGTTACACTGGCTACCGTCCATTCTTTTCTCCACTCCCTCCTCTTGTGTTGGTCGCACTTGAACTTAGAAGGGAATACCCCGCTCCTCGAGGAAAGAGTTATTAGATCGGGGAATTAGAGTTACCTTGTTAGAGGAGGTTGGTTCCTTGCCATTTCTGATGTGGAGAGCTATTTTACACTTACACAGTTCAAGTAAGAATCATAGTCATCAGAAATTTGCGTTTGAGGATTTGTTCTGACCTGACTATTGAGGAGTCTTGGAATAGAAAACTTGTGGAACTTAAAGGCTGCTGGTTCTTAAATTCAGATCCCAATAAGGTTCCGCCACATAATTAATCCAAAGGTCAAGTCAAGCTCCATTTTCAACTTTTGTTCATGACCTTGGCATGGAACCCAAAATCATTTCCCTTTTTGCATTTCATTTTACTTGCTCGGGGATGAGCAAGGTTTAAGTATAGGGGGTTGATGAATCTGTGATTCCTCACTCTTAAAGTTGAAAATAGAGCCTTGTTCCGAGTAATTAGCTGCATATTTCCACTTATCCTGCACAATTAACATTCGTACATGCATACATAATATCTACATTGTAGCATTCATATTTGCATCAAATAAGAAGCTCAATTCACTTGTAAATATTCACCTATTTATCTGTATTTTATACTCAATCCAAACCAACTCTATACTGTATATATTACTAACTAATAATACAAGGAAAAGGCCAAAATTTCTAACTTTTAAAATGACCCAATAAAATCCCAGACCCAGTTGGAGACCTTAGGCCTTAGAATACACATACCTACCTCATACAACCTCCGATGTAGGTATACTTACTTTTAAAATAATACATATTCAGAGACCTTCAAAATGAGACCAACTTCATTTAAATCGAAGCTCGTATGCAAAACTTGGGTTTTGGGACCCCCATTGTATAGTATATGTATGTACATTTGTACCCTTGTATTTTTGTATCTTATTTGACATCATCCACATTTTTGGTCAACATGAAACTTGTAGATCTCATCAAGATATAAAACATCATGTTTTGAGTTTTTTTTCCAAATTTGGCCATCTTCTCTCTCGTATTTCACATCTTTTCTCGACCATCCACATCAAGCCATGTGGTACCCTCTGGTTGCGCCATGCGGTGCACTCACATCGCGCCACGTGCCCCTTTTCTCCACCTTCTAATCCCTTCTCTTTTCTTCTGATCGGAGCCATCCAAATGAGCAACTGATTTCCACCCTCCGATCTTCTCCAGATCGCATCTCCTCCGTCCGTTAGCGCTTCGCCCTCACCAAGCCACATGTTGGCTTGTGAGCCCTTCGATCTTCTCCAGAAGCTTCCATCGCCACTGCACACTTCCGCACTATCACTAACCCTTCGATCAGATCGACTAGATCTCATTCCAGTCATCCCTTAATGCCTTTACATGTGCCCACCACGTGTCGCATCCCTACCCCTTCTATCACACCACCCCGATCTAATCTGGACCCTTCTCTTGCGCCCATCTTCTGACCATTGGATCACTCAATCCAACAGTTAAGAGATCGTCTTCTACCTCGCGCCCACCTTCCTTGCACACTTCTCCCACTCCGCGCATCCTTCGCCCCCTTTCTATTTTCATCACCATTCCAGCCACCTTCTCCACTCGACGATACCCCATGATGTAGCCCTGTCGACCTTCATCCTCGTCAGTACCCATTCCCACCATTATCCCCTCTCCTTCACTCTACAAACCCCACTCAACCGATGCCTTCCACCTCTTGTACCTCGACCTTATCCCTATAAATACCCCACCTTCCGCTACCTTCACAGCCATCCGCCATAGAAAGAGGTTTCCTAGAGCATCAATCTTCTCATTGGTGACAACAATTGAGTGTGTAAGCGAGCGACGACATGCCTCCATATCCGGCGAGATATGTGGCGATTCTTCACCGTTCCGTAGCTCCTCCAGCGAGCTTCTTGATCTCAGGCCAGCTACTGACCATCGAGCGATGACCGGAGCCGCTTCAGCGAGCCTCCAGCCCCAGGTAGCTTCGCCCATTATCCTTTTGATCTTCATCTTCTTTCCTTAGAGTTTTCTCGCATCTTCTCTGCCATCGCCGTTCGAGTTCACCCTTCATCAGCTATCCACCGAGCTTCGCCTCGAAGCTCTTATCTTCGCACGCTATCTCATTCTCCCTGACGACGCACTCCACCTCCTCGTACCAAAGCTCCGCCTTCACAGTGGAGGAAGTCACCGGATCACCCTTCGCCCCCCTCCAAGGTCTCACCGCACACGCACGCATTCCCACGATCACGAGCACCATTTGTTTTGGCAAGATCTAACCCTACAGAAGCTCCCTCTTCAATGGACGGAGCTTCGTTGGAGCTGTATTCTAGCCTAGATGCCTACGGCCTCCGGACTGCCTCCTCTCCCTCCAGACATCCCGGCATCTTCCAGACACTTCCACGACCGATCTGATCAAATCAGAGGCCTCCGGAGAGCTTCAACGCGTATAAGGGCGGCAGAGCCAGAGCTACTTCGTTGTATCCCTGCCAAGTCTGCTGCAGGAGGTGGCAGACCGGAGAAGACGACGTACAACTGTCATTGGATCACCTTGATCCAATGGTCCTCTTCGTGATACGTTGCCTCGTGCCCGCCACCGTTGGATCAGGAGGATCTAACGGACCTCGTCGCGACACGTCACCTCGCTCCTGCAGTCAAATCCTTCATTCAATCTTCCTTGATCTGATGGATCCAGTATGCCACATCTCCATCACCAACAGCTGTTAGATCTGTCTTGATCTAACGATCCAGCACGCGCCATGTCACACCCTCCGAGCCTCTCCCCAACCCTAGGCTCGGAGCTTCCGAAGCTGATCCGAACCTCCAAGGTTTTCCGAGCCTCCTCCCAATCCTCGAACAACGTCCGAGCCTAGCCCCTCACGGCTCCTCACGTGCGGTCTGGGTAATTTACACAGAAGCCCCCGAAGATTTTAGAAATTGCATTTTGGTCCCTACCAGGTGTGTCACGTGAGGCGCGCATGACTCTGTAGGAAAATTACATCCACCTCCCCCGCATTATAGTTAATTGCATTTAATTCCCTATCAACACGTTTTATTTCAGTAATTTTATTTCATGTATTTGCAATTTGGTCCCTGTCTTTGCACGTATATTTACGTATTCATTTGGCATTATTTTTCAAATTCTAAAAATTGCATGATGTAGGCAAACTTGTCCTTTATCTTATGTGACACGTGCTTCATTTTTGTGACATCTTTGGAATTTAATATTATTAAATTGGTGAAATTTTCCATATTTTTTCCACTGTGTGCCTTTTAATTCATATTTAATTTCTTTTTGCTTCAAAAATCACCATAAAATCACATTAGACTTAGGATAATATATTTTACATCGTGCCCAAAATTGATTGCATTTGCACGCATCAGGAGGCCTGAAAAAAATAGAGTAGTGATTTTCTTGATTATATTTTAATAGTTCCAATTCACATAGAATTTTATGTCTATTACTTTTCATGGATTCATCACATTTAGATTCATCTAGGATAATTTTTATCTGAAAATAATGTGTTTTGCTATTTATGAAAAATAATTTGGCAAAAATCACCTTGCATTAATATTTTATTCACAGTTAATTCATATAGTGTCAGAAAATTCGAAAAACACTAGTGTAGCTTAATTTCATTGCATTTCATATTCTGGACAAGTTTCATAATTTTTGGACTTGATCTGACCATCTTTCATATTTAACCTTAAAATTTTGGCTTGAAATTGCATTATTTTTCCTTTATTGTATAAAAATTGCTAAAAAATAAAAAAATTCTTCTGAAAATCTAATCTCTGAATTCACTTCAAATTCACCTAAGGAGACAACTGCCTCACTGAGTTTGACCTTGGGTTTCCCCAAGTAAAATAAATTTATTGCTCGTAATTAACTGAACACTAATTAAAAGTGGTATTTTTGACATAATCCTGATTACCCGACTGCAACGAACTTAACATTTAATTTGACCATTAACTTGATCGTATTAATAAGGGTAGTGTGAGTAGTGTCAACTCTATGCTCTCTCACGACTCAACTCTAAATTTTTAATGCGGATTTTTGAGCGTTGTGAAGATGCTTCAGCTTTGTGAGAAATCGCTCCACGTTCGTAGTACCTCCCAAGAAAAATTAGAGAGAATGTAAGAGAGTGACTAAAAAATAAAAAAATAAGAAAAAAATGTTGAAAAAAAGAAATGCAGAGAAAAAAATTATGGAAAATTTATAATGAAAAATTCGGGGGTCAAACTACCCGAACAAAGAAAACTGAACAAAGAAATTTTAGAAAAAAACTAAGATGTTTGCCTCGTCGACAATGGCGCTGTCTGACGAGTCGCGAAGATGCCCTATAAATTTGCGTGAATTATCGAGTAATTAAAAATATGTCGTTTCATTGTAGGCGGGCAATCGGAATCGGTCAAAAAATTAACCACAATAAATTAATCAATTTTTAATCGCGTGGTTTTTGTTTATTTTACTTAGGCAAGTCTCAAGGTCAAACTCAAGGAGGCAAAGGAACAACCTAGAAATTTGTTTATCAAAGATAGCGCACGGTTTTCGAGGCGATCTTTTTTGGTATTTTTTAATGCAATTATGGATGCAAAATGCAAATGTGGCCAATTATAGGGACTAAAATGTAAAGATCAATTAAACGATGTATGAAAAATATGAAACTTGTCCAAGATGACAATTATGATGAAATGAAAATTGTAATTTTTTGGAATTTTTGAATGCAAGATAAATATTTTAGGGATTTATGAATGCAAACACGGTGAATTTCAATACTTAATTATAATAAACATTGAATCTATTTATTTTCAAGGGATAAAATTATCCAACATCTATCAAGGTGGTCCATCTCAGAAAAATCCTAAACCTCGAAAATATGATATTTAATACCTAGTAAAAAATAAAGATCGAAATATGCAAAATGATTTTTATAGGGCAAACGATGCATGCAAATGCAATTCTTTTTGGGCATGATGTGAAATACAACTAATCCTTCAATCCCTGAATTTTCGATAATTTTTAGAGCAATAGGGAATTTGTAATGAATTTTCAAGCATATAATGGGTAAAATATGCAATTTTCACAAAACAATGAATTATTAATTAATCAATGATCACAATAATGTCAAACATAAGTCATAATGTAGAGAATTAATTGAAGAACATCATATTATTTTTGAATAATAAAAATATGCAACGTAGAGGTTTAAAATGAAGGACAAATACATGGGTAACTATGCAATAATACAACAATTAAGTCATATAGAAAAAAATGAGAATATGGGTGAATCTTTAATTATCGAAGTGATGGGGGTCCACTACAAAATTTCCAAGAGTTCACGTGCCAATCATGTGACCCTTGGTCGGTGGGATCTGATGGTGAATAAGAAAACTTAGCGGGGGGCTTTTTCAATCTTCCAGAGGATCACATGCGTAGTACGTGACCTCTGGTGGCTAGGTTTATGTGCGAATGTGCGAGTCTTCAGGGGTATCGGTGCAAGTTCCCCCACTGCATGCGAGATGCATGTGCGCGGGGGGCTCAGTTCGAGTGCCCGGTGGAGATAGCTGGGTAGGTGGTCCTTGTGCGGAGGTGTAGCTTTACGGGACTTGAGGCAGAGCATGATCGCTGGTGGCGGCTTGCGGTAGAGGATGGTCTCCCAGGTGATGTTGCGGCCGGACGATGAGGTGGGGCGGTGGATGCATAGTACCTAACTCATGGAGGACGTGGACTTCTTGGTAGTCGAGGAGGAAGACGAAGCCAGTGGTCGATGGTGGAGTCGTTGTCGAAGCTGGAGCCGATGATGCACGAGGTGGAAACGATGGTCGCAGTGATTGGATTGACGGCGGGGGCCGGAGAGTGAGCAGTAGCTGCGAAGGGTCGCACTGCATCAAGGTCAACGAACCTTGGATCTCACCCCAGGTATAGGTTCTCTGGGCTATCACCACCAGAGAGAACCTTCAAGATCTTAGAGATATTGGAGGATGAAGAGTGGAGGGCTATCGGCGAGGGTTAAATAGGGAGAGGTGGAGTCTGAAGTTGGTAGGTCGAAGGAGAATCGTGAGACTGAGAGGGGCGGTGATTCAATTGGAGATGAGGATCGGATGGAATCCAATTGGGTGCGGTGGCTGTGCTGATTGAGGAAGGTGACGACAAAATTTGGGGGAGAGGCAGAGGATTTGTGGGGAATACGGTGCCACCCCCAAAGAGGAAAGTGGGAGTAAGAAGAAAACGTGCAGGTGTCATCCGATCAGCGGAGATAGGATGGCCTTGATCCCTCCACATGGCATCAGATTGAGGGGTGGGTGAAGCATGTGCAAGGCACATGCGCAAGAGGCATGTGCTTCACACGTGCGAGGCTTTTAATTTTTTTATAAAAACAAATACATGTGTATATATATATTCCAAAAATGGGTGACTCGTGGCGGCTTCAGGAGCTGCCACATGTTAGCCCCACAAAAATCAAAAAAATAAATACATGAATAATACGTAAAAAATAGTAAATGACCTCAGATCGAAAACTTTTCTTCACAAAAGTTGCTCGTCTGACCTATAACTTTCATGAAGAGACCAAAATCAAAATCGATCGTTTGTGCAAAGTGATATTTTTGGGTACTCCATGTACATAGAATACCTTGATTTTTTGGATTTATAATTTTTATCATTTTTAAACCAGATAATAATCCAGAAAAAAAGGATAAAATAAAAGATAGATATTTAAACATTATTATATTTTTTATTAATTAAGAAAATAAATAAATAAAATAGAATACGAAAAGATAATTTTTGTACAAACTGTTAGTGAGGACTCGGACTCAGTTAGTTTCTTTGATTTCAAGCTCAGTTTGGATTTGGATTTTTACGCATTTTAATAAAACTTTTATCAAAGAAGACACATGAAAAAGAAATAAAAGAAAATGTTTCAATTATGTACATAAAGTAATAGGCCAAAAACAACCAAAATACAAAATGTACAAAAGAGGCCTAAAACCCAACTTTCACCTATGAGCTCCAGTTCACTTGAACTTGATCTTGTTTTGAAGATTATTGAATGTGTATTAGTTAAAAATGAGTAGGATCAAATCGGACATTTTGTGAGGAACATATCGAGGTTTTAGTATGGAAATCCTAGAATTAGGGTTTGGGTTTTTAGTCCATTTTTTTGGTTAGTGTTTTTTTGTATTTTTTTATTTATTCTTGTTAGTAATATGTACACAATGGAGGTGGTATCAGGTCAATTGGAGTTAGCATGAATTAGTTAAAAATTAGGGAAGTTAGGCTATTTATAGGTTAATTGGACTGTGATTTTTGGCTTCTTATTTTGTGGATTAATAAGTGATAAAATGCAATTATTATCAAAACATCCATGAATGCTAATTATTCCGAATAAATAAAGAAATGCCAATGATTTCTATGCATTTGAGCTTAATTAATGACTTTTAGAGTGATGAATCTGAGATTCATCATATCTGTGGTCTCTTGTCAAGGCGAAGGGTTCCGTCATCAGGTATTGTTTGTAGGAAACGCATGTTCGAAGTGACAACTCCTGCATACAAGCGTTTTTGGAATGGTCTCTTTGCTTCTTGAAAGAGTAAGGCCATATGCATAGTCACCCCATATTAGGTCCTCATATTATTGAGGCCATATTGGATTGCGCATAGCAAATTCTAATACTGTTGACAATTAGTTCAATTAACCATGGGTTAACATCACCTTAGGTGTAATGGGCCTGAGTATTAAAGATCGAATTGGGAATGCAAAAATGGACATGTAAGGCAGACTATGTTCCCACTTCTTTTCATCTGAGTTACAGGTTCTCATATTATAGGGATGTAACAAAGGTAAGAGGAAGATCTCAGATCTTACTTGAGATAAAATGGTAAGTATATATCTTACATTGAAAGTGATTAAGGGAATGAACTTTCAGTGTTGACAAGAAAAGACAACATTAATATAAAATTGCTAAATCAAAGTAATATATATGCAAATTTCTTATTTCCGATAATCCTCACTAAGCCCACTCAATACTATACTCAATAGTAACCAGTAAAATATCATGGATTCGATCTATTATGAAGATATTCTACTTGAAGTTGTACCTATAATGTATGTGATTGCAATGTTCAAGTTTCCTCATAATAATGAGGAATGATAATTAAATAGATAATAGGATAACAACCTAGGGTTTGTGTATCTCGATAGTCTTTATTTCTCATATAGAGTGCTTTGTAAGTATCATGTCGATGATGACCGTAATTATTAAAATAATCCTTATAAAAACCGAAGAAGATGTTCTACCAAACATATCTGCTCTCAACATTTAATCATGAATGACATGGTTACTGAATTATGTAGAATGGTGGCTCAATAAGAGATGATTACTCAAAAGTTTGAGTACCTACCTGAACCAAAGTCTTTTGAGGTTTATATAGATGTGGATACGATGAGTGTCATCATTCTACTCTCTGTACTCAAGTCATTCGTGAAACTTCGTATTTTTCATATTGTATGAATTGAAGCATAAGATATCTATTGTCTTAAGCAGTCGTTCTTTGCATATGAAGGAAGCACAGTGGAAGCATGGGTTTATCCCAAGTTAGAAAGAAAGTCAAAGAGTTGACGGTAATTCTATGGTTTCCATACATATAACATCCAAAGAGTTGGATGAATGACAATACTACAACAAGTAGATGTGTTGATAGTATGACTATCAAGTCTATCTAGAATCCTTAGAGAAGGACTCAGATAGTGCATTGGAATAATATATAATCTACATTTGATTATTGAAATTGTCTTGCTTATTATATAAGATCAAAGTCTAATAATTGTTTCTCATTCTTCTTATAACAATTGCAATTTGTTGCATATATTTTCAGAATATTTGATCTTAAGATTTAATAGTCATCCACATGTATATTGATGCAATTTTCGCAACAAATTCTATTTAATAGATAAACTTTATAATTTCAGTGGGAGAGCCCTTGGTTTTAGAGAATGTCTATATGACCTAGATATCAGAATATATTCATTCTTTATTTCTAAATGTTGGAAATGAACATGTATTCTGGAATAGATCTATCATAAAGAGTTATGATGGATATATTTCATATTGTAATATAACATCCAGTGGAATATACTAAATTAGAAAATTAATGAATGGTTCATTAGCTTTTCTAATACTGAAAATTAAACCTTGTATGTTCAATAGGAGAATGAATATCATTTCATAATGATCTAGCATCAAGCCTTGGACATATGTCAGTTGATGAGATCAATAGACTAGTAAGAAATGGAGTATTATAATGTCTGAAATTTCAAATCTCCCATACTTATGAATATTGTATTCAAAGTAAAATTATCCAATGCACTCTTCTATGGGAATGGTGAAAGATGTCAAGTTATTCAATATCTCATACATAATGATGTATGTGGATCATCTATATCATAATAAACATTAATGATATGTGATATTTATATATGATTATTTGTTATATAATATTTCTACTCATCGACTTAGAAAACATTGAAATGTTCAATGATTTTTACTTTTTGGTTAGAACCAAAGCTTGAAGGAAGATGAAATGAAATTGATCTAACCTAGGTAGCCTATACCTATTAGATGAATTCAAGGAATACCTTGTGGATAAAGGAATATCATTCCTATCTCACTCCTCCTAATACACCTAAACTCAATAGAGTTGTAGTGAGATACAGTTGGATCATGTGTGACATGATATGATTGATGATGTATCTTAGCATAATTGTCTTTTATTTTCCAGGTATAAATGTAGTAGAGACTAATATATATATATATATATTTATATATAAATGATTTAATGCAAATATAAACCTAAAAACCCTCATAAGTTACTTGACAATTTAGGGTTGCTTGGCCCATGACCATGTGATGGATGCAAGTAAGTTGGAATATAGAACAAGAGAGTGTGCTATTTCATTAGGGAAAAAGGGACGGTATTTGATACCTACTTTATGACCTTGAGATTCTAATAGGATTTCATATCTGAGAATGTGATTCTTAGAGGATGACTTTCTTGAGAATCAAGATGAAAATGAAGTGAAGGAACTCATTTAATCTTGAGAAGATAATGGCGTTCCTGACAACGAAAACTAAAAGGATAATTAAAGATGAAATACTCATACCTCTTCAATTGAGTTTGAGATGTATTCCATGTGTCAGTTAAGTCTGCAATGATCTATCTTCATGTGATGAAGCATCTAAAGATCGTGACATGGAAAGATAGAAGTTAGTAATAAAGACTAAAGTAGACTTCATATACAAATATTGTATATGGAACCTCGAGGATCCACCTATATGGGTAAGACCAATTAAGCTGTAAATGGATCTTCAAGAGAAAGAGGGAGCCTGATGAGAAGGTACATACCTTTAAAGCACGACTCGTATCCACAAGATATACATCGAAGAGTCACTTGCGATAAGACTTGATCTCCAGTGATCATGATTAAAGCCATCAGAATATTTCTAACTATAGCTACACAACTTGACTTTGACATCTTCAAGATGGAAGTCAATATTGCATTCCTCAATGAATACCTCTCTGAGGATATTCACACGAAGTAGCCCCAGGTCTTCATGGTTCAGGAAATCAAGTTGTACAAGCTTAAGAAACTCCATCTATGGACTCAAATAAGCTTCTTGTTGTTGGAACGTTAAATTTTGATGAAATTATAAATGTTATGATTTCATATAGAATCTTGATGAACCATGTGAAGCTCAGTGGGAGTCCTCATCATGCTGAATGTAGATAATATCCTAATCATTTGGAATAATACAAGTATAATAATAAGTGTTTTATAGACTGGCTATTATATACCTTGAGATATAATCTGAAGGATGCCTCTTATATTTTAGTTATGAAGATGTTCAGAAGAAAGAGAAGAGGGTATTGTGACCATCACATTAGTGGTACACATTGGACATTTCCATTTTATGGAAAATTCCAAGAAAGGCTTTCTTCCCTTAAGGTATGGTACTGACCAATATTATGGGATAACACCTCAAAGAGTTGAGTAAGTGAATGCTAGAACTGCTTGCCCTTGTGCATCAGTTACGAGAAGCTGAGTGTATTATTTATGTGTACCAAGGCTAGATCTACCATGAAATGGGAGTAGTGAACTGTTGCTAATCAAACTATGGAGATAAAACACTTAGTTGCAGTAATAACAATATCGTCAAAGTGGATAAAATTTTAAAGATAGTGATCTCTAGGTCTTATCATCAAGAACATAAGACTTTATAGATATTGATCTAAAAGGTCTTAACTACATGTACTTTAGGAGACAGAGATCTCTGTGACTAAGGGTTTTTTGATAAGGATAATAGAAATTATATACTTGTTATAATGGTTATTGAATCATCATGTCAACAACACTATAAAAATTTGAAGATTGAGTATTGGTCACATAAGATGCAACGTTCACATTGGATGCGAGCATTGGTACTGGGGAATATGCAAGTGGCGTAAAAGGACTTGGCATAGTCTCTATGGAATAGAGTGATTGATCAGCTTTTCTAGCTATTTTTCTAAATTTCCTATGATTGTCACATGAGTGAGGGTTTAGAGATTAGCCCATTAGTGGTTCTTTGGATAGTGGGAGATTGGTTGACATGCGAACCCATGATGAGACATTGTACAATGAATGTATTGCAAATGTCACTGCCGGATTTGAAATGAAGAATAATTAATTTGCATAATAGGTCCCTTAGTAAAATTAAGATTATGTACCATGGCCATCTTAATGATCATACATTTGTTGACTCAATTATTGAATCATAGAGGTTGGTGCATGGATGAATATCTAAAGATTTCGACCGAGGACTCATCAAGCACCTTCAAATGATTATTAAGAAAGGATATCCATCGTGAGAAGGAGATGGCAATCTTTTCTTTAATGGTTGTTATCTAACAAAACTCTTTATGCAGGTCATCTGCGTAGGAATAGAGATTCGGAGGTCTCAGATTAGTTACTTCAAAGAGTTGACTTAACGAGATCGATATTACCAAAGGCCAATGTCATATACTATCACGATATAGGCACACATACTATCACCGAAGACAGATGTGATACTATATGTCTGAGTACGTACATTTGGTAGACCAATAGATTGATGACCTAATCAAGGTCTATACATCATCATGTTGGTGTACATACAAGGGCATACGAGTAATACGATCTCTCAAAGGGATCATGCAGGGTTATGTCCTAAACAGGAAGATATGATCTCACTCATGAGATATTGGGAAGAATCAAATTCCTTGCATGGTTGTCTCACTTTGGAAGCTTGACTAGATTTGTTGGTTTGATATATGCTTTTGGAAAGTATATGATCAACACCTATGTATGATATATGCTTTTGGAAAGTATATAATCGATGCCAATTCTCAATAGTTAAATGAGAAACTTACTGATAAAACCCTGAAGGAGACAGTATAAACAGATCTAAAACTTCTTGTTTGATCTGGGTCTTCTAGTATGTAGGATGCACATGTATTAGGAATACCTAAGGGAAATGTGATCATAAATGGTTGTATAACCACGATGCTTCCATTCCTAGGTAGAGATGAAAATGGTCTTGATTTTAGTGACTCCCCTCAATAGAGAAGTGATCTAATCTTTGTTCAAGTGTTGGATAGTGATATGAATGTGATTTAGATATAATGAAAAGATTGGATCTACGACCTCGATTTATTAAAGCATCTATGGAGGACTCTGAGATCTGGATTTGAGATTTGATCTCAATATCCAAGTCACTGTACGTGGACCCTTGTTAGACATGCGAGCCCACGGCTAGCCATTATGCAATAATTGCTATTGTGAATATCATTCCTTGATCTGAAATGAAGAATGATGACTTTTCATAATAGGTCCCTTAGTACAATTAGGGTTATGTACTATGGCCATCTTAATGATTATACAGTTGTTGATTCAGTTGTTGAATCATAGAGGCTGGTGCTTGAGAGAATATCTAAAGAGTTAGATTGAGGACCCATCAAGCACTGTCAACTGACTATTAAGAGAGGATCTCCAGCCTGAGAAGGAGATGGCAATCCTTTCCCAAAAGACTGGTATCTGACCGACCTCTTGATGGAGGTCCTCTTCATAGGAATAGAGATTCAGAGGTGTCATATTAGTTAGGTCAAATAGTTGACTTAACGAGATCGAGATAAACAAAGACCTGTGTTGTATGTTGTCACAATATAGGCATGCATCCTCTGACCAGAGACAAATGTGTTACTATGTGTTTAAGTATGTACATTTGACAGACCAATAGGTTGATGACCTAACCAAGAGCTATACACTGACACGTTGGTGTGCATATTAGGGCATATGTGTGATACGATGTCTCAAAGGGATCATAGAGGCTTGTATAACCATGACACTTCCATTCATATGGAGTGATGATACGGGTCTAGATTTTAGTGACTCCTTTCAGTAGAGAAGTGATCTGATCTCGGTCCAAATGTTGGACATTGATCTGAATGTGATTCAGATGCAATGAGAAGATTAGATTTGCACTCTTGATTTAATCAACCATCTATGTGATCTCAATATACAAGTCACTATATATGAAACAATACAATCATCATTTCCTTATATCCAAGAGTCTGCACAGAAAGTGCATTATCCTTTAAAGAGTTCAAGGATAATTTCACTGTTGATATATGTATCTATGCAATGACAAAAATGGATAATTAATTGTGATTTAATTATCACTAATAAGATGAATTTGATTCATATTCTAGGGAGAGCTATCTAAGATTAAATATGATTTAATTATCAAATATATGAATAATGTGAATGTCATGCATATTATTTGAGCATAGGAGAATGGAGATCCAAGATGATTAAATGTGATTTAATTATTATGGATATGAATAATGTGGATAACACTATCCAATTATTCATATATATTATAAATTTTATTTATAATATCTTAGAGAGAGAATATTGTTGTTATATTTTTTAGTTAATTATTTATGTGAATTGGATTCACATTAGATGATTAATTAAAAATATAATTATATTTTATTTTGGGTTGTGAATGTGCTTCACCCAATTCCAATGGCATGATTGCAATCTTTACAAGATAATTATGAATTATCCTTGTGAGATAAAATTGGAAAATACATGAGATAATGTAATCTCATGACTTGGAATGAGATTGACTCAGACCTAGTCAAGAGGGTGGACGACCACATTGTCCCAAAGGGAATTAGTGGTCATCCCCCCTTTTTAGGGATGAGGTAATCTTTTCCTCCATTATCTCCAAGATTAAATGATTTAATATTTAAATTAATTATATTTATTTATCAATATATATATATATATTAATTTTAATTAAATTAATTGTTATTTTATTTCTACAATAACATCGTGGCCATTGAAAGAAAACACAAATCGATCTCATCCGTTGATTTTGTGTTGTCTGCTGATTGAGATCCAGGGATCAGAAAAATACTCTATAAGAAGAGGCACCCCTTGCTCTTCAAGTTACATCATCAACAATCTCTCTATCACTCATTCTCTACACACCAAGCCTCTCTCTCTCATTGTGGGCATCCACCATGGAGCCCTAGAGAGAGTCTCCATCACCGTGGTATCATCGTTATGTTGCCAGATTCTTCGCTCGTGGATCTCAATCTCCTTCAATTCTCCTCGCTCGTGAAGAAGACGTCGGATCTCATGTGATGAGATCAGGAGATTCGCTTCTTATATTATCAACATGGATTGTGAGGAGCCTGCATCTCATCAACGCACACGCAAATATCTCCTCCGTCGGACCTAACTTGAGACAAGAGGTCTCTTTGTTTAGAGAATCGATTACAACCATGCTTCAAGTGGTAAACCTAATAATTGTTTGTTGTTTAGATGAAACAATCCAATAAGTGTTCTTGGATCATGTGGTTTCATCGTTAAAATATTTTAAATTTCGCTGCCCGGAGCAACTAGTGCGACTACTCGCTCCTAATCACATTCGATGCGATCCTCATGCTTCCATGATACGATTAAGTATTTTACCATATCCTTTAAGTGATATTGGAGCCAAGTTGTAGGTTTTAGATACGATCCATAAACTTAGGAAAACTTGGGTTTATTAAGGCTAGTGAAAATTTTATGGCATTTCATTTTGGCAGCCCCATTTTGTGATTATTTTCGGCCCTGTTTAAAATATTTAAACTCAGAATTATCACTTGGATAATGTTCTCAATTAAATAAGAAAATCTTGGGATTTGAGTTTGTGTGACTTCAAATCCGATAACTCAAGTTACGATCTTTTTAATAAACATATATCTAGTATTTCGGAGATGGAGAATCTTGACATAATAAAAGAGTTAGTTATTGCTTTGAAACTCCTAGAAATGCATAATAACCACTTGTTTTCTTTAATAATGCAAATTAGAAAAGTCTGGAAACTTACTTTTCATAATTTGAATTGAAATTGATTGAGATATAATATTTTTAGTGAGTGAGGTTCATTGTTGGAATTACCTTCCTATTCAAGAACTTTGTGATTATCATTTAATAAATTAGTGAAATTCATAGTTAATTTTCGAAAATAATTATGGATAAATATTTTATAAATATTTGATGATAATTATTTGCTTAAATGATATTTCCTTAACCAATAATTGATTAGATATGATGACGATCACAAATTCATTACTCAATCTACTTTTCAACAAACAAAGTTGCTTGAAAAGGATTTGGAATTTATTTAAAAATTTTCCTTATAATCAAAATAATTTTGATTATTACTATATGGCATAAATTTGGTTGAAAATTCGATTATCATCTTAAATATAAAGTAATCAATTTGGTATTATCCTTTCCCGTGGCGGATATGGTGTCTAGTCGAGGAGCATTGGGGTAGCAGATTGTTCTGTGAGCGGTATGTCCCACTATCATTGGTAATGACCATGACAACAGGGAGGGAAGGGATAATGCTTGAGATATCATGATGTATATTTTTCTACTTATTAAATTTGAAATAATATGTATTTGAGATAATATCATCCTTTCAAGTAACAATCAAGTTTGTTGCTTGATTGATTAGATTGATATTTGATTTAATATGATTAAAATGATTAGATCCAATTAAAATTAAAACATACTATTATGAATAGAGTTGCAATTTCCCTTGGAAGAATTAATTAGAATATGATTCATAATAATTAATTAGAATTTGAACATGATATGTAGGATCACATAAGTGACATCCATAGTCTCCCGTCAAGGCGAAGAGTTTCATCACCATGGATTATATGTAGGAGACGCCTGTCCAACGTGACATCTCCTGCATACAAGTGCATCTGGATCAGGCTCTTTGCTTCTCACAAAAGTAAGGATGTATACGTAGTGACCCCAATATTGGGTCATCGTATTATTGGAGCGATATTAGATTGCGCATAGAGAATTTTATTCCTATTGATGTTTGGTTAAATTAATTGCGGGTCAACATCACCTTAGGAGTGGTGGGCATGGGTGTTAAAGACTGATTTGGTAATGCAAGTTGGTCTTGCAAGGCGGGATGTGTTCCCACTTCTTTTTATTCAAGTGATAGGTTTTCATATTTACTGGATTGTGATAAAGACAAGGAAGGAGATACCATATCTTGCATGAGATATAATGGTAAGTATATCTCTTACATTGAAAATGATTAAGGAAATGAACTTTTAGTGTTGACATGGCAAGACAACTTTGCCATAAAAATTCTTAAATCAAAGTAAAGCATATATTTGTATATTTATGCAAATTCCTTATTTCAGATAATCCTTTATTAAACTCACTGAATACTATACTTAATAATAACCGTAAATCATCATGGATTGGATCCATGATCAAGATATTGTACTTGCAGTTAGACACAATGTTTGAGGTTGCAATGTGCAAGGAATGACAATTAAATAGATAATAAGACTACAACCCTAGGGTTTATATGTCTTTATAGTCTTGATCTTCCATCGAATGCACTTTGGAAGTGACATGTCGATGATAATCGTAATTATCAAATAATCCTTATAAAAATGAATAATATATTTTGGCATACATATGTGCTCTCTACATTTAATCATGAATGACATGGTTCTCTGCATTATACTGAATGGTGACTCTATAAGAGATGATGTATTCAAAATGTTTGAGTACATACCTGAACCTAAGTCTTTAAGAGTTAACATGTATGTAGATATGACGAGTGTCATCATTCTACCATTTATACTCAAGTCATTCATGAAGCTTCATAATAATTATATTGTACGAATGGAATGAAGCAAGTAGAAATGTTGAAATACTATTGCGTTGAAATCTTTTGAGTTCAACATAAGAGTTCCTTTATCTTAATCAATGGTTGTTTATAGATGAAGGAAGAACAGTGGAAGCATGGGTCTTACCCAAGCAAGAAGGAAGTCAATGAGTTGACTATATTTCTATAATTTTCATATGACATCCAAAGAGTTGGTCGAATGCCAATACTATAATAAGCTGATGTTTTGGTTGTATGACTACCTAGACTATCTTGGATCCTTAGAGAAGGACCCATATAGTGCATCAGAGTAATCTATAATCTATTTTTTATCATTGAAATTGACTTCCTTATTAGATAAGATCAAAGTCTAATAATTTTATCTCATTCTTCTGATGACATTTGCAATTGGATTCCATATGTTTTAGAAGGCTTGAAAATTTGATCTTAAGGTTTAATAGTCATCCACATGGATATTGATGCAATTGTTGCAACAATCTCTATTTGATAAATAGACTTCATAATTTTAGTTAGGGAGCCCTTAGTCTTAGAGAATACACTCATTGTTTATTTTTAAATGTTGTAGATAAACATGAATTCTGGAATAGACCTATATAGAGAGTTATGATGGATATATTTCAGATAATAATCTGACATCTGGAGGACTCTGCTTAATTAGAATATTAATGAATGGTTCACTAACTTTTCTAATACTGAAATTTTAAAACATTCAAAGATCAATAGGAGGATGAAGATCATTTGACAATGATATAGCATCAAGCCTTGGACATATGTTTGTTAATGAGATAAATAGAGTAGTGACAGATGGAGCTTTAAAATATCTATAATTTCAAATCTTACAGACTAGTGAATATTGTATTCAAAGTAGAAAATGTCCAATGCACCCTTCTCTGGGAATGGTGTAATATGCCAAGGTAGTCAAGATCTCATGCATATTTATGTACGTGGATCATTTATATCATGATAAGCATTGATGATATGTGATATCATTCGATGATTATTTCTGATATGATATTTCTTCCTTTTACCTTAGAACCTTTCAAATGTTCAAAGATTTTGTAGTTTTGGTTTAGAACCAAAATCTTGAAGGAAGATGAAATGAATTTGATCTAACCTAGGAAGCAAGTACCTATTAAATGAATTCAAGGAATACCTTATGGAGAAAGGAATATCATTCCTATCTTGCTCCTCCTAATACACTTAAACTCAATAGAGTTGTAGGAAGATACAATTAGATCATGTGTGACATGATTTGATCAGTGATGAATCTTAGCATAATTACCTCTTAGTTTTCAGGTATATACGTAGTAGAGACTACAATATATATATATATATATATATATATATATATATATATATCCCTAATAAGGTTCCATGCAAGTAAGCTATAATATTCTACCAGAGAGTGCTGCTTCATTAGGAAAATAAAGGATGGTATTGGATACCTACTTTATGACCTTAAGATTCTTAAAAAATCCCATCTCTGAGAATGTGATTCTTAGATGATGGCTCTCTCGAGAATGAAGATGAAAATATAGTGAAGGAACTCATTTAATCTTGAGACTAAAAGGGTAATTAAAGATGAAACACTAATACCTCCTCAAATGAGTTTGAGGATGGATTCCATGTGTTAGTTAAGTCTGAAAATTATCGGACTTCATGTGATGAAGCTCCTGAAGATCATGACATGGAAAGATTAATTTTAGCAATAAAGTCAAAAGTAGACGTCATATACAAGTGTTGTATATGGACCCTCGAGGATCCACCTGTATGGGTAAGTCCCGTTAAGGTGTAAATGGAACTTCAAGAGAAAGAAGGCACCCAATGAGAAGGTAAAGACCGTCAGAGCACATCTCGTATCCACAAGATACACATGAAGAGGTAGTGACGTTGCTTAAACCCATTAGAACATTGCTAACTCTAGCTACATAACTTGACTTTGACATCTTCAAGATGGAAGTCAATATTGCATTCCTCTATGAATACCTATCTAAGAATATTCACATGAAGTAGCCCCAGGGCTTCATAGTTGAGGAAAGCAGGGTGTGCAAGATTAAGAAACTCCATATATGGACTCAAATGAGCTTATTGTAGTTGGAATGTCAGATTTGATGAAATTATAAAGGTTATAGTTTAAGATAGAATCTTGGTGAACCATATGAAGCTTAGTGGGAGTGTCCATGAGTTCATCGTGCTAAATGTAGATGATATCCTCATCATTTGGAATGATATAAGGATAATAATAAGTGTTTTGTTGATTGGCTATTCCATACCTTGAGATATGATCTCAAGGACACCTATTAGATCTTAGTTCTGAAGTTGTGGAGAAGCAAAGAGAAGAGGGTATTGGGACCGGTACATTAGTGGTATACCTTGGACATTTTTCGTTTTCTGGAAAATTCCAAGAAAGGTTTCTTTTCCTTAATATATGGTACTGACCTGTCTAAATGGATAGCACCTCAAAGAGTTCTGGAAGTGAATGCTAGGACTGCTTGCCCTTGTGCATCGATAACGAGAAGTTGAGTATATGCTATATGTGTATGAAAGCCGGATTTCTACCATGTTGTGGGAGTAGTAATTTGAAAACCCTGGAATCCAAACGCGGACTAAATTGCAAAAAATCAACTGAATATGGGATAGATGGAAAATCTATTCCTATTACACTAGCCAAAAAAATTATTTGAGCACTCCATCGTGTAGAGCTCATCAAGATCTTTCCAACAAGTCCAAGAACGTGAAAATTCGAGTTCGGTAGCCCGAGTTACGGCTAGCGAAGTTTGTATTCGAATCCGAACCCGGAACCGAATCCAAATTGGACCCCATAAAATTAACCCCCCCCCCCACCCAGAACGCCCCATACCCAACTCCAGCCCCCTTCCTTCTCCTCTCCCTCACTGGAGCTCCGACGGATATGGCCGGAACATCCTGGATCGACGACCCAAGACCGCCTACGTGTAGAGGAGAGCAAGGTCACCCTCGGGGGACACCTTCATCTCGTGATCAGAGCACCAACCGCGGCGTTCTCTGTATGAGGAGAAATCGAGGTAGTGATATCTTAGAGGTACGATGTCCCCATCTCTTTGCTGTGGTTTCCCCGTGATTTCCATCTCACACCTTCAACATTAGAGCCTTAGTTACACTTGTTTGGTGGTGTGATTTGGGTGGGTGTCTTTCCTCCTACCTTGGAATCCCTAGTACGAAATGGTGATTGTGCAGTATACTACCACTTGTTCATCCTAGAAATAGATGGTCTACTATCTCTTGCACTATTAAGGTCAATTTGATAACTGTATGATTAGCATGTGAATAAAAGCAGACTGCTTAGTATTTGCAGTTTAGGAATTGAGATAGTTGATGGTTGTTGCCACTCTGAAGATGTAACCATTGGCTACTAAATTTGTTTCCCTTAAAGATATATATATATAAATATATATATATATATAATGTTATAGATAAATTAAGGTGGTCGATTAAAGTTTTAAATTGCATCCAGGGATTCTTCTATAATTCTGAACTTTGCCCTTGTAAGTTCTTCCCCACATAGAGATTTAAAAACATCCATTTCCCTCCTTGGGATCATGGCCTAGGACTTGAAAACAGCATGCTTCTATGAAACCATTGCTATTTTTAGAGGAGTATGAGCTTGGTATTATATTCTGTAGTAGAGGACACTTGCTGTTAAGGTCCAAATCGGTGGATCTTACCCAAATTTCCAGGAACCTATGTTGGTGTAGTTAAACACATGACTACTTAAAGATTTAGCTGTTGTGAGATTGTGAGTTGATACCTATTGCATTCACAGTGAATTCAATATTTGAAAAATCTTGTAGTTTGTATGCTCTTTTTGTTCTTAATAACATTTAGATAATGCCAAACGGGTTAGGCAGATGTTGTCCGATATTTGATGGTAATACAAATACAGTGTTTTGTCTGCTATTTGAATAAATTTTGGCTAATTGTAAAAAAATGGTAGCTTCTGTCAGTAGGAAGCAACATGTGTTATTACTAGATATTCGTTTTTTATACCTATCATATTCAAATTGGTTCAAGTCAATGACACCATATGCCATTGACCACTCCTGCTAAAACACTTTACCTTCTTGATCTGCAAGACCCTAACATTTCCTCCTCTATAGACTTCAAAGTTAGAAGTCAAACATGTTTGTGTGATTTATTACCTTATAATGGTGGTGGTCATTTTTGTCCTCATTCCATTATCTCATTTTATAATAGAGATCCTTTGTGATGCATCCTACGTATCATTTAGATCTCTTGATGACTTTATTATGTTGTTTTATTTAGAATTATAATCGAATGTAACGTTATCAAGATAAATGATTCATGAAATATATATGGCATATTCAAATAATAAGTAAATTTAAAAGTTGAGGCCACTTGTATGTATGGGATCTCTTCAGCTTCCTCCAATATTTGTTGATGTACTTATATTTTGATTGATGGTATTGATTTAGAATTCAGATAGTCCATGTATTTGAACTATTCTGTCAAGACATACAATTAAGAGATTCAATTGAGTGGTTCCCTGGTCGGAATGCGACTATTATCTAAATATGTTTATGTTAGTTTTGACTATACATGTCTTATATCCATTTAGATGGCCACGGTAAATAAACAACTTTATATGAATCTCATTTATTATATAGGTAGTGATTATCATTTCAGTAAGGGTATACTTCATGGTGATGGGGTAGTGGAGTAGTCGCTGCCAAGGGAGGGACATGCACCCTTGGGGCCTCAGTAGAAACTTAGATGACTGTGATCCCAACTGCTATTGTAGTTGCGATGGTTGGGGGACATATTGCTTCGCACATCGAGGTGATAATCTGATAGTGTTGGCCTCGCCACTTGTGTGCTTTAGCCCAGTGCTCGAGTGCAGGCCAAGTATTCACGGATGGTCGGCTAGTGCTTCACTTGTCACTAAGAGTTAACACTCATGTACATGCCAATGTAGGCCACATAGGTTGGTATTCCGAGTGAGAGCACTAAGAGGGAAGTTTTGGGAAATGTGGTTAATGAAGTTGGAAAATGAGAGATATTTATTCTATGCATAAGGAGGACGGGGTTAATCATGATGATTTGCAGGTTGGAATCTTAATTGTGAATCAGAAGTACCATAGGGAAGTGGGGCTAAATAGACGTATTGGGAATATAGTTAAGATGCATTGTACCCCACTGCATGCCTACAGAGGCATCCTAACCCTAAGGCATTCTATTTTCTTTAGAGTCATAGCGTGAGGTCTCATCCATACCAAGATCACAGACTATCCACGAAGCTTGGTTATTCATATCTATATCTAATAACAATAATTAGAATGTAATTCTTTGTGAGATCATTTACTCAGTTGTTTCTTTTGCGTACATTCAAATTATAGCATGCTTGTTGTTATATATTTTGTTTATATCGTATTGAGCAACTTTTCTCATAACGTACCAGCGTGTGGATTCATAGGTTTGCAACAATGACTAGTTGGGGGAATCATCTTTTGTGTAGCATCACCATTTTTGTGGTACAATGGTTGGTAGTTCTGTTACTATTTTCTGTACTTAGTTTCTTTTTAAGAGACATGGCATGTAAGTATAATTATGGACGTCTATATTTATGCTTACATGTATATTTTTGTGGACATGGAAATGGACAATGGAATGTAATGGAAATTGGTGTATGGAATGAATGAATGGAAATACAGGTTGTTGTTATGAACAAATTGAATGCAAAGCAAGGAAAATTTTTAATTTCCAATGCATGTTGATATTTCCTCTTGCTTTTACGAATTCCAAATATTTGAATGCCGAATGTATGTGCGTGGATTGGTTTGTCGAGTACCTGGATCCTAGAGGGGGACGGGCATCACAAGTAAATTGTTATTAATTATACCATGGAAATAAAATACTTGATTGCAGTAATAACAATATCATCAAAGATGACAAGACTTATGAGATAGTGATCTATCTTCCAGAACTTACAACTTTTATAAATAGTGATTTAAAAGGTCTTAACTGCATATGCCTTAGGAGATAGAGATCTCCATGAATAAGGGAATTCTGATAAGGATTATGGAAATATTGGTTATAATAATGATTAAGCTATAGTGTCAAGGACACTATAACTAATAAAATTGAGTATTGGTTGCAAATGATGCAATATCCGCCTTGGATGCGATCACTGTTACTGAGGAATATGCAAGTGTTGTGAAAGGACTTGGCATAGTCTCTTGGAAACATAGTGAGTAATCAACTTACCTATCTATATTAAATAGCATGTAATTGTAACATGAGTGTGAGTGTAAATATTAGCTCATTAATGGCTCTTTCGGTAAGTGGGAGATTGCTGGACATGCGAGCCCATGGCGAGCCATTATGCAATTAATGTTATGGTGAATATGATTCCCTAATCTGAAATGAAGAATGATTAATTTTTATAATAGGTCCCTTAGTACAATTAGGGATATGTATCATGGCCATCTTAATGATCATACAACTATTGATTCAATTGTTGAATTATAGAGGCTGGTGCTTTGATGAATATCTAAAGAGTTAGATGATGACTCATTAAGCATCGTCAAATGATTATTAAGAGAGGATCTCCAGCTTGAGAAGGAGATGGTAATCCTTTCTCTAAAGGCTTATATGTGACCAACCTCTTGATGCAGGTCATCTACATAGGAATAGAGACTCAGATGTATCAGATTAGTTAGGTCAAAGAGTTGACTTAACAAGATCGAGATAACCAAAGACATATGTCGTATGATGTCATGATATAGGCATGCATCTTCTGATCTAAGACATATGCCTTACTATATGCATGAGTATATACATTTATCATACCAATAGGTTGATGACCTAAGCAAGGTCTATAAACCAGCACGTTGGTGCGCATATAAGAGCATATGAGTAATATGATCTCTCAAAGGGATCATACAGGTTCACTGCGGAACCAAAAGACATGAGCTCACTCATGAGATATTGGGAATCAAATTCCGTGCGCGGTTGTCTTGCTTTGGAAGCTTGACTAAATTTGATGATATATACTTTTGGAAAGTATATGATCAACACTTAGGTATGATTTATTCTTTTGGAAAGTATATGATCGATATCAACTCCCAATGATCAAATGAGAACCTTAATGATAAAACCCTGAAGAAGAAAATTTAAATAGATCTAATACTTTGAGTTTATTCTTGGTATTCCAGTATGAAGGATGTACAGGTATTAGGAATACATGAGGGTGATGTGATCATAAATGAATGTATAACCATGACTCTTCCATTCCTAGGGAGTGATAAAATGGGTCTGGATTTTAGTGGCTCCTCTTAGTAGAGAAATGATTTGATCTTGGTCCAAATGTTGGATATTGATCTTAATGTGAGTCAGATGCAATGAGAAGATTAGATTTGCGATCTTGATTTAATCAACCATCTATGAGAAGTCCAAAAGATCTGTATTTAAGATGTGATCTCAATATCCAAGCCATAATATGTGGAACAATACAATTTCCCTATCATTATCTCCAAGTATCCGCGTAGAATGAGCATCATCATTGAAAGAGTTCATGGATAATTTCACTGTTGATATATGTATATGAGAAATGAGAAAAATAGATAATTGATTGTTATTTAATTATCAATAATAATATGAATTTGATTCATATTATAAGGAGAGTTATATGAGATTAAATGTGATTTAATTATCAAAGATATGAATAATGTGAATGTGATTCATATTATTTGAGTACAGGAGATGCATATCCAAGATGATTAAATGTGATTTAATTATCATGGATATGAATAATGTGGCTAACACTATCCAATTATTCATATATATTATAGATGTTGTTTGTAATATCTTAGAGAGAGAATATTGTCATTTATATTTATTAGTTAAATATTTATGTGAATTGGATTGACATTGGATGAATAATTGAAAATATAATTATATTTTATTTTGGATTGTGAATGTGATTCACACAATTCCAATGGTATGATTGCAATCTTTACTAGATAATTATGAATTATCCTTGTGAGATAATATTGGAAATTACATGAGATAATGTAATCTCATGACTTAGAATGAGATTGACTCATACATAGTCAAAAGGGTGGACGATCACATTGTCCCAAAGGGACTTGATCTGAAATGAAGAATGATTAATTTTCATAATAGGTCCCTTCGTACAATTTGGGTTATGTACTATGGCCATCTTAATGATCATACAGTTGTTGATTCAATTGTTGGATCATAGAGGCTGGTGCTTGGGTGAATATCTAAAGAGTTAGAATGAGGACCCATCAAACACCATCAAATGATTATTAAGAGAGGATCTCCAGCCTAAGAAGGAGATGGCAATCCTTTCCCTAAAGGCTAGATTCTTCTTGATGGAGGTCATCTTCATAGGAATAGAGATTCGGAGGTGTCAGATTAGTTAGGTAAAAGAGATGACTTAATGAGATCGAGATAACCGAAGACCTATGTTGTATGTTGTCACAATATAGACATGCATCCTCTGACCGGAGACAGATGTGTTACTATGTGTTGGGGTATGTACATTTCGCAGACCAATAGGTTGATTACTTAACTAAGGTCTATACACTGGCGCATTGGCATGCATATAAGGGTATATGAGTGATATAATCTCTCAAAGGGATCATACATGTTCGAATAACAATGACACTTCCATTCCTATGTAGTGACGAAATGGGTCTGGATTTTAGTGATTCCTCTCAGTAGAGAAGTGATTTGATCTCGGTCCAAATGTTGGACATTGATCTGAATGTGATTCATATGCAATGAGAAGATTAGATTTGATGTCTTTATTAAATCAAGCATCTATGAGAGGTTAGAAAGATTTAAATTTGAGATGTGATCTCGATATACAAGTCACTATATATGAAACAATACAATCGTCATGTCCTTATATCCAAGTGTCCGTGGAGAAAGTACATTATCCTTGAAAGAGTTCGAGGATAATTTAGCTGTTGATATATGTATCTGAGCAATGAGAAAAATGGATAATTAATTGTGATTTAATTATTAGTAATGATATGAATTTGATTCATATTTTAAGGAGAGTTATCTAAGATTAAATAAGATTTAATTATCAAAGATATATATAATGTGAATGTGATTTATATTATTTGAGCACATGAGAGTGGAGATCCAAGATGATTAAATGTAATTTAATTATCACGAATATGAATAATGTGGATAACACTATCCAATTATTCATATATATTATAATTGTTATTTATAATATCTTAGAGAGAGAATACTGTGATTTATATTTATTAGTTAATTATTGATGTGAATTGGATTCACATTGGATGATTAATTAAAAATATAATTATATTTTGTTTTGGGTTGTAAATGTGATTCACACAATTCCAATGGCATGATTGCAATCTTTACAAGATAATTATGAATTATCCTTGTGATATAATCTTGGAAAATACATGATATAATGTAATATCATGACTTGGAATGAGATTGACTCAGTCCTAGTCATGAGGGTGGATGGCCACGTTGTCCCAAAGGGACTTGGTGGGCATCCTCCTCTTTTTAGGGATGAGACAATCTCTTCCTCCATTATCTCTGAGATTAAATGATTTAATCTTGAAATTAATTTTATTTATTTATTTATTTATTTATCAATATATATATATATTAATTTAAATTAAATCAATTGTTGTTTTATTTCTAAAATAACATCGTGGTCATTGAAAGAAAACACAAATCAATCTCGTCCATTGATTCTGTGTTGTTTGTGGATTGAGATCCAGGGATCAGAAAAATACTCTATAAGAAGAGGCATCCATTTCTCTTCAAGTTACATCATCAACAATCTCTCTCACTCATTATCTACACACCAAGACTCTCTCTCTCTCATTGTGGGCATCTACCATGGAGCCCTAGAGAGAGTCTCCATCGCCGCAGTATCATCGTTATGTTGCCAGATTCTGCGCACGCGGATCTCAATCTCCTTCAATTCTCCTTTCTCGTGAAGAAGACGTCGGATCTCATGTGACGTGATCAGGAGATTCGCTTTTTATATCATCAACATGGATTGTGAGGAGCATGTGTCTCATCAACACACTCGCAAACGTTTCCTCCGTCGGATCAAACTTGAGACAAGAGGTCTCTTTGTTTAGAGACTCGATCACAACCATGCTTTAAGAGGTAAACCTAATAATTGTTCGTTGTTTAAATGAAACAATTCAAGAAGTGTTCTTGGATCATGTGGTTTCATCGTTGAAACATTTTAAATTCCGCTGCCCCTAGCAACTACTGCGACTACTCGCTCCCAATCACATTCGTTGTGATCCTCATGCTTTCGAGATACTCTTAAGGATTTTACCATATCCTTTAAGTGATATTGGATCTAGGTTGTAGGTTTTGGATACGATCCATAAACTTAGGAAGACTTGGCTCATTAAGGTTTGTAAAAATTTTATCGCATTTCATTTTTGCAACCCTATTTTGTGATTATTTTCGGTCCTGTTTAAAATATTTAAACACAGAATTATCATTGGATAATGTTTCCCAATTAAATAAGGAAATGGTGGGATTTGAGTTTGTGTGATTTCAAATCCGATAACTCAAGTTATGATATTTTTAATGAACATATATCCACTATTTCGGAGATGGCGAATCTTGACATAATAAGAGTTAGTTAATGTTTTGAAACTCCTGGAAATGCATGCTAATCACTTGTTTTCTGTAATAATTCAAATTACAAAAGTATGGAAACTTACTTTTCATAATTTGAATTTAAAATGATCGAGATATAATATTTTTAGTGAGTGAGGGTCATTGTTGGAATTACATTCCTATTCAAGAACTTTGCGATTGTCATTTAAGAAATTAGTGAAATTCATAATTAATTCTATTGAAATAATTATGGATAAATATTTTAGAAATATTTGATTATAATTATTTCCTTAAATGATATTTCCTTGACCAATAATTGATTAGATATGATGAAGATCACAAATTTGTTACTCAATCTACTTTCCAACAAACAAAGTTTCTTGAAAATGATTAGGAATTTGTTTAAAAAAATTTCTTATAATCAAAATAATTTTGATTATTACTATATAGCATAACTTTTATTGAAAATTTGATTAACATCGCAAATATAAAGTTATCAATTTGGCATTATCCTTACCTGTGACGGTTACGGTGTCTAGTCGGGGAGCGTTGGGGTAGCAGATTGCTCTATGAGTGGTCTGTCCCACTACCATTGGTACTGACCATGACAGCGGGTAGGGAAGGGATAATGCTTGAGATATCATGATGTATATTTTCCTATTTATTAAAATTTGTATTCAAGTAACAATCAAGTTTGTTGCTTGATTGATTAGATCGATAATTGATTTAATATAATTAAAACCTATGAGTCGAAATCTTGAATACATGGAGATAATGTCAGGAAGATCATACTATACACGTATTGTGATTTGAATTTGGATATCTATCCAATTTCAATGTTTATATCATTTGAGCAAAAATATGTCACTTGTGAGTGTTTTCACTCGAGCTGAAATAATTCGCACTCCAAGTGAGATTTGCAAAACACATCATACTCTCCATGAGTAGGAAAATGCTTCAGTGAGATAAATCCAGTTTCCTTTACTCTTTCTCATCATAATCCAAACCATTTAGAGTTCAGAAATGAGCTCAATGAGTGTATTTATTTCCATTTCCATCATTATTTTTTCCTCCAACATTTGAACATCAAAACTGGAATTAGAATATGACATTGGATTCAAATGAGTAGAGACTTAATCCAATTAACTCAAATCATTATGATAAAAGGTTGAGCCATAAAAATACATGTGGTTTCATCATTCTATTGGAATGAAAGTTTCATGGTAAATGATATATTGAGATAGATTTAATGTTGAGCATTCCCAATATCAATACATCATACATATTGGATGAGTGAGATATATCTGAAGTTCAAACCCGAGTTTAGTTGTCTTCCTTATACATATCAATAGATTTTGCATTTGATATTTGGGGGACAATATTAGTCATATACTTTCAAAAAAACATATATTAATATCTAGAATTCATGTCTTATTTCGTAAATAAGATGACTATGCATATAATTTATTCTGATCACAAAATTACTCAGGAGTGAGCTCCGTCTCCCGGTTCATCAACTATGAAGTTGTATGATTCCTTTGAGAGATCATACTTCTCATATGTCTTCATATGTACACTAACTTGTTGGTATATGTACATTGCTTAGGACACCAACCTATTTGTATATCAAATGTGCACACTCAGGCATATAAGTGTATATATGTCTCCAGTCAAAGGATGTGTGGTTGATCATGATAGTTACGATTTAGGTTTTAGTTTATCTCAATCTCAACAAGTCAACTTATAGACTTGAATATTTCAACACATCCGAATCACAATTCCTATGCAGAGAACGTGCATCATGAAGTCAGTCAGAAATCAGTTTTTAGAGAAAGATTACCATCTCTTTATGAGAGTGGAGATCTTTATTAAATATCACATGTTAAGTCAGTTGTGTCCTCCCAACTACATGGTATTCAATATGGTCACGATACATAATCATAATTGTACAAAGGGACCATAATATTAAGTGCATTCACAATCATTTATTTCTCATCGGCATGATAAAATAATAACTATTATTGTATTAATGGGTCGAGAAGGGCTTACAAGTCCAATCGTGTGATGTTGACACATTTTTTCTCTTAATCCTAACTTATCTATAATGTTCATTTCCATATGTATGATTATGAATATGATTTAAAAGCAAAAGAAGTTACAAAACATGTCTAGGACATACCCATCCCTCTTCCCACGTGCAACACAACAGCTCCTCTCCCATCTCCTCCAACATCCCCCACGAGGCTTCTCTTGTGTGCACAAGCAGCACAACCGCTCCCATTGGCCAGCATGTCTCCATAATTTCTGATTTCTTCTTCATGCACAAGTAATAGAAGCCACCTAGAGCTCCTCCTCTCCCATCTCTTCCATTATCTCGCACTGAGTTTCTCCTTCATGCATAAACAACACAACAACCCCCAATGGTTGGCACGACTCTACAACTTCCAATTTATCCTTCATTCACAATCAAAACAACCATGGGAAATATGTTATATATGCATCATCTTTCTTCAATGTTTACTATTCTACTTGTATTATATGTAAAATTGTTATAGTTTTATCGAATACACATGAATAGTTACATCTGTATATTTCGTCAAAACCTCAAACTTTGTTATTATTAGTAAGATTAATAGTGCAATTACTTCTTCAGCAAAAGATCAAAGAACAGAAATGTTGGATAAACCTATAAAAAATGAAAAAACTCACTAAGAGGCTCGTGAACTAACTCGAACTCAATGAGTTCGAGTTTGAGTTAGCATTGCTCGATGCTTATCAATTTCAAGTTTTGTTATTAAGTTTGCATCCAAGTAGGATCTAACTCGATAGATGTATTTTTACATTAAAACCTGTAAATCGTCTCCTACTACACCATAACCTTTGCTACATCAAAATTTACATTGTAATAAATTAATCTTTGATCATTGATCTTTGACATTCATTTTTGTTAGTCAAGTTACATAGCAATGCAACAACCCAATTAAGATGAGGGGTAAGGAATTAAGTAGGATAAGGGTTAAGTGAGATTTTAACATCATTTTTATTTAATTTGTTTGATGTCTCGAAATATATAAATATTTTGTTAATATATAACAAGCAATATCATTATGGTGTGACTACTTATCTTGAAATTGAATATCCTGAGATAAAATACTTTTATTCAAAGACAAAGAGATGTTCTCTTATACCAAAACAAAAATTGTAAAAGTGAGAAAAAAATACAAAGATATCTTAATTTGTCAGCATGTATCTTACTCCTTCCTTCTTCTCTCCCTCTTTCTCTTACTCTTCCTCCAACAACACTTCGGTTTCTCCTCACCCTTTCCCCCAATGGCACAATTACCTCCTTCCTAGGTATCACATAGCCCCAAGCACAGTTATAGCCTCCCTCTTATTAACATTAAGTCTCTCCTCGTATAGGTTTTCTACCTTCTCCACCATTTACATGAATTCAAAAGCCAATGTGAACATCTTGGCAAAGTTTGGAAGATTTTCCTCATGGCATCCAAGGCCTCCAGGGGACATCTAGAGCATAATATGATATGTCATGAGGATAATAAAAGAACCCAACCATTAAATGCCTGGCATGATGTTGAGGCTTATAATGTAAACCCTATTCTCCCTCTAGAATGCCTCCTATACCACCTAGTTCTCTTGAAGAGCGAGAACTTCGTAAAAGGGTTGATGTTGTTGAACACCTAAAAGGTCGTTGTTAAACATGCAAGATCTGGATTGCATTTATACTATTCCATCGGTAAAATAAAAACGCATTGTGTTTCCATTATAGATAAGATCCTTTTATGAGTAGGGATATATACTATGGCCACTTTGATTATTTTACAAGCATTGATTGAATGAGTTAGATCATAAGAGGTTGATGCATGGTTGTTGATCTAAGAAATTAGATTGAGGGCACAACCAACATTGTAAATTGATATTTAAAGAGGATATCCAATCCAAGAAGATATGACAATATCTCATAAAGGTTTATATGTAATTGACACTCTTGGTGTGGATCATTTGCTTAGAAATAGAGATCTAAAGGTGACATATGAATAAAGTTAAAAAGGTTTACTTGATGAGATCAAGATACCAAGACTTATATAATACACATTCATAAGACAAACATTCATCTTTTTATTGCAGATAGATGCACAACTTTATATTTGATTGTATACATTTGGAAGACTAATAGATTGATGTCTTGACAAGATCTATATACTAATGAGATAGTGTGCATACAAATACATATGAGATGTATACTCCCTCAAAGAAATCATGTAGGTATATATATTCAATAAACCAGATGGTAAAAGCTCATTTATGAGACATTTGAAGACAAGGGTAGTCGCATTGTGCATCACGGAAGCGTGAATATTGCATCTTAAGTGATATATGTCGACTAATCACACTAGTCGTAAGAGACAGTGGAAATTAAAATTTTCAATGAAACCACATGACATGGGAACCATTCTCATGTCATTTTGAGGGTAGCCGCCTTGTGCATCATGGAAGCGTGAATAGGCGATATATGTCGACTAATCACACTAGTCATAAGAGACAATGGAAATTAATTTTTTCAATGAAAGCACATGACATGGGAACCATTCCCATGTCATTTCATAATGATCACAAATAAGTTTTAGGGTTACCTCTTGTAGTGTGATCGTAATCCTTGTGTCTCTAAACGAAGAGATGCCCTAACTCAAGTTTGATCTGATGGAGCGAGCACTTGCGGGCGCGTGTATGAGACATGTTCTCGCAATCCAAGTTGATAATATGAGCGTGAAACCTCCTGATTTCGCCTCATGAAATGGTCTTCCTCACGAACATAAGAAAAGAAGAAGACGGAGATCCACGAGGAGTCATCCATCAACACGACGATGATGGAGCTCTCTCTATAACCCTTGATGTGGACAATCACTATGGTCTAAAGGAGAGATAATATGGACATGTATATGAGAGTGTGTGTGTGTGTGTTTTGTGGCTTTTTTGTGTGCATAGAAAAGCCCACGATTGGCTCTTCTTTTATAAAATTTTGGATGTCTAGGATGAATCCCTAATTCAATTTAATGACCTAGAATTTATTGCAACAATTTGAAATGACGGTTAATCAATTTAAAAGAAATAAATAAATTGAAAAAATCTCTGACTAATTTAATTCTCATTAAATCAATGAAATATGGAATAATATGGAAGGAGGAGAGACTCCTTTCTCGTTAGGGTGGACGACCACTATGGAATCCTTTTTCCGTCTGGGCGTCCACTCCATATAAGAAATGGAGACTACCTCTTTCCTTATCGATGAGATTCTCAAATCTCACCATTTGTTACACATGTTTCTAACAACTTTTGTTGCTTGAATTTCTCCCAAAATAATTCTAAATTATTTTTTGACAATTTCAATCATATCAATGATAATTATGAATCATATTCATCCATAAAATATTAAATGTTAATCATATTTACATTTAGTTGTACAATATAAATCCAATACACATTTAATTGTATAATACGAATCAAATTCACATTAACTTAATAAACTATAAATCATATTTAGAATTAAACTCTCTATGATATCATGAATCATATTCATAATACAAATACAACTATTGTGGATAGTGCTATCCACATTAATCATTTTTTTGATTATTAAATCTAATTTAATTATTTCAGATGCCTCTCTACATGTGTCCAAATAATGTGCATGATATCCACATTATTAATGATAATTAAATCATATTTAATTATAATTATTCCAATGCTCAGATATTATAGAATCATTCTTTAACTCTTTCAAGAACAATGTGCTTTCTCAATGAATACTTTGAGATAAGGACATAGCTACTGTATAATCCATGTATAGTTACCTGGATATTGATCTCTAATCTCATATCTAGTTCTAAAAGACTGCTGAGAGACGTCTAAACAAGTTAGATAGAATATCTAATTTTGTCGTTGAATATAAATTATATTCAGATCAATGTCCGACATTTGGACTAGGGTTGGATAATCTATCTTCTGAGTGAAGTCACTAAAATCCAAACTTATTTCATCACTCTCTCGAAATTGATGCATCACGATTATATAATCTGTTAATATCACATCATCCTTGAGTATTCCTAATACCCGTTGATTATGCATACTAGAATACCTAGAATAAGCCCAAAGTTTTTATCACTTTTGAAATGTCTTCTTTAGGGTTTTATCGTTAAGTTTCTCATATGATTGTTGGGAGTTGGTATGTATCAACTTCTTTCCAAAAACATATATCATACCTATAAATAATGTCATACTTCTAAAGAAAGATGACCATCAATGGAATTTGGTCGGTCCTAATATCTCATGAATGAGGTCATAAATTCCGATTCAATAGTGAACCTATGTGATCCCTTTGAGAGATCATATTACTCACAAGCCCTCGTATGCACTCCAGCTCACCAATGTATAGATCTTGACTAGATCATCAATCTAATGGTCTACCTAATGTACGTACTTAGACATACAACAATACAATTGTCTCCGGTCAGAGGAGTATTGTGACAACATACAACATAGGTCTTGGTTATGTTTATATAATTAAGCCAACCCTTTGACGTAAATTATCTGGAACCTCTAAATCTCTATTCCTATGTAGAGGACATGCATTAAGAGGTCGGTCTGATATCAACCGTTTCCTTCTCAGGTGGGAGATCCTTTCTCAACAATCATTTTACGGCGCTAGAGGAGTTTTCCTCAATATAACTCTTTAGATATCATCCAGGAACCAACCTATATGATTCAACCATTGAATTGAACAACTGTATGATTACCAAGACATCCATGCTACATAACCCTAATTATACTAAGGGACCTTATAAGTGCATTCATTCATTAAACTCAAATAAGGATTTAACATTAATAACTTTTATTGATATATAGAAAATCGATTACAATAATATTTATTGTAGAAATGATTTTCTTAGGGCGCACATGTCCAACAATATCCTACTAGCCCTCAGGACCATTTCGGTATGATCCTTAAACCCATAATCATTACATGCTTGTCAAAAACCTTTTGGGATAAAGGTTTGGTAACGGGATCAACAATGTTGTTAGTAGAAGCCATCTTAGTGATTATGATGTCACAAAGATTTTGTATCTCCTGAATGATGTGGTATATCCTTTCCACATATTTGCTATTTTGATGCCATATGGTTTCCTTCGCTTGAGCTATGGCTCCCATGTTATCGTAGAGCAGTGGATGGGAGTATCTGAGGAAACTATGTTCAGTTCCATGATGAACTTACACAACCACAGTCTCCTTTGCAACATCTATTGCAGTAATGTATTCAGCTCTATCATCGAATCAGTTGTGGTGTCATGCTTCTTGCTTCTCCAACTTATATCACCAGCATTTAAGAAGAATACAATGTCAACAATGCTAGATTGGAAGTATGAATATGTGTATCTTATGACTTGGAGTTCGCTATCTCCATAGACCAAGATGTAATCTCGCATCCTTCTTAGATACTTGAAGATGTTCTTTACTGCATTCCAGTGTTGCTCATCACAGTAGGATTGGTATCGACATACCACTACGAGAAACTTGTTTGAGATCATAGATGGATTTTTTTCATCTTACACATTTTGCCTTCATAAATTATAAAGCCCTAGGTCTTCACTATACAGATATCCTCCTCAAGGTATCCATTGAGGATTGCAGTCTTGATGTCCATATGCTAGACGTCTTAGTCAAGTTGTGCAACTATAGCTACTAGTGCTTTAATGAACTTAAAAATGTCCTCATGAGAGGCCCTTGGTTACAAGCCGTTCCTTGAAGGTTTCTACCTTCCTATCAGGTCTTCTCTTTCTCTTGAAGATCCATTTGCACCCAACGGTTTTTACCCCCTTAGGTGGATCCTCTAGGTTCTATACACCATTATTGTGCATGGAGTCTATTTAAGACTACATATTTGGCATCTATCTATCCATGTAATGATTTGTGAGTGCTTCATCAAATGATGTTGGACCATTGTCAGACTCTCCTTACACATGTAATCCATACCTTTCAGGTGGCATAACCACCCTCGAACTCCTTCGAAGAGGTATTGTGTTTCATATTCAATTTTCTTTTCTATTTCTAGTTCAGGTATCTTAGTATTCTCAAAGGATATGTGAATTCTTTTACTTTATTCTTGTCTTGACTTTTAAAGAAGACATCCTTTAAGAATTTCACATCCCTATAGATGAATACTTTTGAGTCTCAGGGTCATGAAGTTGTATCCAATATTGTCCTTTATATACCCAATGAAGTAGCACTCTCTAGTATGAGATTCTAGCTTTCTTGCGTCCACATTCTTGGCATGGACCAAGAACCCACAGATCCTCAAGTATCTGACGCTGGCTTGGTTTTGAACTAAAACACATGAGGTATTTTGGGTACAGTTTTGCTAGGAATCTTATAAAGGATATATATTGTAGTCTCTACTGCATATTCCCCAAAAACTAAGAGGAAAATGTGTTTTACTCATCATTGATCAGACCATATCCATGGTGGTCTAGTTGCATCTTTCAATAACACCATTTAGTTGGGTAGTTCCAGGAGGAGTGAGATTGGATACAATTCCTTTCTCTTAAAGGTATTCCTTCAACTCATCTGAGAGGTACCCGCCACCTCGATCATATTGAATACATTTAATCTTCCCATCGGTTTGGTTCTCAACCAAAGCCATGAATTATTTGAATTTTCAAAGGTTACATACTTATAACGTAAGAGCAAGATAAACTGGTATCACAAATGATCATCAATAAATATCAAATAATATCAATATCTATTTGGGTCGTGGTACTGAATGGACGACATACATCGGTATGTATTAGGTTAAGTATACATTTGCATCGTGTACCATTATTTCAGAAGGGTGTTATGGTCATTTTACCTCAAATGCAATGTTTGCAATTTGGTAAACTTTAGACCTGTAGAAACTCTAGTGGTCCATCTTTTACCAATCTATTGGTCTTATCAATAGATAAATGGCCAAGTCTTTGATGAAAATCTTTGTTAAAAGATTTCCATCCTCTATGAATCTCTTGAGGGTATTACTATTATTATAATTAGTGGTTGTAACATTCACGATACATTGATCAATGCAAAATTCAAAGATTCTCCCAGAAGTTGGATAACCATTTGTAATATGTTTACCATAATTACTTATGGCAACTTTATTGCAAAATTGAAACATATATCCATTTCTAACTAACTTAGACATAGATATCACTTTTCTTTTAACTACGAGTACATAGAGGCACTCTCTAAGTAATAAGACTCTTACACTCGCTAAATATAGTCAGCATGTTCTAACGACGACTATTGTAATAATTGCATTAGATTCCATCTAGATGACTATCACTCCATCCTTAAGCTTTCTAGTTTCCTGAAATAGATGCAATAGATTGCATACATGAACAGAAGAACCATAATCAATGACCTAACTACCTTCTTGTCCCACGAGAAAATTGTTTTCAATGATGCAGGTATATTTTATACATCATGGAGCCTTACCCTTTTCTATATTTTTCAGATAATCTAGATAATTTCTCTTCAGTGATCCGGCTTCTTACATCGTTGATAAAGATCATCTTTCTTTGATGCTATCAATGTGAAAGCTTGAGCGGATGAGCTCACAATATTCTTCTTATGGGCCAAACCCTTTTGAGACTCTTGCTTCTGACCACACTTCGCTTTGACATGTGCAACCATTGCATAGTCATTGTGATCCTTTTTCTTCAAGATTTTCTCAGTGGACTTCAATGAAGATATCAACTCAACATTCAACAAGCTAAACTTATTCATGTCACATGATACCATAAAGTTATTGAAGGACTTGGGAAAAGACAACAGAATGAAGCCGGACAACATGTTTGCATCCATATGTGCCCAAAGTGTATCTAGTTCAGAGAGGTAACCAAGCATTTTGATTGCATGCTCTCTAAATGAAGTCACTTCCTACATCTTGCAACGAATTAGTTCTTTCAAGATGTTGTAATGGTGAATGCAGTTCACATCACTGAACATTTCATTGAGATTTAACATTATGTCTTGGGCAGTGTACATGTCCACATGTTGCTTCTGAAGCACATTGGACAAATACCCCAGAACATAATAATGATCCAGTGGTTGATCTTCGTCATATTTTCATTGTATTTTAGCTCTTCCAATGAGGTATGATTTGCATTCTTGTTCTTGGTGAGTACATAGTCGATGTGCTCTGCTGAGAGAACAAGTTCTAAATTTGGAATTTGTTCGAATAATTTGGTCTGCTTAATTGGTTGACCTCCAAAAGCTTGTTGAGAGGGTTCATGGATTTCACATATGAGATTAAAGAATACACTTATTAGAATATAAAAACAATTTTATATTTAATTTAAATTCTTTGATTACATAATTTTGAATCAAAGTTGTCTTGCCTATTAATACTTTGAAAGTCTACTCCCTTATCAAACTTTCAAAGCAAGACATACTTATTGATATATCTCTAGAATTATCTAGGATCTCCATTATACCTTTGTTACACTCCAATAGTTGTATAAAATGTAACTTAGGTGAAGTAAGCGAGTACTCCACCTTGCAAGTCCAACTTACATTTCCTAACTCAGTCTTTAATACTCGAACCCACCACCCAAAAGGTGTTGTTGACCAATTATTGATTGATCCAACCATCGATAGGAACTCGCTATGCATAATCCAATACTGTCTCAATTATATTCGAAACAATTATGGGGTCACTATGCATACAACATGTATCTTTCAAGAAGAAAAGAGCATGCTCCATGTGTGCTTGTACACTAGAGCTATGACTTCTCGTAGACATCTCCAATGTACAATCCATGGTGACAAAACCCTTCACCTTGACGGGAGACCATAGGTGTCATTTTTGTTGGACACGCGAGCCCACGATGTGCCATTATGCAATAAATGTTATTGCAAATATCATTCGTTGATCTGAAATGAAGATTAGTTAATTTGCATAACAGGTCTCTTAGTACAATTATGTTTTTGTACCATGGCCATCTTGATGATCATACAACTGTTGATTAAATTTTTGAATCATATAGACTGGTTCTTGGGTGATATCTAAAGACTTAGATTGAGAACTGATCAAGCACCATCAAATGGTTGTTAAGAGAGGATGTCTTGCCAGAGTTGGAGATGTCAATCCTTTCTCGAACGGGTTGATATCTAACGGACCTCTTGAAACATGTACTCTACATTAGAATAGAGATTTAGAGGTGTTAGATAAGTTAGGTCAAAGAGTTGACCTAACGCGATCAAGATAACCAAGTCATACCTCGTATGTTGTCACGATATAGGCACGCATCCTCTGATCGAAGATAGATGTGCTACTATATTTCTGAGTATGTACAATTGGTAGACTGATAGGTTGATGATCTAATCAAGGTCTATACACCGGTGAGTTGGGGAACATATAAGGTCATATGCATAACAAGATTTCCCAAAGGGATCATATAGGTTCATTACTGAACCGAAAGACATGAGCTCACTCATGATATATTGGGAATCAAATTCTGTGCATGGTCATCTCGCTTTGGAAGCTTGACTGAATTTTTAGGTTTGATATATGATTCTGAAAATCATATGATCAATGTGTAGATATGATATATGCTTTTGGAAAGTATATGATCGATACCAACACCCAATGATCAAATGAGAAACTTAATGATAAAACCATGAAGAAGATAATCTAAATAGATCTAAAACATCGAGTTTATTCTAGGTTTTCTAGTATGTAGGATATACATGTATTAGGAATATTTGAGGGTGATGTGATCATAAACGATTGTATAACCATGATGCTTCTATTCTGAGGGAGTGATCAAACAAGTTTGGATTTTAGCGACTCCTCTCATATATAAGTAATTTAATCTTGGTCTAAATGTTGGGCATTGATCTGAACGTGATTCAGATGCAGTATGAAGATTTCATTTACAATTTTTATTTAATTAAGCATCTATGGGAGGTCTCCGAGATCTGGATTAGAGATATAATCTCAATATCAAAGTCACAATACATGGAATGTACAATCTCCCTATCCTTATCTCCAAGAATCCGTGGAGAAATCACATTATTCTTGAAAGAGAAAAAGAATAATTTGTTGTTGATAGTCAAATGTGATTTAATTAGCATGAACAATATGAATTTGATTCATATTATTTATCCATATAGTGAGTGTTATCTAAGATGATTTAATGTGATTTAATTATCAAAGATGTGAATAATGTGAATGTGATTCATGTTATTTGGGTAATAAGAACGAGGATCCAAGATAATTAGATGTGATTTAATTATCAAGGATATGAATAAAGTGGATAATGTTATCCATATTATTTTTATGTATATTATAAATTTTATATCTATAATATATTATCAAGAACTTATTGTATGAAGTATCTTCAAATTAATTGTTGGTGTGAATTGGATTCACATTGGAAATTAATTGGAAATACATTTTACATTTTATTTTGGGTTGTGAATATGATGCACTATTATTTAATAGCATGATTTTTTTAATTAATTTACAACAAAATTTGTAAATAAATATGAAGGATTGGAGAAGCCAGCACCATCCGTTCAATGGATGGTGGACAAACATCCTTAACTTGGTCTCAAGGGTGATCATCCCCCCTTTTTAGGGAGGTACATGGCCTCCATCCTAATCCTTTCATGCAAGTTGATTTATTTCAAATTAAATTATGTTTATTATTCACTATATATTTAATTTAATCTAAACTTGTCATTGTATTTTTACAACAAAATCATGGCCTTTGAATAAATACACAAATCAATCTCAACTATTAATTTTGTGTTTCACATGGATTGGAATCCATGGACTCCAAAAATACTATAAAATAAGAGGCAGCCCTAACTCTTCTTTTACACCACTTTACGGGTCATCTCTCTCTCTCTCCCTCTCTCATTCTCATTTTACACACCCCATCTCTCTCTCTTAGTGGTCGTCCACCTTGTGCATTAAAGAGAGTCAACATCGATGCCACATCGTTGTGTTATCGCTTCAACTTCTCGTGGTTCTCCATCTTCTTTTGTGCTCCTAGCTCTTTAAGAAGACCGGATCTCGTGTGAAGATATCAGAAAACTCACCGCTTGGATCTTCATGTCAGATTGCAAGGAGTACGTGTCTCATCAACGCGCTCACAAACATCTCCTCCACGGGATCGGACTTGAGACATGGGCTCTCTTAGTTTAGAGACTTTATAACAATCACGCTTCAATAGGTAATCCTACGTATTACTTGCAGTTAGGTGAAACAATCCCCGAAGTGTTCTTGGATCATATGATTTCATAACATTTAAAATTTTAAATTCTTTTAGATCGGTCAACTTGTATGACTAGTCGATCCAATAGCATATGATGCAATCATAAGACTTCCATTATGCACTTAAGGATCTTTCCATATTATTCAAGTGTTATTAGAGCCATGGGTCAGAGGTTTCGAATATAATCCATAAACCTAAGATGGCACGAGCATTTTAGTTGTGTGACTTTTTGTGTTGTATTTTGTTCACACAACCATGTTTTGTGCAATTTTTCTCTCTGATTAATTTCCTTAAAAAATGATATTATTACTTGTATTATGTTTCCCATGAAATTATCAAACCTCAATCCTTGTGTGTTGCATGATTTGTAATCCGTTTTCTCAAGTTATGATTGTTTTAGTGGACTTGTATCCACTATTACATGAATGTTTTTTAGAATGTAATCAAGAAATAATAATGATTTTAAGAAGTCTATAGATGCAAGTGTATCTCTTGGATTCTGTTACGAATCAAATTGACAAACAAAAGAAATTTAGTTTGTGTGATTTGAAGTTTATTTGCTCAAGATTTGTTAGTTTTAGTAAACATATGTCACTTCTAGAAACTTTACAAATTTGAAAGAATCTTGTGATTGTCATTCAAATAATTCATGAAAATTTCTTTTAATAATTAATTATTAAATATTTGTGAAATATCTAAAAATGATGATTATTTTTGAGTGACCATAACTAACATGATAAGATAATCTTCTTGGTTGAATTGGTTACAACGAACATTCCAATAAACATTGTTGCTTGAATAGGATTAGGGATTTGTTTTGCAAATCTCATTATAATGTTAATAAAGATGGTTTTCATAAATATTATATGGTATAACTTCTATTTAAAGTCCAAATATCATTTCAAATACAAAATGACCAATCACATTTTCCTTACCTGAAGGGGATATGGTGTTTAGTCGGGGATCGATGGAGTAGCAGGTTGCTCCGTGAGCGGTCAATCCCCCATATTATTACTGGCCATGACATCAGGTAAGGAAAGGATAATTCTTGAATCCATCATGATGTATTTTTCTAATTATTAAAATTTGAATAATTTGTATTTTTCAGATTATACTACCCATCAAGTAACATTAAAGATTGTTCATTAGTTGTCTGTACTGGATTGATAGTTTATTTAATATGATTAAATTAATTATATCTAATTAAACACTTTATTATGAAGAGAGTAGTATTAACCTTGGAAGAATTAATTATACGAATATGATTCATAATAATTAATTAAAATTTGAATGTGATATGGATGATCACATAAGTGACATCCATGGTCTTCCATCAAGGCGAAGGGTTCCATCTCTAGGGATTGTATATGGGAGATGTATGTACGAAGAGACAACTCCTGCATACAAGCTCATCTAGATTAGGCTCTTTTCTTCTCTAAAGAGTAAGGTCGTATGCGTAGTGACCCCAATATTGGTTCTTCATATTATTGAGGTGATATTGGATTGCACATAGTGATTGCTATTCCAATTAACAGTTGGTTCAATTAACGATGAGTCAACGTCACCTTAGATATGGTAGGCCCGAGTGCTAAAGATCGAATTGGGAAATGTAAGTTGTACTTGCAAGGTTGAATGAGTTATAGCTTCTTTTTATCCGAGTTATTGTTTCTCATATTATTGGGATGTAACAAAGATAAGAATGGAGATCCACGATCTTGCTTGATATATAATGGTAAGTATATCTCTTACATTGAAAGTGATTAAGGGAATGAACTTTCAGTGTTGACAAAGTAAGAAAACTTTGATATAAAATTCCTAAATTAAAGTAATGTGTGTGTGTAAATTCCTTATTCAGATAAACTACATTAAACCCACTCAAAATTATACTCATTAATAATCAATAATATATCATGGATTGGATCCATGATCAAGATATTGTACTTGCAATTGGACACATAATATATGTGGTTGCAAAGTGCAAATTTCCTCATAATAGTGACGAATAACAATTAAATAGACAATAAGACAACAATGTAGGATTTGTGTATCTCTGTAGTCTTCATCTCTCATCGAATGTGTTTTGGAAGTATCATGTCCATGATGATCATAATTATCAAAAATCCTTATAAAACCTAAGAAGATGTTTTGGCATACATATGCACACCAACATTTAACCATGAATGACATGGTTCACAACATTATGCAGAATGATGGCTCTATAAGAGACGTTGTGCTCAAAATGTTCGAGTACATGCCCGAACCAAAAGTATTTAAGAGTTAAGATGGATATAGATACTCTAGTCATTCATGAAGCTTCATAATATTTATATTGTAAGAATTGAGTGAAGCATGTCTAAATGTTGAAATACTCTTAAATTGAAATATTTTGAGTTCAACATAAGAGATTCTTCGTCTTAAGCAATGGTTGTTTATAGATGAGGGGATCGGAGTGGAAGCATGGGTATGACCCATGTAAGAAGGAAAGTTAAAGAGTTGACTGTACTTCTATGATTTCCACACATATGATATGCCCATACTGCAACAAGTCGATGTATTGATAGTTGACCATCTAGACTATCTAAAATCCTTAGAGAAGACTCAAATAGTGCATTAGAATAATCTACATATAATGATAGAAATCTACTTTTTTAATTGATAAAATCAAAGTCTGATAATGGTATGTCATTAATCTAATAATGCTTGCAATTGTATGCATATATTTTAGAAGATTAGAAAATATGATCTTAATGTCTAACAGTCATCTATATGAGAGGTGATGAAATTGTTGCAACAATCTCTATTTAATAGATAGACTTCATATTTTAAGTGGGAGAGTGAATGATATGGGAAAATACTTAAGCGCATCATGGAAGCGTGAGATTTGCATCGTATGCAATCGAGAGCAACTAGTCCCACTAGTTGGTCAAGGCAATAAAATTCAAAAAAAATTTAATCCAATAAAATCACATGATCCAAAAACACTTCTCGGATTGTTTCATCTAAACTACAAACAAGTATTAGGTTTACCGCTTGAAGCGTATTTGCGATCGAGTATCTAAACAAAGAGACCTCCCGTCTCAAGTCCAATCTGACGGATTGTATTGTTCCACGTATAATGGCTTCTATATTGAGATCGCATCTTAAATATAGATCATTAAGACTTCTCATAGATGGTTGATTAAATCAAGAGCATAAATCTAATCTTATCATTGCATCTAATCACATTCAGATCAATATCCAACATTTGGATCATGATCAGATCATTTCTCTACTTAGAGGAGTCACTAAAATCCAGACCCATTTTATCACTCCCTATGAATGGAAGAGTCATGGTTATACAATCATTTATGATCACATCGCCCTCATGTAATCCTAATACATGTACATCCTGCATACTGGAAGACCAACAATAAACGCGAAGCATTTTATCTATTTCGATTGTCTTCTTCAGGGTTTTATCATTAAGGTTCTCATTTGTGTATTGATAGTTGATATCAATCATATACTTTTCAAAATCATAAATCATACCTAAGTGTTGATCATATACTTTCCAAAAGTATATATCAAACCTACAAATTCAGTTAAGCTTCCAAAGCGAGATGACTGTACACAGAATTTGATTCCCAATATCTCATGAGTGAGCTCATGTCTTTTGATTCCCCAATGAGCCTGTACGATCCCTGAGAGAGATCATATTAATCATATGCTCTTATATGCGCACCAGCGTGCTGTTGTATAGACCTTGGTTAGGTCACCAACCTATTGGTATGCCAAATGTATATACTCAGACATATAGTAACACATATGTCTCAGATAAGAGAATGCATGCCTATATCGTGACAGCATATGACATAGGTCTTTGGTTATCTCGATCTTGTTAAGTCAACTCTTTGACCTAACTAATCTGATATCTCTGAATCTCTATTCCTATATAGATGACCTGCATCAAGAGGTTGGTCACATATAAGCCTTTATAGAAAGGATTGCCATCTCCTTCTCAAGCTGGAGATCCTCTCTTAGTAATCATTTGACGCTGCTTAATGAGTCCTCAATCTAACTCTTTAGATATTCACCAAAGCACCAGCCTCTATAATTCAACAATTGAATGAATAACTGTATGATTATTAAGATGACTATGATACATAACCCTAATTGTACTAAGTGACCAATTATGCAAATTATTCATTCTTCATTTCAGATCAGGGAATGATAATCGCCATAACATTTATTGCATGATGGCTCTCCATGGGCTCGCATGTCTACCAATCTCCCACCTACCAAAAGAGCCTTTAATGATCTAATCTTTACACCCACACCCATGTTACAATCACAGGCTATTAATATAGGTAGGTAAATAGATTACTGACTCTATTTCCAAGAGACTACGCCAAGTACTTTCACAACACTTGCATATTCCTCAATAACAGTTCTCTCATCCAATTTGGACGTTTTATCTTATGCAACAAGTACTCAATTTTATTAGTTATATTGTCCTTGACACTACAACATAATAATTATAACCAGCATTTCCATAATCCTTATCAGAATACCCTTATTCCTGAAGATCTCTATCTGTGAAGGCATATGCAGTTAAGACCTTTTAGATCACAATTTACAAAAATCATAAGTTCTAGAAAATAAGACATTGATATCACTATCTCAAAAATCTTGTCATATTTGAAGATATTGTTATTACTGCAATCAAGTATTTTATTTCCATAGTAGAATTAGTAACAATTTACTTGTGACGCCCTTCCCCCTCTAGGATCCAGGTACTCGACAAACCAATCCACGTACATACATTCGGCATTCGAATATTTGGCATTCACAAAAGCAAGAGAAAATATCAACATGCATTGGAAATTAAAATTTTTCCTTGCTTTGCATTCAATCTATTCACAACAACAACCTGTGATTCCATTCACTCATTCCATACGCCAATTTCCATTACATTCCATTGTCCATTTCCATGTACACATAAATATACATGTAAACATAAATATAGATGTCCATAATTATACTTACATGCCATGTCTCTCAAAAAGAAATTAAGTACAGAAAATAGTAAGAGAACTACCAACCATTGTACCATAAAAAGGGTGAAGCTGCACAAAAGATGATATCCCCAACTAGTCATTGCTGCGAACCTTCGGATCCACACGTAGGTACGTTATGAGTAAAGTTTCTCAATACGATATAAACAAAATATATAACAACAAGCATTATATAATTTGAATGTATGCAAAAGAAACAACTGAGTAACTAATCTCACAAAGAATTACATTTTAATTATTGTTATTAGATGTAGATATGAATAACCAAGCTTCATGGATAGTCTGTGATCTTAATATGGATGAGACCTCACACTATGACTCTAGGGAAAATAGAATGCCTTAAGGTTAGGGTGCCTCCGTAGGCATGCGGTGGGGTACAATGCATCCTAACTAAGTTCCCAATACGTCCACTTAGCCCCACTTCCCAATGATACTTCTGATTCACAATTAAGATTCCAATCTGTGAATCATCATGACTAACCCTATCCTCCTTGTGCCTAGGTGAAATATCTCTCATTTCCCAACTTCATTAACCACATTTCCCGGAACTCCCCTCTTAGCACTCCCACTCGGAATACTGGCCTATGTGGCCTACATTGGCATGTACATGAGTGTTAACTCTAAATGACAAGCGAAGCACTACTCGACCAGCCATGGATACTTGGCCCGTGCTCGAGAACTGGGCTAAAGCACGCAAGTGGTGAGGCCAACACTGTCAGATTAGCACCTCGGTGTGCCAAGCAATATGTCCCCCAACCATCGCAACTACAATAGCAGTTGGGATCACAGTCATCTAAGCTTCCACTGAGGCCCCAAGGGTGCATGCCCCTCCCATGGCAACGACTACTCCACTACCCCATCACCATGAAGTATACCCTCACTGAAATGATAATCACTGCATATATAATAAATGTGATTCATATAAATTTGTTTATTTACCGTGGCTATCTAAATGGATATAAGACATGTATAGTCAAAGCTAACATATACATATTTAGATAATAATCACATTCCGACCAGGAAACCACTTAATTGAATCTCTTAATTGTATGTCTTGACAGAATAGTTCAAATACATCGATTGTCTGAATTCTAAATCAACACCATCAATCAAAATATGAGTACATCAACAAAATATTGGAGGAAGCTGAAGAGATTCCATAAATACAAGTGTCCTTAACTTTTAAATTTACTTATTATTCGAATATGCCACATATATTCCATGAATCATTTATATTGATAATGTTACATTGGATTATAATTCTAAATAAAACAACATAATAAAGTCATCAAGAGATCCAAATGATACGTATGGTGCATCATAAAGGATCTCTATTATAACATGAGATAATGGAATGGGGACAAAAATGGCACCACCATTATAAGGTAATAAATCACACGAACATGGTTGACTTCTAACTTTGAAGTGTATAGAGCAGGAAATGTTAGGGTCTTGCAGATCAAGAAAGTAGAGTGTTTTAGCAGAAGTGTAAACAGGCATATGGTCTCATTGAATTAATTTGAATGGGATAGGTATAAAAAACGAATATCTAGTAACAACACAAGTTGCTTCCTACTGACAGAAGCTACCATTTTTTTTACAATCAACCAATATTTATTCAAATAGGATACAGAACACTGTATTACCATAAAATATCGGACAACATCTGCCTAACCCGTTTGGCATTATCTAAATGTTATTTAGAACAAAAAGAGCATACAAACCACAAGATTTTTCAAATATTGAATTCACTATGAATGCAATAGTATCAACTTCTCAATCTCACAACAACTAAATCTTTAAGTAGTCATGTGTTTAACTAGACCAACATAGGTTCCTGGAAATTTGGGAAGATCCACCGATTTGGACCTTAACAGCAAGTGTCATCTACTATAGAATATAATCCCATGCTGATACTCCTCTAAAAATGGTAATGGTTTCATAGAAGCCTGCTGTTTTCAGGTCCTAGGCCATGATTCCAAGGAGGGAAATGGATGTTGTTAAATCTCTTTTTGGGTAAGAACTTACAAGGGCAAAGTTCAGAATTATAAAAGAATCCATGGATGCAATTTAAAACTTGAATCAACCGCCTTAATTTATCTACAATATTTGATTATATATATATATATATATATATATATATATATATATATATATTCAAGGGAAACAAATTTAGTTGCCAATAGTTACATCTTCAGAGTGGCAACAACCATCTACTATCTCAATTCATAAACTGTAAATACTGAGCAGTCTGCTTTTGTTCACATGCTAATCATACAGTTATCAAATTGACCTAAATAGTTCAAGAGATAGTAGACATTCTATTTCTGGGATGAACAAGTGGTAGTATACTGCACAGTCTCCATTCGAGTACTAGGGATTCCAAGGTAGAAGGAATGACTCCCACCCAAAGCACACCACCAAACAAGTGTAACTAAGGCTCTAATGGTGAAGGTACGAGATGGAAATCACGGGGAAACCACAGCAAAGAGATGGGGACATCGTACCTCTAAGATATCACTACCTCGGTTTCTCCTTCTACATAGAACGTCGTGGTTGGCGCTCCGATCATGGGATGAAGGCGTCCCCAAGGGTGACCTTGCTCTCCTCTACGCGTAGGCGACCTTGGGTCGTCGATCCGGGATGTTCCAGCCATCTCTGGCAGACCTCCAGCGAGGGAGAGGGAGGAGGAAGGGGTCTGGAGTTGGGTATGGTGCGTTTTGGGTGAGGGATGGTTTATTTTATTGGGTTTGATCCAGATTCGGATCCGAGTTGGGATCCGAATATGAACCGGACCCATCGTCGCTAAAATAGTCGTAACTCGGGCTAACAAACTCGAATTTTCGCGTTCTTGGACTCGTTTGGAAGATCTTGATGAGCTCTACGCAATGGAGTGCTCAAACTCCTTTTTATGCTAGTGTAATAATAATAGATTTTCCATATATCCCAGATTCAGTCGAATTTTTGCAATTTAGTCCACGTTTGGATTTCAAAGTTTTCACATTACTACTCCCACAACATGGTAGACATCTGGCTTTTATACATATATAGCACACACTCAGCTTCTCGTAATCGATGCACAAAGGCAAGAAGTTCTAGCACTCACTTCCACAACTCTTTGAGGTGCTATCCATTTAGACAGGTCGGTACCATATTAAGGAATAGAAGCCTTTCTTGGAATTTTCCAGAAAATGAAAAATATCCAAGTTATACCACTAATGTACCGATCCCAATACCCTCTTCTCTTTGCTTCTGCACAACTTCAGAACTAAGATCTAATAGGTGTCATTGAGATCATATCTCAAGGTATGGAATAGCCAATCAATAAAACACTTATTATTATCCTTATATCATTCCAAATGATGAGGATATCATCTACATTTAGCACGATGAACTCAATGGTACTCCCACTAAGCTTCATATGCTTTATCAAGATTCTATCTGAAACCATAACCATTATCATTTCATCAAATCTGATGTTCCAACTACAATAAGCTCATTTGAGTCGTCCATATATGGAGTTTCTTAATCTTGCACAACCTGTTTTCCTCAACCATGAAGCCCTGGGGCTACTTCATGTGAAAAGGTATTCATAGAGGAATGCAATATTGACTTCCATCTTGAAGATGTCAAAGTCAAGTTGTGTAGCTATAGTTAGTAATATTCTGATGGGTTTTATGCAATGTCGCTACCTCTTCGTGTGTATCTTGTGGATATGAGATGTGCTCTTAAGGACTCTACCATCTCATTGGGTGCCTTCTTTCTTTTGAGGATCCATTTACACCTTAAAGGAACTTACCTATATAGGTGGATCCTCGAGGGTCCATACACAATACTTGTATATGACGTCTACTTTTGAATTTATTGCTAAAATCGATCTTTCCATGTCATGATCTTTAGGAGCTTCATGACATGAAGTCCGATAATTTTCAAACTTAACTGACACATGGAATCCATCCTCAAACTTATTTGAGGAGGTATCAGTGTTTCATCTTTAATTACCCTTTTAGTTTTAAATTCCAGGAGCCTCATTATCTTATCAAGATTAAATGAGTTCCTTCACTTCATTTTCATCTTCATTCTCAAGAGATTCATCCTCTAAGAATTACATTCTCAGAGATAAGATCTTTTAAGAATCTTAAGGTCATACAATAGGTATCCAATACCATCCTTTATTTTCCTAACGATGCAGCACTCTCTGATAGAAGATTCCAGCTTACTTGCATGGAACCTTATTAAAGATATATATATATATATATATATATATATATGCTAAGATTTATCATTGATCAAATCATGTCACATATGATCCAATTGTATCTCCCTACAACTTTATTGAGTTTAGGTGTATTAGGAGGAGCAAGATAGGAATGATATTCCATTCACCATAAGGTATTCCTTGAATTCATTTAATAGGTACTTGCTGCCTTGGTTAGATCAAATTCATTTCATCTTCCTTCAAAATTTTGGTTCTAAACCAAAACTACAAAATTTTTGAACATTTTAAAGGTTCTAAGGTAAAAGGAAGAAATATCATATCACAAATAATCATCGATAGATATCACATATCATCAATGCTTATCATGATATAAGTGATCCACATACAGAAATATGTATGAGATCTTGAATACCTTGGCATATTACACCATTCCCAGAGAAGGGTGCATTGGACATTTTCTACTTTGAATACAATATTCACTAGTATGTAAGATTTGAAATTATAGATATTTTACAGATCATCTCTTACTAGTCTATTGATCATCAACAAACATATATCCAAGGCTTGATGCTAGATCATTTTCAAATGATCTTCATCCTCCTATTGATCTTTGAATGTTTTAAAATTTCAGTATTAGAAAAGTTAGTGAACCATTCATTAATATTCAAATTAAGCAGAGTCCTCCAAATGTCATATTACTATATGAAATATATCCATCATAACTCTTTATGATTGGTTTATTCCAGAATTCATGTTTTTTCCAATATTTAAAAATAAACAATGAGTGTATTCTAATATCTAGGTCATTAGACATTCTCTAATACTAAGGGCTCACTAACTAAAATTATGAAGTCTATTTATCTGATAGAGATTGTTGCAACAATTGCATCAATATCCATGTGGATGACTATTAAAACTTAAGATCAAATTTTCTAGCCTTCTAAAACATATGCAATCCAATTGCAAATGTCATCAGAAGAATGAGATACAATTATTAGACTTTGATCTTATCTAATAAGCATGTCAATTTCAATGATCAAAAGTAGATTATAGATTACTCTGATGAACTATCTGGTTCCTTCTCTAAGGATCCAAGATAGTCTAGGTAGTCATAATACAAGAACATCGGCTTATTACCGTATTGGCATTCAACCAACTCTTCGGATGTCATATGAAAATTATAGAAGTATAGTCAACTCATTGACTTTACTTCTTGCTTGGGTAAGACCCATGCTTCCATTGTACTTCCTTCATCTATAAACAACCATTGATTAAGATAAATGAACTCTTATGTTGAACTCAAAAGATTTCAACACAAGAATATTTCAACATTTCTACATGCTTCATTCCATTCGTGAAATATAATTATTATGAAGATTCATGATTGACTTGAGTATAGATAGTAGAATGATGACACTCATCATATCTACATACATGTTAACTCTTAAAGACTTAGGTTCAGGTAGGTACTCACATTTTGAATACATCATCTCTTATAGAGTTACCATTCAGTGTAATGTAGAGAACCACATCATTCATGATTAAATGTTGAGAGCACATATGTATGCCAAAACATATACTTAGTTTTTATAAGAATTATTTGATAATTACGATTATCATCGAGATGTCACTTCCAAAGTGCATTTGTTGGGAGATCAATACTATACAGACATACAAACGCTAGGGTTGTAGTCTTATTATCTATTTAATTGTCATTCCCTGCACGATGCGACCCCATACATTATGTGTCTAACAAGTACAATATCTAGATCATGGATCCGATCCATGATGATTTACCAGTTATTATTGAGTATAGTATTAAGTGGGTTTAATGAAAAATTATCTAAAATAATAAATTTGCAAAAATATATAAATATATGCGTTACTTTGATTTAAGAATTTTTATGTCAAAGTTATCTTGCCTTGTCAACACTAAAAGTTCATTCCCTTAATCACTTTCACTGTAAGAGATATACTTACAATTATATCTCATGCAAGATCCGGTATGTCCTTCCTTATCTTTATCACATTCCAATAATATGAAATCCTATAACTCGGAGAAAAAGAAGTGGGAATACATCCCGCCTTGCAAGTCCAACTTGCATTCCTAAATCGGTCTTTAACACCCATGCCCACCACTCCTACGGTGATGTTGACCGTAATTAATTGAATCAATTGTCACAACAACTAAACTTGTCACAACAAAGTCAAAATTTGGATCTCAGGTTAGACCTTGATGTGAGAATGTGTGTGGAACCTAGTCGGGAACCATGTTTAAAACACAACAGCCTTCGAGAGTATCACAGAACTCGGTTCAAACCACCTCAATAGCCATGTCAGAACTAGCCTACATCATACGCAAATCCTTATGACTAATATGTTGACTTGTACAGTGTAAGTGATAGTGGCTCTCCCCAACTTAAATGACAAAGGAACTGACTTTTCCAGAATGACAACCCAATGATTCCCCAATCCAGCACTCTATCGTCGAGGAGCGGGGTATTCCCTTCTAAGTTCAAGTGGCATCCAACTCAAAAGGAGGAGGTGAAGAAGAGAATGAACGATAGCCAGTGTAGCTACCTATCTTGGGATGCAAGACTAGTATAGTCAAGTCATATAGATGCAGTCTCACATGGTGTAACTCAGATGCTCAAGCTTGCTTATTTTCTATACAACATATATACATACTCCGACATGCACTTTATTTTTTTATTTACACGCATGTCCACTTTTTTGGAGTTTTTTTGAAATACTATTTACAGTAGCATTTACATAAGGACTTTTTCCTCTTGAGCCAGAAGACTATCCCTCTTTTGAAGCTTTATCGCAATCCACACTCTTCTGTCATTCGACTTCATTGAAACTGGACCAGGTTGGGGTGCACTTCCCTCCCTAGACAAGGACGAATGTTTCCACCCGTGTGCATCTCAGACCGGCAAATCCAACCCCCTCACCACTCCAACTGAGTTGAGCAAAGTGAAAGGTGCAAGTGTCCAAGTTAGGTCATGATCGACAAGAGCCATGCATGTGTCTTGAAAAGTTCTAGTTAGTCAGTTGAGTTGACTTGAACCCATCCCTGTGTCTCAAATAATTAAGTCTGACTGGAATTGAAGTACCTTAACCTAGTTCCCATAAGGTCCCAGTGCATTAAGGTCAACTAAGCTCCAATCTTCGACCTTATTGGACTAGTTCAATCATCAAGCTCAATTGAAAAGAATATGAATGATATGCAAATGCTATGTACAATGATGCAAAGAATAATGCAATTTTCAAATAATTTTGAATACAAAGAAAATTTTACACAAAGAATTTTGTAAATCAAAAGAATTTTGGCACACAAAGTATAAAGTATATACAACTTTTTACACTGGCATGCCGCTTTATTTTACAAGATTTAAGAATTTTAAAGAATTTACCGATTTTGACAAAGTGATTTATTGAGGTATATATACAATTGATAGAAAAATTTATGTATTCTATTGATGCTTTATTGTTAATGATGCTTCAATCCCATTTATTCTTTATTCTTTATTCTTGTTTTTTCTTTTCTTCTTCTTCTTCTTCATTCTTTTTGTACTTATTGCATAAGTGTTTGCTAAAGACTAGTAAAGAAAGTATAGGGGGGTGATGAATCTCCATTTCATCTCCTTTATTCTATCATTTTGGCCTTAAAAACTTTAGCTAATGCATGTAAATAGCATCAATTTGTGCATAATAGCATCCATTATTTACTGTATTATTTGTATATAAAATAAGGTTTTCAATGCCAAAATTATAGAATAAAGAGAAAAAAAGAAAAAGAAATAAAATAGTGGAGATATTTTATGACCCTAACCCCGAGACTAAGTCCAGAATGAAATTGGTCGACAAGGAATAAAGTGGGGGGGGGAGATAAGGGCCAAAAATACAATAAATACCTCATTTATTTATTCATTAATTGTGCATTTTTTACACCTATTTTATTTTTTTATTATTTTTCATCAAATAAAGAAACTTTGTACATAAAAGTTGTAGATAATAATGAAAATAAAAATACAAAATTGAGTTTGTACAAAAATAATATATGGTGTGCATTTTATACACATAATAAAAAGCTAGAAACCAAGCTTCACAGACCCATATCATTTCAATAAAAACACAAAACATATCAAAATCACTTCTAATTGTGTATAACTTTTCACGAGCTATTTAATGATGATGGTTTTATATTTTTTGGAGTTAATGTGTAGAAGTTAGGTTTTGGATCCCTATTATGCATGATACGATTAAAATATTCAATGTATTCATTATTTACTATTTGTGCAAATTCATATTTTTATAATTTTGTAAAATTATTTATAATATATGTATATATTAAAATTAGAATTAAACCAAAAATAAAATGAAAAAAAAATATTATGACTCCTACTTATTGATATCTATAGTATGATAATAATTGTTATTATTGAAGATATGTGTACATCCATGGTTTTGTAGACATGATTTACATCATATATATTTAAAAAATATGAATATTTCTTCATAATTTATTTATTAATTTATTTATATATTTATTAAATATGTAAATATGATTCGTATGATTTTTCAATGTATAATGTGAATTGGATTTACTCTAGAAATTAAATGTAAAATAGATTTACATTTTGTTGTGAGGTAACTCTAATAAATTTAATATTTCTGATAATTGAATTATAATAGTGATAATGCAACAACTAACAAAATAAAATAGGACAAGATTTAAGACAAAAGGGATATTCATGCTAGGAGAAGTTGGACGTCCACCTTAAGGCATATATCTTTATATTTATCTCATATCGTTGCTTGTTATTTATTTATTTTAGATGATAATTAAGAGGAAGCTCGTCTAAACTAAACTAGGAATTATGATTAGATCCTAGCCTTTGATTGATCATCTAAGGGACATCATGGTATATGTCCCCTCATAGAGTAGGACTCTAAGAAAATGTTCACCATGTACATAAGAGAAGATACGCCTCTCAATTTTTCCCTACACAAGTGCCTTGCTTTATGGTAACATAAGTTCCTTGAATATTGAGAGAGATAACTTGAGAGTAGAAGACTCAAAATGCACATTCACACCCCCCTGTCTCTACAACCATACACATCTAGCATCAACCCTCCTTCTCTTCATAGGAGTGGCCCTGTGAGAGAGAAGAATGTATTCTTCTTCATGATTGGTACATGCAAGAGGACTCGATTTCATGAGACAAACTCGAGAGATTGGGATAATATTAATCTCTTCCTTGTGTGGATAACTTCAAGAAGAAGAAGATATACAAATTCATGGGAACCAACACGACTCATCATCACGCCTACGAGAGAAGAGTCATTTTATGGGACTTCATCCGGGAGGTCTCTTGCTTTGGAGACTCACACTTCAAAAGGTAATCATGATCTCTTCCTAATATTTATAAAATATTTGAAACTACGTTTGGAAATATTCTCCTTGAGTATATGATTTCACTTTGCATAAATCTTTTGTTGTGATAAATCTATTATGTATACGATGAGTACTTCGAATTTGCAAACTATTTTGCTATTAATTTTCTACATTTCTGTGACAAGAAGTTCATAAAGTTTTCTTTACTTCCTTCAATTTGGTATCATATCCATAGTTTATACGATCTGTATTGCATCCAAGTACGATAAACAATAGGCCATATAGTTCGAATCATCGAGTACAATGTCTTGCGACAACTTTAACGATTCGAATAACTCGGTAACTTTCTAAGTTGATGATGTTCTCTCCTATTTTTTATTTTTGGGATATTAATGAGGTATATAAGCTTTTGACTCATTCCCAAAACACACACCAATAGATGGTGGTGTTTGGGAGAATATTTGGATGTTAAAAGAGATCACAAACTTTAATTTCGATCAAAGATGGTATTGGTGAAATTATGAAGTTTAGCTACTGTTTTTTAAATATTATAATATGATAAAATACTTATTAATACATCATAAATCAATTCACCAATAACTATAAAAAGTTTCATGCTATCTCGATCATGTGACCTCAAGAAATTGGATTTCTCCATTGCAGAGTTGGAAGAGGAATCCTTTAATTTATTGACTTGTTTCTCATATTTTGTGAGTCGAAATAGATGGAAATATATTTGATATATTGGATCTAGTACTTTGGAAATACGTGTGGTCTCAACAAATTTTAAGTCTGAGTTAAATAATGCTTTTTATTTTGAAGTGTGATGGTCACAACTTGCAAAATTGAATTAGAAATAATTATTTGTTTATTTTTTGATATATACAATAAATTATAAAGTCTTTTTATTTAATGTATTCTTTAATAATTTATGCACTTGGATGTTTGAAATGAAACTAGAAATTAGGAAGTCGATTAGATCGATTTCTCCGATTGTTAAATTGTTGCACTAGACGTTATGGAAATTAAAAATGTTTTAAATTTTAAAATATCTAAGAGTTATTATATAGTATCGTACACAATCGAAAGATTTATAAAATCCTCTTAATACAACATGCACCAATTATGTCATATTGATTTGGAATTGTGAAGGTGACTAGGCATGGATATACTAATAAGTTGCATGATTAGGCTCCTTATGTCACATTTGTAGTGGAAGCACTCCCTGTAAGCATAAGTCTGCATGGCTTAGCTAGATCCATTTCAAGGAAGGGTAGCATGAGAAGTCATGGAATACTTTAATAACTTAAATTGGAATAATAAATTGTACTAAGTAAGGGTGTATACTATATGATAACTTCAAGTGCATAAAGATTCAAATAGATTAAAACTAAGATAATAATAAAGTATCCTAGTTATATCCATTATTAGATTTATCATGAGAATATTACTGAAAATGATTAATCTTTAACTTAAATAAAATATGGACTAAGTTATTTGATGACATCCATAGTCTTACATCATTGCGAATAACTCCATCACCATGGGTTATATTTTTGGAGACGTTTATACATAGTCATGACTCCAGAAAAAAAATTGCATAGATCGAATTCTTAATTTCTCAAAAGAGATGGGAGGTATGTGTAGTGACTCCAATATTGTTACCCATATTATTGAGCTGATATTGGATTGTGTATGGTGAAAATTATATTTTACTCATTGATGGTTGATTTAATCGACAACATGCTAAATCCATATATATATATATATATATATATATATATATGGGGGTGTAGTTGTTGGAGATCGAACAGAGAATACAAGTTGGGGCTTTGAAAGGTGGAAAATGTCCAAGCTTCTTACATTGTAGTTACATTTTATCATATTATTAAGGGTTCAATGAAAGTGGAAAGGAGACTCAGATCTCGTAGTAAGGTCGTTGGGTTAGCCTGCTTCATGCTTTGAAAACTTATAAGGAGAAGACCTTCAAAATAAAAAAAACACATGAAAAATTTGATTTAAAAATGTTAAAATATTTAAACCCCTTAATCAAGATTTATTAAAGTGTATTCTTTCAATTTCAGATGTAGTCTCTCAATCCACTGACCAAGCTACTTGAAGTCAAATAGTTGACTACTCCTAACTATTCATATTGGATAAGAAATTTGGAACTCGTGTTTGCAGCGAGGTGCATAAGGTATGTTCTCTAGAGCATGAAGTATGAAAACCCTCAAACTGATGATGTCAGAGATTTCAATAAGAAATAGTATAAGGGACACACGTTGGATCATTTCTACATTCTTGGTTCATTATCCAATGTGCTTCACAAGCAACATATAGATATTGAATATGCTCAAGACATCTTAATGAATCTAAAGGAGATGTTTGGCGATTGATGAATCCACGATTCATCATCTCAATCTACGGATCTTAGCAAAATCTCTGAGTACAATCTCAAATAAATATCTATAAAATCAATAAATTAACAAAATAACTCTTGTAAATAAAATTCAATAATTATTATATATTATATCATACAAAATAAATTGACAATAAAAAGCCGCAAACTTCATGTATTTTTAATAATTTTATTTCAACTCCTTTTTAGATAAATCATTCCCTAACTTGTTCATAAAAATGTACATCAAAATACAAAAATACAAGATAAATTTCACATCAAAAAATACTCCTAGATCCCAAAGAGAAAAAAACTATAAAGTCCAACTCCCCGACCAAATTCTGGCTCCGTATGAACCCCAAATTCACCAAAATAACTTTTAAAGTTTAAGTTAGAAAATTATCTATCCAATGAAAGTGGTTTCATTAAAATCGCAACTCATTTGCAAAATTTGAGTTTTAGGACCTCGTTATATTTTGTACATAATGTAATAAATTTGACTCTAATATTTTTGTGCACATATTGTTGTTTGTTGCATTTTATCTTTTTGATATTTATGTAAATATTTTGTAAATATCTTTTATTGAAAATACCAAAAAAGTTATAACTAGAAAAGTAAAAAATCCATGTACATGGTGTTTTTATGGACCTACTTTTGTAAATCTTCCATTTTATTTTCTTCTTTTTTTATTCTCTTATTTAAAGTAGGATACTATTTATTTTTATTTTATTTCCATTCTCTACAATAACCATCTGTTTAACTTCAACATTCTACCATTTTTTCTAACTTCTAATTCAACTCCACCATTTCATTAGCATCCACTCGACCACTTTCCTAACTTCTCATTTTTTCTCTTTTTATACATCACATGCTCCTCATTTTGTACTTGATCCATCTTTATGTGAGAAGATCCTAGTTACCGGACTTGAATCGGTGACAGCGATGCAGCCACGGTCGATCAATGACAGCCCTCTCTCCGATGAAATCTATTGGCTTCTTAGCCAACATCGTAGCTGCATCTGTGAGCTTCTCGAGCTCATCGCTCACCGATGATTCGGGTGAAGACCGTGCTTCTCGTAAGCACACCACAGGCACCCGCTTCCATCGTTGGTAAGTCCACTTTTTGTCAATCGTATCATTTTGATTTTCTCATTTTTTACACCACATCACCACCTACACATCCTCATTTGTTTATTTCTTTTAGCATATCACCATCTCCGCATCATTATAGTTGCATTTATTTGTGTTCTTTGTTAAAGAAAACTCAAAAAATAAAAATAAAAAATAAAAAAAATATATTTACAACAGCAAAAAAATCAGAAAAAAATAAAAAAGTAGGAGGTTGTCGGCCCGCTCCACGTCGAAGATATGCTGCAGCACCGCTCCCCCAGGCGGCCTCCTCCCGTCACGCTCCTCCGTGCACTGGCCCCTCTAGCGGCTCCATCTCATCGCACAGGGGCAGGCCCTCCATCCTCCACCTGCGATCGACCCCCAAGTAGTTGCGCACAGACCTTCCTCTATCGCCCTCTAACCATAGCATCACACGCCACCATACGCGACCTCTGCTCAGCCATCGCCGCCCGTGGTCGCATCGCCCCCAGTGACCACCGTGAAAGCTCGCGACCCCATCTACGCCTTAATTGCAACGAAGGTCATCTTTTTCTTTTATTTTTTTATCTTGTAAAAATTGCATACATTCCAGTTAAGTTTCTGTAATTACAAACTAGTCCTTGTATATGTTCTTTTATTGTCAATTTTAATTTCTTTTTTTCATGGATAACCCTAAATTTTCTTGTTAACTTGGAATTCAATATTACATCATTTTATTTAATGAAAAATTTCGTGATATTGAGCAACTAATTATCTATCATATGATTATATATTTGTTTTTTTACTCTTATTAATTAATTAAAATTATTTCATCGAATTGTTACATATTTTACCCAATCTGAGCTCTTAAATTCATATCTCACTCACCAGTGCCCTAAAAAATCCAAGAAAATCAGAAATGATGCTCTGAAATATGCTTTAGTTTGTATCCAAATGTAATATAATTAGATTTGTCATGTGCCGTAAATAAATTGTAGAGTTATTTTAGTAATTGATTTTTAACTAAATCCACACACATTATTTTTGTAAAATTCCAACTCTCTTTGTTTGCATATATAAATACCTTCTTGAGATAAATCATATTTTGGATAAATTGACTTTTAATTGATTTTTTAGGAGTTCATTACTTGCGATCACTTTATTTTCATTATAAAATTCAAAAAAAATCATATTTTATCAAAAAATCCCAAAAAAACATTATTAACTCAATGCATCATGTTTATATTCCAGTAACATTTTCATAGTTTTCGCATTCTATTTGTGTGAAAAATTACATAAAAACCTATAAAGTGTGGATTTTTCATTATTGAATTTTAACCCCTAAAATTCCAAGAAAATTATTTTTGCATTCATCACTAAATTAAGTTTCTAAAAAATATAATTTGGCTAAATTACTCTAATTTCACATTTGAATTAATTTGGCTAAGTTGGATGTTTTCTTATTAACATAATTCACCTAAATTTTTTATTCACATTTATTTTTGCATTAAAAAACAAAAAAATCTGCATTGGAAACCTAAACCTATGTTTTTTAGTTAACCTGAAGTTGTTCCTATTCCTCCTTGTCTTCGACCCCAGTTTTGAACGATTCGCTAAGTACTTGTATTACAACGAGTACCAATTACACCACGTACTCAGCGAACTCGTCGACAATGTGAACCACACCCAGCACTATAATATCATGAAAGAAATGCTTTGTTGCGAAATGCAGTAAGGCACTCCGATCAGGGAACACAAACTCAAAATGTTTGGGTATATCCATGAGCTGAAGACTTTAGGGCATAGATGAACACAGATGTGCAATATGATTTCATATTTCTATCTTTCCCTAAATCTTTCAGAAATTCCATAGTTTTTTATCATATGAATAAACTGAAATTGACAACTATTGTGTTACTTTCTTCACTTAAATCCACTGAGGACATTATTAAGAAAGAGAACTCTGTTGGCAGTACAATGGTTGCACATGTCAAAGGAAAGCATGGCAGGAAGCAAGGATCCAAGAATAGTCTAAAAAAACAAGAAGAAGAGCCAATTTGTTGGCACATCTTCTAAGGCTTCTACACATCTGACATCCAAGAAGATAGATGCATGCCATCACTGCAATAAACTAGGACACTAGAAGCACAATTATCCATACTACCCAAAGACCTTAAAGAAGTATAGCTCCGGCAGGTAACTTGTATATTTACATCACTAAAACCAACCTACTTGTAGGAAGAGAAAATAATTTGATTGTTGATTTTTGTGAATCTATTCATGTGTGCAATTTGTTGCATATGTTTAAGGAAACCAGAAGTTTTGATGATGGGGAGATGTTCATCCAGATGGATTTAATGCAACAGTTGCAGCAGTAGCTACCAAGACATGCCAACTATCACTAACAAGTGTAAGGGTCCTATTAAATAGTGAGTGTCTATATGATCCTAATTTATAAGGAACCTTTTATCTGTATCTAAATTAGTTGGACATGGATATTCATTCCTATTCTATAATAAACATATCGTTAATCATTATGGTAATTTTATAATAGATGGTTCTCTAACAGTAGGTGAACTCTATGAATTGAATATGCATGAATATATTGTGAATGTTAATACTGCTTTTAATGGTAAAATACCTAAATGATCAAGATAGGATGGAGATCTTCTAACTATGATTTGACATCAAAGATGTACATGTGTCTGTTAATAGGAACAATAGACTGGTAAAGAACAAACCTCCAGATTTTCTAGAAGTTTGTGATTTGTGAACTTGTGAGCATTGTATTCATGGGAAAATGTCTAAGGCACCCTTATCAAATAAAGATGAATGATGTGAAGTTATAATATATCCAATACATATTGATATATGCAGTCCCTTTCATGCTACTACTCAAAATGGACATCAATATCACGTGAACTTTATTTATAATCTTTAGCAGTATGGTTTTCTCTTCTTATTACATCACAAACATGAAACATTTGAAGAGTTCAAAGAGTTTATGATTTTAGTTGAGAATCAAACCGATAAGAAGATAAAACAAATCTGATCTGACCTAGGTGGTGAATATCTCTTAGATGAATTCAAAGAATACCTTTAGAGGAATTATTTCGAATCTCATTCCTCCAGGTACTCCTCAAATCAATGGAGTTGTAGGGAGATAACAAAATCATGTTGGATATGGTGAGATCAATGATAGGTAAAGCGAACTTACATATTAGTTTCTAGGGACATGCAACATGTACTACAACTTATGTCCTAAACAAGAACTCATCTAAATCTATACCTAAATCCTATCATGGTCATTGGTGTGGTACCAAGATGAGTGTACAACACTTGAGTATTTGGGATTGGTTGATCTATGCTAAAAATGTGAACGCAAGCAAGTTGGAATCTCGCACTAGAGAGTGCAACTTCATTAGATACATAAAAAATGATATCAGGTTCCAACTTTATGATCTCGAGCCTTAAAAGGCATTTATTTCTAGAGACAACAAAATTCTAAAAGATGAATTCCTTATAATTCAAGAAAATAATTAATTTAAGTAACTAATCAAGTCTAGTGAGTATGATGAGGTTCCTACATTAGAAATTAAAGAGTTGATTAAAAATGACATGAGAGTGCCTCTTACAAAGAGTTATAGGGTTGTAAAACAACCTGAAAGGTATGGATTCCATGTATCATAAGAGTCTGATGTTGATCCAACTACATTTGATGAAGCTTTGAGTGATTGTAACATGGATAGATGGATGCTAGCAATGAAGTCAAAGATAGACTCCACACATAAGAATGGTGTATGGACACTCGGGGATCTATCTGAAGAGTTCAAACCCAATGGGTGCAAATGAATCTTCAAGAGAAAGAGGGGATTCGATGGGAATGTAGAGACCTTCAAAACACGGTTTATATGTAAGGGATATACATAGAGAGAAGGCATCGATTACGATGAGACACTCTATCCTATGGCAATGTTTAAATCCATGAGATCATTGCTTACTATAGCCGCATACCTTGACTATGACATATGGCATATGGATGTCAAGACAACATTCCTCAATGGATACCTCAAAGAGGATATCTAGATAGGACAACCCCATAACATCTTAACTAAGGAAGGTAAAGAATGCAATATGATGAAATCCATCTATGGGCTAAAACATACTTCTCATAGTTGGAACATCCGATTGGATGCAACCATAAAAAGTTATGTTTTCGTTCATATTCTGGATGAGCTACATGTGTATAAATAATCTTAGTGGGTCCGTCATTGTGTTCATTATTCTTTGTATAGATGATATCTTTATCATTGTAAATGTTGTAGGGATGATGACTAGTGCTAAGATTTGGTTGTCTCATACTTTTAAGATGAAAGATCTCAGTTGAAGACTCATCTATTTTGGGTCTAAAGTTTCTTAAAAGAAAAGAAAAGAGAGCATTGGAAGTATCACAATAAGGATATATTAAGAAGATCTTGGAAATATTTACTTGGGATAATTCCAAGAAAGGCTTCCTTTCTGTAGGACATGGTATTCACCTATCTAAAGGGATGGTTCCTCAAATTGTTGAGGAAAAGAAATCCATGACCAAATTCCCTTATACATCAGTTGTAGGAAGCTTGATGTTTTCCATGATGTGTACAACATAGTACATCTACCAGGCATTGGGACCAATGATTTGTTGCCAATCCTGTTATGGAGAGAAACACTGGACTATAGTGAAGAGCATCTTCAAGTACCTAATAAGAACTCAAGACTACATCTTGGTTTATGGAGATAATGATCTCCAAGTCTTGGGATATACTGATTCAGACTTCCATTCAGATGTTGATGATAGGACGTCAACTTTGGGGTTCTTATTCCTATTGTACTGTGTTGTTGTGATATTGAGAAGAAATAAGCAGGACATCACAACTAACTCGACAACTGAAGTAGAATACATAGCTGCATTAGATGTTGCTAAAGAGGTTGTGTGGTTATGCAAGTTCATTCAGGAACTTAGCATACTTTCTTCATCGTAACCTCTCATTCCATTGTTGTACGATAACACAGGTGCCATAACGTAAGCGAATGAACCCTGGTGGCACCAAAGAAGCAATCACATGCAAAGGAAATATCACATCATTCAGGGGATCCAGAAGCATGATTATATCACGATCACCAAGGTTGCCCATGTTGAGCATATTATTGATCCACTAACCAAGCCGCTGACTCAACATGTCTTTGACCATCATGTAAAAATATGGGGTTAAAAAGTGTATATTAATGGATATAAGGACTAGTGGAAGACTATTGTCTTCTAAGCCATTAATATCCCATTAATGCAATAAAAGTTACTATTTTATCATATCCATCTGAAATGAGTTATTGTGAAAGCACTTAATATTAAGGTCCTGATGAACCCAAAATCCCTCTCTTTAAAAATCTTTTTGTAACATAGGAAATGAATTTCAGTTCCGCAAAAATGATAATCTTTGAATGTTGCGGAGAATTTTAACTTTGTAAGACTTTCAAGGTCGAACATTGGGAATGATGATTTTTAGTTGTGTGGTTCTAGATTTATTTTGATAATTAATCAATTGTAGTGTTAATTTTTATGTCAGAAAATAAATTTTAAATGAAGAAATGCAATGAAAGAGATGTAATGCGAAAAAAATAAATAGAGTGGACAAAAAATCTTAGGATCTGTGATGATGATTTTTAATCCCAATAAAAATAATCAAAATCCACCAAATTTAATCACATATCAATAAGGAATAAATTCAAAAAAATTATTCAAAAAATCTAATTTTTGGCTAATTGAACAATAATTATTAATCTTAATAAACACAAGGATCAATAATATATTCTCAAGGTATTCTAGCCCAATTTCCATGTGATTTTTAAACCTAAAGAATGATTTCAATATTCAAAAGAAGTCAGAGAATAAGTTTTAATCATCCTCAATATTTGTCAATAAATCCTTTACAGATCATAGAAATATCATGAAGAATGATTTATGAGACACAAATCTACATAGCATGCCAGAAAATTCACTAATCATTTATCCATAATGATCAGATTAAATCCAAAGCGCACTTTCTACCTACATAGAATAAATTCTCAAAATAATTATCTATGATCAAAAAATAATAATCTAATTAAAAAACTTCAATCAAATTCCTACAGATAAAGTCAGATTTTTCTTTTAAAAATGGCACAAATATGTCAATAATCAACCTATATAGATCAAATTACACCTCAAATAATATGTGATAGAAATCCAAATATGATATAGCCACAAGTTATGTAAAATGATAGAGCGTGAAATAAGCTTTAAATAGACATATTGTGCGCTAAAAATAGAGTTCATATGAGAAAGTTATACAACAAATAAATTATCAGGGCAAAAATGTAATAAAATTAAATAATTTGCCTTTAATATGGTCCCTGGAGGAGCTATCTACAAATATCAAAATTTATAGAGGTATCCCAATAATTCGTCCATGCACGCACACATAGGGCACGCGACTGGGAGGGGAGGACCTTCACATAATTTGTTGAACTAATAGGGAGTCTAGTGCAATTGTTCTCGATGCACATGATGGGAATGAGCTTTCAACCAATGTGGACTCCTACGAATTTGGCAGGAACTGAGAGGGCCTTCTTTGTAATTTACCTTTGTGGCACGTACTGGGCATGTGTTGTGGAGGTTCGGAGGGAACAAAGAAAAGCCTCATGTGCGGAGGCTTAGGCTTGGGGATCCGAGCTTATACGTGGCTCGTGGGGCACCCTCGAATCGCATGAGACCCAATTCACAGAGGGGGAAAGGCGGTGTGGAGGCAAGCAAACTATTGGATCCCCTGATCCAACGGTTGATGTTCACCAGTAAGGGAGAGAAGCATGGACCATCTGAACGAGGTGGAAGGAGACAATGGTCAGTGGCGTTGAAGTGGTCGAGCGGAGGAGTCGAGGGCGTGTGGTGGAGTCTCGGTGGTCAAGGCACATTGTGTGAGGCAATCAGCAAGAGGCGATGTCAACAATTGAGCAGCAAGGCTGAGTGGCGGTTGTAGAGGGTTGAAGAATAGGATGTGATTGAAGATGCAAAGAAAAGGAAGGGGAAAAAGGGTCTCCTGGATAGGTAAAGGAGTTGAGGCTCCCTCTGACCATCGCCTTAGATATGACGAAGTGTGGCGAAGCTTAGCTGCTCAAGAAAGGAGACAACACCACGAGGGTGTCGTGGATCTCACCGTGAAGAGATCTTCGCCAAGGAGGAGCATCATTGTCACCAACAATCTCCTAACTCCCTCTCTCTATCTCGATTGTAGATGATTGTGTATGGTTTGACGGTTGGATAGGAGACAGCTTTTATAGGGAGGTAAGGTGAGGTAGTGGTTAGTGGTTACAGGTAGTGTAGGAGGAGGTGAAACGGTCATGGAACACACACAGGTAGAGGAGGAGTGGAGGTAACGATCGTGTGGAGGAGGGGAACTGGCATGGGGCATGAGTCGTGCACATGCACGCTGAAAGAAGTTACAGCATGTACGCAACACATATGGGTGAAAAACGAAAGGAGGGGGTCACGTGCTACGACAAAAAGAGAGGGAAAAAGAGGAAAGAAAAAAATAAAAACTAAAATAAAGAGAAAATTTAAATAAAAGTAATAAAAATAAAACAAAATGAGATAAAAGTTAAAAAGTGAAAAACTAAAAATAAAATAAATAAAGAACAATAAAAAGGAATTAGTAAATGAAGTTAAATGAAAAAGTGGTCAACACGATAATTGTTCGTCTCGACGAGATCTACAAGTATTGTGAAGAACCAAACATAAAAAGAGGCCAACTATACAAAAAATAGTTTTGGAAGTACTTTATAGATAATAAGATACTGACTTTTGCATTTTGTAATTTTTGCATTTTAAATTTGATTTTAATTAGTGAGTTAATTTATATACAATATAAACATAATTAATCTAATTTCTATAGATTTTCTACAGGTTAGAAAAAGGTAAAATAAAATTAGCAAAGATAAAATATGCACAAAATATACATTGTCAGATATTCTTGATTTCTTTTAATTTTGCTATTTTATGGATTTTAATTCTTTATACCAAGTTAGTTAATTAATTAAAGATTAATTTGGACAATAAATTAGATTTAAAATCAAATTATCAACACAAAAATAGTAATCTCAATAAGGGTTAGTTGTTTACGAAGTTTAGACCCTAATATTAGCATAAATAGTGAGTGTTAATTAATTGATTTTAAGGGTTAAATTAATTATTTATTACGGATATTTCGCTAAAACATCCATATAAAGTAGATGAATCATGGATTCATCACCCCCTATACTTATGTCTTTGATTGTCCCCAAGCAAATTTTATTGATTTAGAAAGTTGAATCTGTGACTGTGCTTGTACAAATTTCAAGACTTGTCTCATAAGAATCCCAGGTTTTCGTGGTCTTAAAATTCTAAGTTCAACCTTGTCGTAGTTAAAAGGAATCCAACTTCCCTAATTATCGGACTCTTTGTTTTTTACATATAATATAAGAGATATGACATTTAATGTGTACCGCAATCATCAGAATCAAATCGAAACGTCACTCAAAGTCCAAGTCCGAGAGACTCTCCACAAGACCTAATCCTCAACACTAGGGAATAAATCAGTTCTTGCATTCAATCTACCATCTCAGTAGTTTGTCAGACTTCAAAATGTACATGATGGGCCAGATAATGGAGGTCTTAGGATTGTGCATTTTCTTCTCTTCCTCACATTGGAACACGGATCCTCTTGAGTGCCTTGTTACTGAACACATGTATATTTTTGGTTGTTGACCAGTGTGTCCGTCAAAAGAGATTGAGTCGTATGTACTTACTTTCCTGGGAGTACACTGGGCTGTGTCTTCTTTGATTATCTAATGTACTTACACCCAAACTTGTATCGCTTACAATGCAGAGTCCTTTTTGAGGTACTAGTCCGACTCAATGGTCATAATTAGATTTGATCCAATTGGGGACTTTGAAAAATGGTTGGGGCGCTCGCTTTGATAGAAGCTCTTTGTATATTGACTTTGTGTTTGAGATCTATTTTCTTTCAATGTTTCTTTCTTTCATTTTCTTTTTTGGCTAGCTCCATTGGTTTTAACAAAAGTTGGTGCAAGCTGGTCAACAATTATTTAATTTCATCACACCATGGTACACAGGTCAATATCAAAAGATAACACGCGAGTTTGTTCACAAACTTGATAGGGTTTGCTGACACTCAGGTTTCACAAAACTTTCAACAACTTTATCCCATCTTCGAGTATCATAAAATCAGGTCTAGACTCAAATCTCAAGTCCCAGTCCCTTTAGTGAAATCTCAAATCATCTCAATAATCATGTAGTTCTGCATGTTATGTGATGATCATATTCTTAGAAGGTAGAGATTAAGCACGCAATATAGCACTCACATCTTTCAAACTAGAGAAGTGTGGATTATTAAGTCTCGAACCCTAATGATTAAGATTGATTAACTATGAATCAAAGGACCTTAAAACCCTGAGTTTCTTTCATTCCTCAAGTCTTGAGTATTAGTGAAAATCTCAGGGATAATACCTTAAGTTGGTATTTTTTGTTTTCATTTTGTTTTTTTTATTTTTTCTTTCTTTTTTAAGCTTGTTATAACCCTTTTGTTAAAAGAGGTATTATTTATACAAGGAATTTAGTATAGTATACATAATATATACAACTTGCACCCATGCCCGATTTTTAATAAAATCAATTAAAATATGAGCTATGGATAAAGTACATATAATATATACAAACACACCCCCCCTATACTTAGATTGTGGTATGTCCTCATGGCACGAAGTCAACTGTAGGCATAGCTCGTACCAAGTATAGTTGAGCGAAAAGGAATAGGAAGTCGACAAACCCCCCCTATACTTAGACTTTTGGGGATCTAAGCGTAGAGGAAGAGCATGAAATGAGGCGGTCGAGGTTGAGAAGGAAAGAATAGAAGTGATGTATACACAATGATAGCAGTCCCCATAGACTTAGGATCGAGTCAGCCTAAGTATGATCGGATAATTACAGGTGGGGGATCGAGTAGATTTACAAATGCACAAGGTTAAGGAGGTTTACGATGAACCTTTTTGTGGGAGTGTGGTGGGAGATAGTATGGAGATGTAGAGGGTGGTGAAGAAGGGAAGGATGATGAGTTCCAACCATTGACAGAATCGTCCTCAGAAGAATAATAGTCATACAGAGAGGATCTCCAACTACAGTCAACAAGAGGTAAGTGTCCTCTGATAACTGCAGTACTAATTGCACTTACCTGATGTACCACTTCAGGACCTGACGAGGATTTTTCATAAATCACATGGTTTCTAATGTCAAAGGTGAATTTCTTAGTTGGTTTGTTTCTGTAAGAAGCATTGGGAGGAAGATGGACAGATTTCTTCTTCTTATCATGAGTTACCGATGTGGCATTTATGGGTTTCTCGCAAGATGAATCTCTGTAAAAGTCGACAAATTCTTGTAGGGTTATATAATACTTTGGGCAAGGAAGCACATTCCTGGTGGCTTTGTGAGTGATGGTTGGGGATGTTGATGTCACCTTCTCATATTTGTGAGTTTCGTGACATCAGAGGTTTCATGAGTTGCCTCCCTGTTTAGTTTAAGTATTTCATGAATTGTTGTCGACTCAAAGATTGGACCACCCAAATATGTGTGACGATCTTCATAAACATGGTCCTATTCCTTTAAGCTCTTGAATATTGTTTCCTCCTATGAGCAGTATCAGGGTAGGAGGTGTGGTGAGAATCCAAATTCAGTTCAATAGTTTGCCTCTCAAGTACCTCTCCTAGGTTTTGTGTACGTGTTTCACGTGGAGAGGATTGATCATGTGAATTGGTTGTCTCCTGATCACTATTGTCGATTTCAATTTGGGTTTCCTCAAAGCAGGTTGTATCATTCAGGGTTTGTTCATTATGTTTCGTGTTCGGGAACTTGATGTCTTGAGTCTCACAATCAACCATTTTCTTAGCTGAGACTAAGAATGGCTATCCTAAAATGATGGGAAACTCAGACAATTTTATGTGGTGCTTGATGTCATGGATAATAAAGTTCACTTTATAAGCTTATGGTTCATATGGTGGGGTCCTCACTTCTTCCCGATTCTTTGTTAACTGGATCAGATTATATATTTATTCAGTCCAAGTGTTTTCTTTATAGTTGATCCAAGAAATCCCATACTCAAACATCTCATTACTTGGTGATGAATAATCATGCTCTACATGATGTGACTCTGACATGTAGTTCTAAGAGGAGTAATGATTATCCACTGTAGTTGTAGTCTGGTCATGAGTCATATTTCCTTGACTTTGAATTTCTCATGGATGATTAAAGGAAAAGTGGCCATACTCATGAAGATAGTTAACCTGAGTAGCGGATGGTGGGAAGACCATAGTAATCAGAAATCATTTTTCTCTATAAAAATTGGTTACACTATTTCCATCCTCAAATATGCTCGCTTTATTATGTTCATTTAAAAGTTATAATGTGATAGCGATCTAGTCAAGGAAGAAGTACGAGTACGGTATTGTTGAGTAGGGAAATCCGAGGTTTTAACTTAATAGAATTATTTGCAGTGTCGTTGCAACCCTTAAAATCTCTCAACAAAAATTATTAATTTTATTTATAGCTCAACCCAACAAGCGAGAAAAAGAATGTAAGCACAAGAACTCTGAGTGTTATTTATTTACCAGTATAGCATACATGATCGAACTCAAGGAGACTACAAAATCCCGAGGGTTATTCAATTCAGTGAAAAAATGAATAAAAAGAAGAAAGTGAATTCTATGAATGCTACTTTAATTTTTAGTATTTTAAATTTTGTATTTTTTATGGAAATTTAATTTTATATTTTTTTATGATTCTTAATTTTGCAAATGAATTTTTATTTTTAAAACAATGGAATAATAATTAGAGATAAATGAATACAGAAATTAAACCACTTTTTTGTATTTTTCGAATATATCAAAAATATAAAATAATAAATTAAAATTATTTTTGGGTTTTTGAATTTATTCTAATGTTTTTTGGATTTTTCAAAATGTTTTAGACATTTTTTTATGTTTTCAGATAAATGAAAAATAGGAAAATTAGTAAACATAATACATTGCAAATGTTTTTGGATTTTAAAATAGCAAATGAAATCAAAATTGGATGAAATATGCAGATAAAAAAGATAATTTTTTATATTTTATAAAGTTATTTTATGTTTTTTTAGAATTTTCTTCGAGTTTATATGAATATTTATGTTTCTGAATGTTTTCTTATTTTTTTGTTTTTGATGAGGGACAAAATACAAAAATGGTACAGAATTATAAGAAATGAAAATAAATAGACAAGAATTTTTTTAATTTTTTGCAACAAAATAAAATTTTTATTGATTTTTAAAATGCAAACAAGGATTTTTTTAGTAGTTTTTGAATTGTTAAAATAATAAAAATGATGAAAATGTAAAATGCAATTTATGATGAAATTGTACTTAACAGAGAGCTACCATGTTTTTTGTGTAATTTTTAAAGAGGTTTTGTTGTTTTTAATTTGTTTATACATGCACAAGGTATGGAAGCAAAGAAATAAAGTTATGGACTAAATGATAATTCAGATAGAAAATGTGGACCCAATGTGCAAAATTTCCAGAAAATGTATGCACAGGCACGTGAACTGCCCATGATTGAATATAAGAACAATTATTTTAATTTCTAGGCACAAATGTTAATATAAAAAATATAACACTTTTATTGCAATTTTTCTAAACAAAGCATGTATGTCACACACTCTCTCTTTAAAGAGGACAGATTGATAATTAAAATAAAAACTAGGGAAAACAGTGCAAAAGTTTAATGGATTACATGTAGACTAGTGTCCTATTGGGGACTTATTTGTAAAATGGACAATGGCAAGGGTAAGGTCACAAATGTGCCCTTTATTCTATATTTGAGGATGAAGATTGCGTGGACGGATGAGATTTGGTCTGAAGGCTTCAATCCATGACTAGCTTTTTTGGCAGATCCTACGCTCCTGATGCGATCTGCGGAGGCATTCTTGATCGGACAGTCATCAAGGTGATTGGAAGAACACATTTGAAGGAAAACTCTAATGAGTTTCAATCGATCGTCAGTCACCCGATCTCGACTTGTTCCTCCACCAAAGGTCTCTATTCTCTCTTACAATGATACCGAATCGATTGAAAGTGAAGAAGAGAGGCAAAATTGTCCATATGTGGATCGGGAGCTCTAGAAGTTATGCAACTGGAATGGATCTTTAGATATCAGTTTCAAGCTTAGTTTGTCTCCTTACACAGTTTATGCAATGATGTTGCGATAACTGGGTTTGTGCGAGCAATAATAAAATGTTGATGTAGAAAATCGCTTTGAAATAAAAAATCAAACAAAATTCCAATAAAAAAGGAGAGAGAGAAACAGAGATGAGTGAAAAAACTTCTCTCCTATTTTATTGTTCACTAATTATTAACTAAGTGTCCCTGGGCTGAACTTGAGGAGGAAAAATATCAGTACTTCAGTTTTTTAGCAAAAAAGATTATTTTCGTGGTTTTTAGTTCTTCTCGAAAAAGATGAGAAAAGCACTCAAACATATGCAACTTTAAAAAAAACAAAACAAAAAAACATGGGACAAAAATATAGGGAAAATACAAAGAATCCTCGCTAGGGTAGTTATGTAACTACCCTAAGAAAATTGTCAAAAAAATAATTTCAATAAGGTGTCCAAATACGGTTCACAGTTCAAGGGTATAACTGTAAAGAAAAGAAATAAAATGTTCTACAGTTTGGCCCCTGGTCAGGTAAATAAATGTAAAGAAAATAAATGTAATTACATTTAGGTCCTTGCATGAAGACCTAAATGCAATTTCTGGAAAAATTCTCGGACGCGGTTGGAATTTGGAAAGCACGGGGGCTAATAATATAATTTCTCCACCGTTTGGGCTCGACGGCTTAGATTAGATTGTACGGACTAATCTGGGTTATAGATCTGGGACAAGTGTCGAAACATGTGTGACGCATCTTCTTCAAGTGGTTCTTCCCCAAATCAGAAGCTTGGCGACGACGATGGCTTCTTCGTCGATCTCTGATCGGTCTCTAGTGTTGGAAGGATGATGTGGTTCTCCAGTAGGGTCAGAAGGGGGTCTTCTCCACCTTCAAACTCACCTATGGTGAGACGAATGTCGAAGAAGGTGATTTCTACGACTGAAGAAATTAGGGTCCAAACCCTAGCCTCCTCCTGCATCTACTTCGATCTGGCAAAAATTATGAGTTCCAAATAGTGAAATTGACATTCCAGAATCTTGGGAAGACCTGCAAAGATAATGATGTTGCTCAATACAAGATGGAATCAACCAAGAAATTTGTTATGTGTTCTTGCAGTTTATAGTATGGGTCCAGAAAGTAGCATTTCAAGCAACAATGTGAGTGGATTTATTTGAATTAAAATTGAAATCAAGATGGATCCTACAAAGGGATTCAAAGATGGTGATTTATTCTATCTATTAATGTTATCAATTGGCCTAATTGGAACATGTGAATCGAATGAAAGTGGAGGTTTGATCTATGAAGAAGAGGTATATTACCTTATACGACTGCTCGACAGTCAGTCTTTGCCGGAGCTTCACGCACGCGGCGAAGCGATGCAAGGCCAGAGGCGACATTGGAACTATTCCTCTGACGATCGTACTTCCACGCAGAGGCACACCTGAGCGTTGTCACCAACGGAGGTGGCCGGAATGAAGCGAGGAAGGATGAGGGTCGGTCATTTAAACTAGATGTTAGAGAAGCTAGTTGCGACGAGGCAACTTTGAAGAGTTTTATAGATAGATCTGTAGGGAGTTAAGTGGAGAACAATGGTGGGCGTGAATGTTGGATGTTATGTCTAGGGATTGGAGGGTTAGGATTGATAAGGAGGTTAGGATGAGCATGGGGTAATTAGGTAAAGATGGGGCGTTGGAACTGAAGCCGCACCTGCTTTCTTGGGGGATGATGAACCAGGTGCTGACATGTATCATCACTTGGTTGGCCAGATTAAATACTTGTATTATAAATTATGTATTAAATATTAAATGATGTTATTTTATATAGGAATAAAAACTAAAAATATAAATAATTAATTTATCTAAATTATGGAATAATTAGTTTTTATAAGTAATAAATAATTTATTAAAAATAAATATTATATTAATAAATAGCTATAAAGACTAATTGATAATTATGTATTTGATTTTTGACTTAATAAATTGATAAATAATACATTATTTTTAGATTTTCATAATTATTAGAATAATAAATAAAGTATGCCTGAATTTTTGTGGATTTTAATAATATTAATATAGATATATAAATAAATATGGGTATAAGTTACATAGTTCAATTTCATATCTAAATTAGAGTTTTTTATTTATTTAATATAATAAATAATGTTAAAAAATTCTGAAATAAATCTTGGTGAAAACAAAATATCATGAAAATATTTAAAAGTTATAAAATGTTTAAAACTATAAATAATATGTTCTAGATTAAATAAATAGCCCATAAACCCCATAGTCATTAGATCCCAAAAGCGACTTTGTGCAAACGGACTCCTATTTTAGTGAAATAACCTCCATTAATTAGATAATATTTATTTTATGAACTTTAATGGTTAGTAGAGTGAAAATGGAGTTTGTATGAGAAAGTTGTTTTTAGAAATTGAGAAATTGACAATTTGAAAGTTGGGTTTCTTGGCATATGTAGAAGATAAAATTTTGAACTTATTTTTATATTTTTATATACATTTTTAGAAAAAATTAAGAAAAGAGTTTGGTGGAAAATATGTTAATATGATTTGATTAAAAATTAATGAAGATTTGGTAAATATTTAAAAAATAGTGTAGTGTCTATGTGAATAATTTTTTGTTTTTGTGGTTTTCTTTCCTTATCTCTCCCTACTTATTTGTTTGTCGACTAATCCATGCTGACTTGATCTCGAGGATTAGATTATAAATATATCTTGCAGCTATACTTATTTTATAAGTCATACTATACATATTTACGTATCTACAATCTGCTTTCTTTTTGTTTTCTTTATTTTTATTCTTTTATTTTTTTACATGTTTTGGATGCTTAAATTTGCATTTTATTCATGAATAGGATTTCATTAAAAGCTGTAAATTAATGAATATTTATATGTATTTGTTAAGGGTCTTAAAACAAAATACAGAAAGAATAGTAGCGAATCATGGATCCATTAAACACTTAGCAAACACTTATTACACTTAGCAAACACTTATTTGAAACACTATACATAAACTTTGCTAGTCCCTTACCAAACAATTATTTAAAAATAAGGGGAAAAAAGAAAGTTAAAATGAATTTGTTTTCCTAAACCAATTCATGAGAACAGACAAAGCATAGAGCTCGATCAAGCCTAAAATAAGCGTTTTATCGTAGCCTTAACTAGGATTAGGATTTTATACTAAACAACCCTCAAATTCCACAAATTCTTGTTTAAGTTCACCTTAAAATCCATCTCAGATCAACTTATTCATATCGCTAACTCTATCAACCTTGAATTCAATTTGTACTGTGTGTGAATATTTTTAGCTCTTCCCGCTTAAATAAGCGAAGAAACTGCTCATCCCAATAATACACTCCTATTAGTTCCTCATCTAACTACTCTTTCCTCGAGGAGGGGGTATTCCCTTCTAATGTCAGGTCGTGTTAAGTCTACAATCGAATAGAGAGAGAAAGTAGAAGAATGAGAAGAGAACTAGTGTACGACCAGTGTAGACGCATCTCCTTGTGAAGCCCAGCCATTATAGCTATGTCTCCACTAAGATATGCATGCTTTTTTTGTGGAAGTTTGGACCATTGTGGTCATACTTGTAATTTGGTGGCTTCTTCTTTTATTTGTCTTTGTAATGTTGCTTGCACTGCGTCAATCTTTTTATGCCTCGATGAATATAGCATCTTCTTATTCTGTCCATTTTTTGAGGTCTTGGAAAAATTGTGCTAGCATACCCGTCCCTCATAGAGTATTATTTCAACCCCAATCTCTTTCATCTTTAGACGTCCATGCCACTAGACAAGGATAGAAACGCATCACCGGTATGGATTTCCCTTCGAAACCCTATGCAGGTTGAGTTAAGAGCAAAGTGCATGTGTCCAAGATTGGTTCACTGATGAAAAGTTAAATAAATGACACCAACTGTTCTACTTAGGCACTTTAAAGTTAACTTCGCAAACATGGTCTTATGGAACCCAAAGATTCAAGTCAAAGACTTGAAGAGTCTAAATTTTAGTTCCTAACTAGGCTCCTTACAATGAAAGTTAAAGGTCATAATCAAGCTCCATCATTTAGACTATTCTCAATCTTTAGTTCTATAAATCAAACTTATTCTAAAAAATGCTATGCAAATGCAACCATGTTTTTGAGAAGTATATTTTCTAAATTTTACACATTTTTATGGATTTTAAGAATTTTGTAATTCTTATGAATTTTAGGACTTCACATTTTTATGGATTTTTGAAATTTTATAAACAAGTATGTATAGAATTTTACAAAATAAATCACCCATATTTTATTCAGATTAAATAACTAATGTATTTTAAAAATTTGATATATAAAAATCCTACAAGGATTAAATGAATTTTACACATTTTTAATAAATAAGATTTTAAATAAATATTATACATATTAAATACATATTTTAAATAAGGATCTTACACAAGTATTTTTGACATATTTTAATTATTTACAAGTATTTTATAAATAATAAATAGAAGATAGATAGATAGATGGATTTTAAATTATCCCTTACCCACTTTTTATGGATTTTATAGATATAGAAAATACATAAAAGTACGAGTTTTGGATGCAAGTATATATAGAATATATACGCACCCCCTATACTTAGCTTGTGCTATGTCCTCATAGCATCAAAAGAGAAAAAGGAGGACATAACTCATGCTAAGTAAAAGTAGGTGAAAAAGAATAATGATGTGAAGTCAGTCACCCCCATATACTTACGATCTAGTCATTGTATGTATAGTGGGAGACAAAAATGTGATGATTGAGGAAAAAGAATACACAATGAAGGAACAAAAGAAATATGGAAAATGAAATCAACAAAATCACTCGCCCCCCCCCCCCCCACCCCATACTTAGGACAAGGCATCCTAAGTATAGAAAAGAATATGGCCAAAATTGGGGATCAATGATTCTTGTAAAGGAAAGGATATACAAGATAAAAATAAAGATAACAAAGTTGAAAGGTACAAATCAACTGGCAATCGGTCCCCTCTATACTTAAGATCCAGTATCCTAAGCATATAAGACGAAAACAAATGGGGACAATTATGGTCTAGGAAGAATGTACAAGAGTAATCAACGAATCAGCTCGTCCCCCTATACGTAGGGTAAACTATCCGTAAGTACGGAACAGAATATCAACAAATAAGGATGAGCGAAAGAATAGAAGAAACTAAGACGAATTTACAAAGTGGACAATGTTGAGGTGCCTCTCAACAAGCGCTAGAGTTTACAACCCTACCAGATCGTAAAGGTTAAGACAAAGCAGTATCAAGGTTCAGAACGACATCTGTAATGCGAATGGCGTACTGTCATTGTTGTCTCGGTGTGAGAAAAATAACGGAATCAACAATGAATATGAGGACATCCGAATAAACAATTAGGTGGGTGTCTACTACTAGGTAAATAGATGAGAATATAATGTCAGGAACTGATAGTATAAAAGGTATCATTGGCTCAAGATCATAAGGGAGTGAAATAACAAATCCAGAAAGTCAAACGTAGAGAAAGAAGGATCAATCAAGGACTCCTACACGTCAATTACCATCTCAAACAAGTATAGCAAATCAAGATCAAGAGACTCCCTAATAAAGCCGATATCTGATGCACCTAATATAGAAAAATCAAAGAACACATCTAATAATTCAAAAATCGGCTCATCCTTGAAACGGTCGTCAAGGACAAACAACTCAGACTTAGAATCAGAATCAGAAGACTCGGTCTCGTGATCTGATAGATCGAATACACACTCAGGGAGTGAAACCGAGTACATGGAACATGGCGTTTCCTCCCGCAGATAACCCTTGTGGAAGAAATCGAAATCATCAGAGAAGACAGAATAATCAGAGTATAATTGGGCATCTGTATCACTGTCGATCACCAACTCCTCGTACCTAAGTATCACATTGGCTGAAGATTATCTCTGAATAATCTAGAAACAAGAAATGGTACTATCTCACCATGTGGCTACTGAATAAGTATCTGAAATCAATCCTCAAGCTGTGGTACCATTGGCAAATGATTGGTCCTTAATAAATGTATCAATCTCAACAAATACGAGGACAAGCTTCTCAAAAATGGGACTATCAGCGTCTGGCATGTCGAAATAGTGTCCCTCATCTAGCTCGGGTTGGTCATGACATGGAAGCTGAAAAGACGACTGAGACATCGTGAGCTACTCCTCCGGAATAGTTGGTATCCAAGGATCATGAATTGTGAAATGCGGTACTGACTCAAACTCTGGCTGAAAAACCCAAGGAAGCTCGATCACTGTATGAAAGGGTAGACTCATGGTGTTTGTTTTATCATCTAATATCTGCACTGCTATAGTCAACGGACTCAAAATAGAAACTGACTAGGCTCTTGAGTCTCGTTGCTCATCCATGTCTCCAAAAGAATGCGTCATTATTCCATCATGTATTTTACCCATGTCTCGTATATGATCGATATCATTTCTAAGGGCCTCAACTCATGGCTCAGTATGCCCAATAAGACTCTGAAATAGAATGGAAGGGAATATAGAGGTTAGGAATGGGGAAGAAAAAGACGAGATGGAGAAATAGACGATTGTGTTGGACATGCGAGCCCACGGCGAGCAATTATGCAATAAATTGTATTGCGAATATCATTCCTTGATCTGAAATGAAGAATAACTAATTTACATAATAGGGCCCTTAGTACAATTAGGGTTATGTACCATGGCCATCTTAATGATCATATAGTTGTTGTTTCAATAATCGAATCATAGAGGCTAGTGCTTGGATGAATATCTAAAGAGTTAGATTGAGGACTCATCGAGTACAATCAAATGATTATTAAGAGAAGATCTCCAACCTGAGGAGGAGATGGCAATCCTCTCTATGAAGGCTGATATATAACCGACCTCTTGATGCAGTTCCTCTGCATAGGAATAGAGATTCAGAGGTGTTAGATAAGTTAGGTCAAAGAGTTGACTTAATGAGATCGAGATAACCAAAGTCCTATGTCGTATGCTGGCATGATATAGGCATCCATCCTCTAACCGGAGACAAATGTGTTACTATATGTCTGAATATGTACATTTGGCAGACCAATAGGTTGATGACCTAACCAAGATCTATACACAGGCATGCTGGTGTGCATGTAAGGGCATATGAGTAATACGATCTCTCAAAGGGATCATACAGGTTCATTACTAAACCGGAATACATGAGCTTACTTATGAGATATTGGGAAGAATAAAATTTCATGCACGGTCGTCTCGCTTTGGAAGCTTGACTGAATTAGTAGGTTTGATATATACTTTTGGAAAGTATATGATCAAGACCTAGGTATGATATATGCTTTTGGAAATTATATGATCGATACTGACTACTAATGATCAAATGAGAAACCTAATGATAAAACCATGAAGTAGAAAGTATAAAATTGATCTAATACTTCGGGTTTATTCTGGGTCTTCTAGTATGCAGGATGTACAGGTATTGCAAAAACCTAAAGGTGATGTGATCATAAATGATTGTATAACCACGACGCTTCCATTCCTAGGGAGTGATGAAACGAGTCTATATTTTAGTGACTCCTCTCAGTAGGGAAGTAATCTGATCTTGGTCCAAATGTTGGACATTGATCTGAATGTGATTCAGATGCGATAAGAAGATTAGATTTGCGGTCTTGATTTAATCAAGCATCTATGAGTGATCCGCAAGATATGGATTTGAGATTTGATCTCAATATCCAAGACAATCACCTTGTCCTTATCTCCAAGTATCCGAAGAGTAAGTGCATTATCCTATAAAGAGTTTAGGATAATTTCATTGATGATATTATATATCCAAGCATTGAGAAAAATGATAATTAAATGTGATTTGATTTCATGAGTGATATGAATTTGATTCATATTATAAGGAGAGTTATCCTAGATAACTAAATGTGATTTAATTATCAAAGATGTGAATAATGTGAATACGATTCGTATTATTTGGGAAAATGAGAATAGAGATCCAAGATGATTAAATGTGATTTAATTATCATGGATATGAATAATATGGATAAGACTATCCATATTAATCATATATATTATAAATGTGATTTATAATATATAAGAGAGAGCTATTTTTAATTTACGTTTGTTAATTAAATGTTGATGTGAATTGGATTCACGTTGGACAATTAATTGAAAATGTAATTCACATTTTATTTTGGATTGAGGATGTGATTCACAATTTTCCAATGGCAAGATTGAAATATAAACAAAATAATTATGAATTATTTTTGTAGAATAATTTACAAAAAGTGTTGGAAGTTTTGGAGATTTCCATGGAATAATGTAATCTCATGAGATTACATGAGATTGCCACCAACTCCCATATTATGGAAGGAGGCAATCTTCATTCCATAATCTCCATGTTTGATTGATTTAATTTTAGGATTGAATTATATTGATTTATAAATATATATCTAATCTAATTAAATTAATTTTTGTTGTGTTTTTACAACAAAATCTTGGCCATTAAAAGAAACACAAACCAATGTGAGCCATTGGATTTGTGTTGTCCATGGATTGATATCCATGGATCCCAAAATATTATAAAAGGAGAGGCACCACCTTTGCTCTTCTTTACACAACACAAGTTGGAGACAAGATATGCTCTCTCTCTCTCTCTCATTCTCTTTACACTCCATCTTCTTCTCTTCCTCTCTCTTGTGGCCTTCCACCATGGAGCCCTAGAGAGAGATGCTCTTACTGCAACGTCACCGTTATGTTGCCGAACTGTTTGCTTGTGGATCTCCGTCCTCCTTCGGTGTGACTCGCTTGTAAAGAAGACATAGGATATTGTGTGACGAGATCAGGATATTCATCTCTTGGATCATCAACATGGATTACAAGAAGCAAGTGTTTCATCAACATGCTCACAAGTATCTCCTCCGTCGGATCGAACTTGAGACAACATGTCTCTTTGTTTAGAGACTCAATCGCAACCACGCTTAAAGAGGTAATACTATTACTTGTATGTGGTTTTGATAAAACGATCCGAGAAGCGTTCTTGGATCATGTGGTTTCATCACATAAAATATTTAAATTTCCGCTGCCTCGAGCAACTAGTGCGACTAGTCCCTCCCGATCGCATACGATGCGATCCTCACGCTTCCGTGATGCACTTAAGGATCTTACCGTATCCTTAAAGTGGTATCAGAGATTTTGGTCGGAGTTTTTGGATATGATCCATAAACCTAGGAAGACTTAGGTTCGTTAGGGTTTGCGAAAGTTTTGTCACATTTCATTTTCGCATCTCTATTCAGTGATTATTTTCGGCCCTATTTAAATTATTTAAATAGTAAAATAATTGTATTCTCTTCCCCATTAAATAAGGAAACTGTGAGATCTGAGATTGCGTGATTTCGAATCGGTTTGCTCAAGTTATGATCATTTTAGTGAACACGTATCCACTGTTTTGGGGACTGTGAATCTCATAATTAAGGAGTAATTGTGGTTTTGAAACACCTTCAAATGCATGCAAACCACAATGGTTATGTTGTAAATCAAATTTCAACATTGGAAACTTATTTTACATGATTTGGATTTAAATTGTTTGAGATATGGTAATTTTAGTAAGTGAGGGTCACTGTTGGAAATTACTTTCCTAATCAAGAACCTTGTGATTGTCATTTAATCAATTAGTGAAATTAAATAATTAATTTCCTGGAATAATTATGGATAATATTTGTGAAATATTTGATGATAATTATGTCCTTAAATGACAATGCCTTAACCAATGATTGATTAGATATGATCTAGATCACAAATTGATTACATGATCTACATTATCTACATTCCAACAAACATAATTGCTTGAATAGGATTGGGGATTTGTTTAGCGAATCTCCTTATAATGTTAATCAAAATGGTTTTGATTATTATTATATGGTATAACTTCGGTTGAGAAACCAATTATCATCTCAAGTACCCATTGATCAATTTGGCATTATCCTTTTCTGAGGTGGATATGGTATCTAATCAGGGAACATTGGGGTAGCAGGTTTCACTGTGTGCGGTCTGTCCCACTCCCGTCGGTCTGGAGAGATCATGATGTATTTTTCTAATTATTAAAATTCGAAATAATTTGTATTTGATATAATACCATATTTCAAGTAACAATAAAAGGATGTTTGTTGGATATTAATTAGATCATTAGTTTAATATGATTATATTAAATGAAATCCAATTAAAATTAAACACTCTATTTTAATAGAGTTGTTATTTCCCTTGGAAGAATTAATCGTGATGAATATGATTCATAATAATTGATTAGAATTTGAACGTGATATAGAGGATCACATAAGTGACATCCTTGCTCTCCCGTCAAGGCGAAGGGTTCCGTCACCAAGGATTGTATGTAGGAGACGCATGTCCGAAGTGACAGCTCTTATATGCAAGCATATATGGATCAGGATCTTTGCTTCATGAAAGAGTAAGGTCGTAAGCGTAGTGACCCCAATGTCGAGTCCTCATATTATTGCGGCGATATTGGATTGCACATAGCGAGTACTAATCATGTTGACAGTTGGTTCAATTAACGACAGGTCAACATCACCTTAGTGGTGGTGGGCCCGGGTGTTAAGGACCAAATTGTGAAATGCAAGTTGGACTTACAAGGCGTAATGTATTCCCACTTATTTTTATCCGTGTTACAAGTTCTTGTATTATTGGGATGTGACAAAGATAAGGAAGGAGATATAATGGTAAGTATATCTCTTACATTGAAATTGATTAAGGGAATGAACTTTTAGTGTTGACAAGGCAAGATAACTTTGATATAAAAATTCCTAAATCAAAGTAAAAAACATATATTTATATATATTTATGCAAATATATTATTCCAGATAATCCTTCATTAAACCCACTCAATTCTATACTCAATAATAACAAGTAAAATATCATGGATTGGATCCATGATCAAGATATTGTACTTGCAGTTGGATACATGGTGTATGTAGTTGCAATGTACAATTTTCCTCATAATAATGTGGAGTGACAATTAAATAGATAATAAGACTACAACCTTAGGGTTTATATGTCTCTTTATCTTGATCTCATCGAATGTACTTTGGAAGTGGCATGTTGATGACGATCATAATTGTTAAATAATCCATATGAAATCTAAGAAGATATTCTAGCATACATATGTGCTCTTGACATTTAATCACAAATGACACGGTTTCCTGCATCGTGCAGAATGGCGGCTCTGTAAGAGATGATGTATTCAAAATGTTTGAATGCCAAACTGAACCAAAGTGTTTAAGAGTTAAGATGTATGTAGATACAATGAGTGTCATCATTCTACTATCTATACTCTAGTCATTCATGAAGCTTCATAATATCCACATTGTATTTATTGAATGAACCATGCATAAATGTTGAAATACTCTTACATTGAATTCTTTTAAATTCAACATAAGAGATTCTTTATCTTGATCAATGGGTTGTTTATATATGAAGAGAGCGCAGTGAAAGCATGGGCTGGACTCAAGCAAGAAGGAAAGTCAAAGGGTTGACTGTACTTCTATGATTTCCATATGACATCCAAAGAATTGGATGAATGCCAATATTGCAATAAGCTTATGTGTTGATAGTATGACTACCAAGTCTATCTAGAATCCTTAGAGAAGGACTCAGATAGTGCATCAGAATAATCTACATGTAATCATTGAAATTGACTTCTTATTTGATAAGATCGAAGTCTATTAATTGTATCTCAAACTTCTAATAACACTTGCAATTGGTTGCATATGTTTTAGAAGACCGCAAAGTTTGATCTTAAGGTTTAATAGTCATCCATGGATATTGATTCAATGGTTGCTACAATCTCTATTGGACAAATAAACTTCATAATTTTAGTGGGATCCCTTAGTCTTAGAAAATGTCTCTATGACCTGGATATTAGAATACACTCACAGTTTATTTTTAAATGTTGAAAATAAACATGAATTCAGGAATAAACGCATCATAGAGAGTTATGATGGATATATTTCAGATAGTAATCTAGCATCTAGTGGACTCTACTAAATTAGAAAATTAATGAATGGTTCATTAAGATTTCTAATATTTAAATTAAACCTTTAAAAGATCAATATGAGGATGAAGATCACTTTATAATGATCTGGCATCAATACTTTGACATGTGTATGTTGATGTGATCAATAGACTAGTAAGATATTGAACTTTAGATTGTCTAAAGGTTCAAAACTTACATACTTGTGAATATTGTATTCAAAAGTAAAAATGTCCAATACACCCTTCTTTAGGAATGGTGTTAGATGTCGAGGTATTTAAGTTCTTATACATGTTGATGTATGTGGATCATCTATATAAAAATAAATATTATGGATATGTGATATCTATTGATGATTATTTGTGATATGAGATTTCTTCCCTTCACATTAGAAATCTTTGAAATGTTTAAAGATTTCATAATTTTTGTTTAGAACTAATGGTTGATGGAAGATAAAATGAATTTGATCTAACTTAGGTAGCAAGTACCTATTAGATGAATTTATGGAATACCTTATGGAGAAAGGAATATCATTCCTATCTCATTCCTCATAATAAACCTAAATTCAAGAGAGTTGTAGGGAGATACAATTAATCATGTGTGACATGATTTGATCAATGATTAATTTTAGCATAACTATTTCTTAGTTTCCAGGTATATATGTACTAGATACTACAGTATATATCCTTAATATGGTTCCATGCATGCGAGCTGGAATCTAGCACGAGAGTATGCTACTTCATTAGGAAAATAAAGGATGGTATTGGATACCTGCTTTATGAACTTAAGATTCTTAAACGATTTCATCTGTAAGGATATGATTCTAAGAGGATGACACTATTTAGAATCATTATAAAAAAAGTAAAGGAACTCATTTGATCTTGAGATGATAGTGAGGCTCTTAAAATCGGAAACTTAAAAGGATAATTAAAGATGAAACAATAATACATGTTCAAGTGAGTTTGAGGATGGATTCCATGTGTCAGTTAAGTCTGACAATGATCTAACTCCATGTGATGAGCTTATAAAGATCATATCATGTAAAGATGGATGTTAGCAATAAAAGTTTAAGGTAGACTTCATATACAATTGTTGAATATGGACCCTCAAGGATCCACCTATATGGGAAAGACCCGTTAAGGTGTAAATGGATCTTCAAGAGAAAGAGGGAACATGATGAGAAGGTAGAGACCTTCAAAGCACGGTTCATAGACATGAGCTACACACCGGAAGAGAAGACGTTGCTTGTGATGAGACTTGCTCTCCAGTAACCATGCTTAAACCCATCGAACTATTGCTAACTGTAGCTACACAACTTGACTTTGACATCTTCAAGATGAAAGTCGAGATGGCATTACTCTATGAATATCTCTTTGATAATATTCACATGAAGTATCCTCAGGGATTCATGGTTGAGGAAAGTAAGGTGTGAAAGATAAGGAAATCCATTTATGGACTCAATTAAGCTTCTTGTAGTTGGAACATAAGATTTGATGAAATCATAAATGATACGATTTCAGATAGAATCTTGATGAACCATGTGGAGCTTAGTGGGAGTACCATTGTATTCATCATGCTAAATTTAGATGATATCCTAATAATTTAGAATGATATAAGGATGATAACAAGTGTTTTATAGACTGGTTGTTCCATACCTTGTGATATGATCTCAAGGATACCTCTTAGATCTTAATTCTGAAGTTGTTCTGAAGCAAAGAGAAGAGGGTATTGGGACTGTCACATTAGTAGTACACCTTGGACATATTCCTTTTTCTGAAAAATTCTAAGAAAGGCTTCCATCCCTTAAGAAATGTTACTGACCTATCTGAAAGGATAGCACCTCAAAGAGTTGAGGAAATGTATGCTAGATGCATACAAATGCCAGATGTTTACCATGCAGTGGGAGTAGTAAACTGTTACTAATTCTACTATGGAGATAAAACACCTGATTGCAGTAATGACAATATCTTCAAAGAGGACGAGACTTTAGAGATAGTGATCTCTAAGTCTTATCATCAAGGACTTAAGACTTTATAGATAGTGATCCAAAAAGGTCTGAACTGCAAATACAATAGGAGATAGAGATCTCCAAGAATAAAGGTATTCTTATAAGGATTATGGGAATATTGGTTATAATAATTATACGAGCAATAGTGTAAAGGACACTACAACTGCTTTAACAAAATTGAGCATTAGTTGCATAAGATTCGGCATTCGCATTGGATGCGAGCACTGTTACTAGGAGATATGCAAGTGTTGTAAAAGGACTTGGCATAGTCTTGGGAATAGAGTGATTGATCAGCTTACCTAGCTATTTTCTAAATTGCCTATGATTATCACATGGGTATGGGTTTAAATGATTAGCCCATTAATGGCTCTTTGGGCTATTGGGAGATTGTTGGACATGCAATCCCACGGCGAGCTATTATGCAATAAATGTTATAGGAATATCATTCCCTGATATGAAATGAGGAATAACTAATTTGCATAATAGCTCCCTTGGTACAATTAGGTTTATGTACTATGACCATCTTAATGATCATACAACTGTTGATTCAATAATTGAATCATAGAGTCTAGCGCTTGGATGGATATATAAAGAGTTAGATTGAGGACTCATCGAGCACTGTCAAATGATTACTAAGAGATGATCTCCAGCCTGAGGAGGAGATGGCAATCCTCTCTCTGAAGACTGATATCTAATCGACCTCTTGATGAGGGTCCTCTACATAGGAATAAAGATTCGGAGGTCTTAGATAACTGAGGTCAAAGAGTTGACTTAACAAGATCGAGATAACCAAAGTCCTATGTCGTATGTTGCCACGATATAGGCTCGCATCCTCTGACCAAAGACAGATGTGTTACTATATGTATGAGTATGTACATTTGGCAGATCAATAGATTGATGACCTAACAAAGGTCTATACACCGGCGTGCTGATGTGCATGTAAGGGCATATGAGTAATACGATCTATCAAAGGGATCATACAAGTTCATTACTGAACCGGAAGACAAGAGATCACTCATGAGATATTGGGAAGAATCAAATTTCGTGCATGGTCGTCTCGCTTTGGAATCTTGACTTAATTTGTACGTTTGATTTATACTTTTGGAAAGTATATGATCAAGATCTAGGCATGATATATGATTTTGGAAAGTATATGATCGATACCAACTCGCAATGGTCAAATCATAAACTTATTGATAAAACCATGAAGTAGACAGTATAAAATTGATCTAATACTTTTGGTTTATTATGGGTCTTCCAGTATGCAGGATGTACAGGTATTGGGAATACCTGAGGGTGATGTGATCATAAAAGATTGTATAACCATGATGCTTCCATTCCTAGAGAGTGGCAAAATGGGTCTAGATTTTAATGACTCCTTTCAGTAGAGAAGTAATCTGATCTCGGTCCAAATGTTAAACATTGATTTGAATGTAATTGAGATGCGATAAGAAGATTAGATTTGCGGTCTTGATTTAGTCAAGCATCTATGAGAGGTCCGCAAGATCTGGATTTGAGATTTTATCTCAATATCCAAGTCACTATACGTGGAGCAATACAATCGCCATGTCCTTATCTTTAAGCATCTGCAGAGAAAGCACGTTATCCTAGGAAGAGCTCAGGATAAATTGATTGTTGATATTGTATATCCAAGCATTGAGAAAAATGATAATTAAATGTGATTTGATTATCATGAGTGATATGGATTTGATTCATATTATAAGGAGAGATATCTACATAATTAAATGTGATTTAATTATCAAAGATGTGAATAATGCGAATATGATTCATATTATTTGGGAATATAAAAATAGAGATCTAATATGATGAAATGTGCTTTATTTTATCATGGATATGAATAATGTGGATAACACTATCCACATTAATCATATACATTATAAATGTGATTTATGATATATAAGAGAGAGCTATTTGTAATTTACATTTGTTAACTAAATCTTGATGTGAATTGGATTCACATTGGACAATTAATTGAAAATGTAATTCATGTTTTATTTTGGGTTGTGAATGTGATTCACAATTTTCCAATGGCAAGATTGCAATATTCACGAAATAATTATGAGTTATTCATGTAGAATAATTTACAACAAGTGTTGTTGTAAATCTTGGAGATTTCCATAGAATAATGTAATCTCATGAGTTTACATGAGATTGCCGCCAACTCCCATATTATGGAAGGAGGCAATCTTCATTCCATAATCTCCATATTTGATTGATTTTATTTTAGGATTGAATTATATTGATTTATCAATATATATCTAATCTAATTAAATTAATTGTTGTTGTGTTTTTACAATAAAATCTTGGCCATTCAAAGAAACACAAATTAATGTGAGTCATGGGATTTGTAATGTCAATGGATTGAGATCCATAGATCCCAAAATATTATAAAAGGAGAGGCACCCCTTTGCTTTTCTTTACACAACACAAGTCGGAACAATATATGCTCTCTCTCTCTCTCTCTCTCTCTCTCTTTCTCTCATTATCTCCACACACATCTTCCTCTCTTTCTCTTTCTTGTGGTCGTCCACCATGGAGCCCTAGAGAGAGAGAGAGACACTCTCGCCGCAGCATCACTGTTATGCTGCCTGACTGTTTGCTCGTGGATCTCCGTCTCCTTTGGTGTGACTCTCTCATGAAGAAGACGTAGGATCTCGTGTGATGAGATCAGGAGATTCGTTGCTTGGATCATAAACATGGATTGCGAGAAGCACACATTTCATCAACGCGCTCGCAAGCGTCTCCTCCGTCAGATCGGACCTGAGACAGGAGGTCTCTTCGTTTAGAGACTCGATCGCAACCACACTTCAAGAGGTAATCCTATTACTTGTTTGTGGTTTGGATGAAATGATCCGAGAAGCGTTTTTGGATCGTGTGGTTTCATCACATAAAAAGTTTTAATTTATGTTGCCTCGAGCAACTAGTGTGACTAGTCGCTCCTGATCGCATACGATGTGATCCTCACGCTTCCGTGATGTGCTTAAGGATCTTACCATATCCTTTAGAGTGGTCAAACAAGGTTCCAACCTCAAGGCACGATCAATAAGGATGATTGGTCTGTAAAAATGATGCTGCAAGATCCGATAGAGATGAATAACAACCCATCATCACGACTCAAGAAAACAACAGAAAGTTAAGAGAGACTTTGGTAAAAGTGACTCAGATAAAAGTGAGAGATGTGTAAAGGAAAAATAAAAACAATCACCAGACTCACCACCAATCAAACACAAAGCAAACCCCCAAATTCACCAACTTCACACAATAATGACCGTAAAAGTTTGGTCTTTTATTTCTTCAACTTTAAAGTTGGGTGATAAAGCAATTGTTTAATAAGATCACATGTTAAATCTCCTCGGGTAGATCGTGTTTACGCCGACAATGCACACTGACCTAAATAAGACTACTTCTACTAACATCTGAGGTAAGTACTTGTAGCAAGTAATAGGACCCGAGAGTGAGTCCATGTGCTTAGAGCACAAGTACAGGGATTTAGGATCTATTCATTAAGTGTACGTGCCTTGCTCAGTCTGGAGAGTACCTACAAATAAAGAGGGGATTCTCCCAATACAAATATCTGATTCCAAGTATTTTTTATTTTTGTCAAGTTTTTCTTAATTTTTTTATTTTTATGATTTTTAATTTTTTGGAGATTTTCAACAATATCTAGCAAGAGGTTGGTTCTTTTAAAATTTTCAAAAATGTGTATCACAGGGGAAGAATCATGTACTACGACAAAAAACGAGGATGCATGTTGAGTTAGAGATCATACCTGATGCCATCAATCTACATGCAAGTAATCCATGTAGAATATAAAACCCTAGGCTAATTCATGATAATTTGAGAAAAATCGAGTCCTAAATAAGAAGCTCTAGCATAAGAATGAATTAGTTTTTTCAAAACTGTGAATTATGCCTAAGTGTGGATTAGGGTAGTGGAATCTACTTTACTTGTCTAATCAATCAAGAATGCGCCTCTACGCTCCATGAAATCACATGAAATAAATAAAAATCCATAAAAACAAAAAACCCGTGGTGAGGTCCCCCAAGTGCACTAGCACTTAGCAAACAGACCCCAAAGAAAGTCTCAAAGTTCGGGTACAAGTCAATATGTCCATAATGGACTCCTTCGACAAAAAGTCAAAAACATGAAATTGCTTCTTCTACTCTCACAAAATACACAAAAAAGTCTAAGTACAAAAAAATTAGCTAACTAATTCTGCTCCTCTACAATTGACTCGTAGCGAAGAAGTTGGTCTCTACACACTCAACTAATTCGGCTTCCGAAGAAGCCGGTTGACTCTCAGGACTCGCAAAACTCGTTAGAAAACACACAAAAAACTCTAAATATAAAAGAAAACGCGAAAATCGTAAAAATATAAGAAACTCAGTGAAAGACATAAAAATCATAAAACAACTCGAAAAAAACGAGAAAACATGAAAAATCTGTAAAAAGAAAGAAGAAAGAAAAATCACAAAAAATCAAGAACCGAAATATAGTCAATGCCTCCCCAGTAATGATGTCATTTTGGTAACCATGGTTTTGCGAGCGATAATAAAATATCGGTGTAGAAAATCGCTTCGAAACAGAACCCTAATTAACTAATATGAATTCCAATAAAATAGGAGGGGGAGAGAGAGAGAAATAAAGGTTAGTAAAGAAACTTATCTCCTATTTTATTGTTCGCTAATTATTAACTAAATAAATAAAGTGTCCCTAGGCCAAACTCGAGGAGGCAGAATATCGATAATTCGATTTTTGAGCAAAAGAGATTATTTTCATGATTTTTAATTATTCTTGAAAAAGGCGACAAAATCACTCAAACATATGTAACTTTAGAGAAACCAAAATAAGAAAAACACATGACGAAATACATGAAAAATACAAAGAAACCTTCCTAGGGTAGTTATGTAACTACCCCAAGAAAATCGTTACAAAATAATGTCAATAAAATGTCCAAATGAGGTTCACAGTTCAAGGGTATAATTACAAAGAAAAGAAATAAAAATGTTCTGTAGTTTGGTCCTAGTCATGGACTAAAATGTAAAGAAAATAAAATAAATTACATTTAGGTCCCTATACAGGGACCTAAATGCAATTTCTAGACAATTAATGGGGCACGATTGGAATCTAGAAAGTTTCTCCACCATTTGTGCTCGTCCGCTTAGATTAGATTGTATGGATTGATCTGGGCTGTAAATCTGGGACGCATGTTGCAAACATGTGCGACGCATGTTCTTTGGGTGGTTCTTCCCCAAATCGGAAGCTCGACGGCGGAGTTGGATTCTTCCTCGATCTTTGATGGGTCTCCAGTGTTGGAAGGAGGATGCAGTGCACCAGTAGATCCACAAGGGGGTCTCCTCACCCTTCCAGCTCACCTATGGCGAGACGGAGGTCGAAGAAGGTGACTACTATGATTGAAGAAACTAGGGTCTAAACCCTAGCGTCCTCCTGTTGCTCCTTTGATCTGGCAAAAATTGTGAGTTTCAGATAGTGAAATTGATGCTCTAGAATCTTGGGAAGACCTACAAAGATAATGATGTTGCTCGATTCACGATGGAATAGACCAAGAAATTTGTTAAGTGTTCCTGCAGTTCATAGTATGGGTCTTGAAAGTATCATTTCAAGCAACAATGTGAGTGGCTTTAGTTGAAATCAAATTGAAATCAAATTGAAATCGAGATGGATTCTTGCAAAGGATTCAAAGATGGAGATATATCCTATCTAATCACGTGATCAACTGGACTAATTGGGGCACACGAATCGATGAAATCAGAAGACGAAAGTGGAGGTTTGACCTGGGAAAAAGATGTATATTACCTCATATGATTGCTCAAAGGTCGGTCTTTGTCGAAGCTTCACGCGTGCGGTGGCATATGCAAGGCTAGAGGCGACCTTATAACTAATTATCCGACGATCGTACTTCCACGCGGAGACATACCTAGGATTTGTCACCACCAGAGGTGGCTGGAATAAAACGAGGAAGGAGGAGGGTTGGTCAGTTAATCGAGATGTTAGAGAAGTTAGTTGCGATGAGGCAACTTTGTAGAGTTTTATAGATAGATCTGTAGGGAGTTAGGTGGAGATCAATTTTGGGCATAAATGTTGGATGTTAGGACTTGGGATTAGAGGGTTAGGATTGAGTGAGGAGGTTAGAATGAGCGTGAGGTAATTAGGTGAAGATGGGGCGTTGGAACAGAAGTAGCAATTGCTTCTTGGTGGAATATAAACCAGGTGCTGACACGTGTCAGCATATGGTTGGCCATATGAAATAATTATATTATAAATTATGTATTAAATAGTAAAGGATGTTATTTATATAGGTATAAAAACAAAAAATATACATAATTAATTTATCTAAATTATGGAATAATTTATATTTATAAATAATAAATAATTTATGAAATATAATATTATATTATTAAATATGTATAAAGACAACTTGATAACTATGTATTTGATTTTTAACTTAATAAACTAGTAAATAATACCTTATTTTTATATTTTATTAATGAATAGAATAATAAATAGAGTACGTGTCAATTTTTATGGATTTTAATAAATTAATTTAGATATATAAATAAATATGGGTATAAGTTACACAGTTCAATTTCATCTATAAATTAGAGTTTTTGATTTATTTAAAATAATAAATAATGTCACAAAATTTTGAAATAAATCTTGGTAAAAAAATATCATGAAAATAATTAAAACTTATAAAAATTTTAAAACTATAAATAATATGTTCTTACATCTATAATTATTTTATGGTTTTCTTTCCTTATCTCCTCTTACTTATTTGTTTGGGGACCAATCCATGCTGACTTGGTATAGGGGATTAGGTTATAAATATATCTTACATCTATACTTATTTTATAAGTCATATTGTACATATTTACATATCTACAATCTACCTTCTTTTTGTTTTCTGTATTTTTTCTTTAAATAATTTACATGTTCTGGATGCGTAAAAATGTATTTGTATTCAAGAATATGATTTTCTGAAAAGATAGAAATTAATGAATATTTACATATATTTGTTAAGGATTTTAAGACAAAATACAAAAAGAAAATGAATCATGGATTCATCATGATGTGCGAAGGATCTCTCCGACCACTTTTATTAGCAGAATAGTAATGAAAATGATGAGGGGATGGGGGCTCCAGCAAAGATTATCGTAGATGATGCCGGACCTCATATTTGGGGTGATCTGAAGGGGATCATATATGGAGGAAAGTGGATAAGGGTCGTACGATGGTGAAGCGATAGTCAGATTAGTTGGAGATGGTTAGAATACCCTCTGATCTTGCATATGGGAGAGAAATGATGGAAGAGATAATCTAACTAAATCAGGATCAAAAAACAAAAAGTAAATGCTAAAATCAAAAGCGATAATCCCTAATGTTACCTATGGTGATGTAAAGAGGTGAGTCTAGATCGATCTGCTACTAGTGGCGGAGAGGCGAAAACAATCCAACGAAAGTCCAAGGAGTAGTTGGATCACAAGTACAGCACCCCACTCACACTCTCAATTGGAGATACACTCCTCTATCACTAGAGAGCAACCCCTATTCTCAATCTCGGGCAAATTAGGGCTGAAATCGGATCAGCAACGGCAGGCGGTGTTCTGGAGATATAAATAAGAAGGGGATCTGGCCAGATTTTGAATTCAAAATGCATGCATATCAAGGTAAGATGAGTGGATCTGAAGAGATGGCAATGAAGAAGGGCGAATGGGCTGAAATTGTGGAGAAGGAATCGGGTTTGTTAGTAGTTAAGGCACGTGGAAAATTTTGGGAAGACTAACGAGCGAGGGATGCTGGCGAAGAGCATGTAATGCGAAGCTGACCTGGTCAACTGACCAGAGCCGGCCAATGGGAGCATGTGTGGGAAAGAGACAAAATAGGGTAAACAATAAAAGAGGAAATAAAATGGAGAATAAATGGAAATAAAATAGTAAATGAGTTAAAAATAAAAAATAACATAAACAAAAATGTTATTGATTTAATTACCTTAATTATGGTGATTTTAATTAATTAATTAATGTATATACATGTGTAAAAATAAATAAATAATGTTATTTATAGGTTTATTACCTATATATACAATTCTCTTATTTTTAATTAATTTATTACACAAATATAAACACGATTTAATATTTTATTAATTTACTATATTTTACAGTGGTTTAATGATAATTTTATTTGATTTTTAGAAAGTGACTAATTAGGTTAAATCAATTAAAGGTATTTACAGAATATACAAAGAGGTACATAAAGTGACTAATTATTTTTGTTGATTTTTTATTTTATGTTTTTATTTATAACTTTTATAAGTCAAATACAATATTTATAATCAATAAAAACACAATATATATACGCATATGTACAAGAAAATAAATAAATAAATAATGTACATAGTATACATAGGTATTATATATAATAACACACCCCAATAAGCCTCATTCCACATCTTAACTCTGATTTTTATCAAACCACATCCATTTTAAAAAATATTTAATTTAGAGTACAATGAAAATGAGTTTGATGAATTTTTAGTTTTGATAAAGGAAATATTGATATTATAAGTTTATCTTTGTGGCTTTTTCAGAGTTTCGTAATTTACACAATATATACTTATTACTATTGCACTTATTTTTGTTATTTACAAAAGATTTTTATGTAGAAATTTCAAGAAGAAAGTATTTTTATTAAAAAGAATTTGATGATAAATAAATTAAAGAAAAGAATGTGTATTATATATAGTAGTGTACCGATGATGAATATATACAAGTGATAAGTGATTTTCTGAAATTTTTGGTATTTAACCTCATCTCCCCTTACTTTATTCCTTGATGATTAGGTCATGTCTTGGTCTTCTCTTGCAATGAGAGTCAGTATATATCTATTGCATATATAAAATCTTTATTTCCTTTTTTTCTTTATTTCTTTGTTTATTTATTTTAGGTTAAAATAATGATAAATATGCAATATTTACACAAGAATTAGGGTTAGTAAAAGTATAGATTTATTGATATTTACATGTATTTTATAAGGGATTTTAATCTAAAATAAATTAATAAAGATGATGAAAAGCAGATTCATCATCACTCTATGCTTTACCTTTGCTAGTCCCTTAGCAAACACTTATTTAAATAATTAGTGACCAAAAGAAAAAAAGAAAAAGAATAAAGGAAAAATAAAGAACATAGAACAATATTGAGTATTAAACTTATCTTCATAAAATCAAAGTATGGAGCTCGATTAGACCTTTGGATTATTAGTTTGAGTGGAACCTTAGTGGTAGATGGACTTGACACCCAACTGCCTTTAGAAACCACACAACTCTTGCTCAAGTCTCCTCAATAGCCAGGTCAGAATAAATCAACTCATACGCAAATCCTTATGACTATGAATCTTTCTTGTACAGTGTAAGTGATATGTAGCTCTCATCGACTGAAGCGGTAAAAGTCACTTTTCTATAACATGGTGGCCTGATTCCACAATCCAATAACACTTTCCTCAAGAAGTGGGACATTTCCTTCTAAGTTCAAGTGCAACCAGTTCAAGAAGAGAAAAAGGAGAGAAGAATGGAATGTATCTAGTGTAGCTACTTATCTTAGGATGCATGGCTTGTGTACCCAAGTCATCTAGTTGTAGGCTCACAAATATCTGACTTTTGAAACTCAAGCTTTCTTATTGACTATACATCGATATACATAGCCTGGAAGGCATTTTATTTTCAAACAAGCCTATCCACTTTTTTGAGTTTTTGATTTTGCATTTTTTTTATAAAAAGGTGCAACATGTACATAAGGAGCTTTTCCTCTAGAACCAATAGAATATCCCCCTCTTGAAGCTTTATTAAAACCAACAATATTTTGTCGTTAGACCTCGTCGCTACTGGACCGGGATGGGGTACAATGGCCACAAATGTGTGACGTCTGATGTTGTAATTGGCTTGTGTCTGATGCCGGCAAATCCAACCCTCTGCCACTTAAACTGAGGTGAGTAAAGTGTTAGTGCAATTGTGCAACTAGGTCATTATCAACTAGAATAATGCATGTGCTCCGAAGTATTCTACTTAGGTACTCAATACAACACTGAACGAAGACTTGTGGTTCCCAAAGAATTAAGTCTATAATCCTGAAAAATTTCAATTCCTTTTCCTATAAGGTTCCTCTGAAATTATGCGAATTAAGGCCCAACCAAGCTCCATTCTTCGACTTTATTCCAGACTAGTTTAAGTGTTAATACCATTTATAAAAATGCACATGCAAATGTAAGATATATATATATATATATATATATATTTAAGAAAAGAAATAAAAATCTTTCAGAAAAAGTTTTCAAAGAATTTTTCAATCTTTATTGGATTTTAAACACACACATTGTTTTAAGGGTTAGTAAATTGAATGTATTTACAAGAAAATATCCAAGTATACACAGAAGGATTGTACAAATTTTATACAAAATTTTATAGAAAGGTTTTATGCACAAATTTAGATACAAATTTAATAAGAATTTTATATACAAAAAATAATTTTATTTACAAGAGAATAAGTTGTTAAGGTTTTTACACACATGTGGTTTTTACGAATATATATATATATATATATATATATCCCATAATTTATATCCCAGATGACAAAATAGTTTTACAAAAATTTTACAAACCTTTTCAAAATATTTTGCAGAATATTCTACAAACATTTTTATAATATTTTACAATGATTTTTCAAAAGTTTTAAAAATATTTTGCAAACTATTTTTAAAATATTTTTATTAATAGTTGTACAAACAATTTTACAAATAGGTTTTTGCAAAGATTTTATTTTTAAAAATTTTACAAACATTTTATACAACATACATAGTTTTGATACAGAAAATAATTTATAAACATTTTACAAACAAAACATTTTTAAAAATAATTTTGAAAAAATTTATACATAAACAGTTTTACAAAATTTTATAAACATTTATACAAACGCTTTTACAAAAGTTTTTACAAAATTGTTAACAAAACACTTTTTGCAAATATTTTGACAAAATATTTTTGCAAATCATTTTACAAATCATTTTCAAAACATTTTTAAGTAATAGCCATATTATTAAGAAAGAACAATATGAGTTAAAACTAAATTATATATACAATATATAGGATACAAATAATAACCATATTATTAATTAATAACAATACGAGTTATGGTTAAAGTATATGTATATATACGACACACCCCCTACCTAGCTCTAACTGTGTCCTCGTAGTGACCAAAGTGTTACAAAGGAAGATATAACTCGTGCTAAGTATAGAAAAGTGAATAGACTCATATACAACAACGATTCAAAGAATAGACAAAAAGAATAAAAGTCGGCGATTCCCCATATACTTAGGATCAAATAACCCTAAGTGTAGAAGACTCTACAAACGGGGAAAATCAAGGGAAAAATGAACAAACTCAACGACTCGACTTGTCCTCCCCTATACTTTAAGTAAAAGATCCATGGGTATAGAAAAAGAATACTGATGAATCTGTGATTCATCACTCCAAAAGTCAAAAATAGAGCCTTGTTCCCGAGAAAATAGAGGCATATTTCCCCTTATATTGCATAAATAGCATTCATGCATATATTCATAACTCATGCAGTTTAGCAGCTCATTTGCATTTAAATAAGAAGCCAAAAATCCCCTGTAAAATACCCATGCACTAAAATAATCTCTTCTCTATAATATGTACTCCTTAGTTAATAATATAGGGAAAAAGGTCAAAAATCCCCTTTGCAAAATAGCCAATATAGCCTGAGAACCCCTGTACACTAGAATGCACATAAAGTCCTCATGCAAACTCTGAATTAGGTCTACTTACTTTTAGAATACTACACATTAAAAGACCTTTAAAATGAGACTAATTTCATTGAATTTGGAGCTTGTATGAGAAAGATGGGTTTTTGGGCCACTTTGTATACTATCTATGTATGTCTATGTATCCTTGTATTTATGTATCATATTTGACCTCATCTCCGTCTTTGGTCAACATGAAACTTGTAGATCTTATCGAGATCTACAACTTTCATGTTTTGAGTTTTTCCAAATTCGGCACCCTCTTCTATCTACAAGTGTATTTTTCTCCAACCACTCACAGCAGGCCACGTGGCGCCCTCTGGTTGCGCCACGCGGCCCGCTTCCCCTCGCCTCACCTGCCTGCGTCCTCAGCCGTTGGATCTCGCTTCAGATCCAACGGTCCAGCCTTTTCCACGCACGCTTAAATCCATAGACATCAGATCTCCTCTTGCCTTGATCTGCACCGCCCATTAGCGCCTTCACCAGAGCCATCCACGTGGCAGCATCTACGCCGCTTGATCAGACTTTTGATCTCCCCATCACAGCCGCCCCTCTTCCAGCGAGTCTTGGCCCTTCAATCCGCTCCATCTCCTTATCCAGGCCGCTCGTTCGTGCTTCGCCCACAACGTGCCACGTGGCTAAACCACAGCCCTTCATCTCCGCGCCCCAGATCTAATCCAACCCGACCAGCTCCCCCTCGATCGCCACCGTTGGATCACACGATCCAACGGTGGAGACCTCGTCTCCTACCTCCGGGTGCCCCTCTCTCCCACGTCCCTTGCCTTGCGGGAGTGGAGCCCCCTTCCTATTCTTGGACGCACGTCAGCCATCCTCTCCGACCGCTGACACCCCCACAACGTCACCCACTCGTCCCTCTCCCTCGCCGTCTACCTCACGCTCCATCACTTCCACCAGAATCGCCCCACGACGACCACCAACCTCGCCTCGTCACCAGCCAAACCATCACCTCCACCTTATAAATACGTCGCCACTGGCAACGTTCACTCCCATCCGCCACTCCAGAGAGCTTCCCTGAGCTCCGAGCTTTCGATTGGTGACAGCAATTCGACGATTCCGTGAGCGACAAAGGGCTTCTTCTCCGGCGAGATCCACGGCGTCGCCGTCGTGTTGCAGCCGCTCCTCCGAGTAGCTACACGAGCTCGGGACCCTACCGATCCCGAGAGCGACGACCCTGGAACTCGAGACCGAGCTCCGATCCCCAGGTATCCCACCATCCATCGTCCGATCCTTTTTCTTATTTTTCTCCGATTTCTCCGACTCTATTCGCCGCCACCGGCCACCTTCTCGCTTCCAATCCACCTCGACGAGCTTCGCGTCGAAGCTCCCATCCTCGCTGTCCCATTTACACACTCCGACAACGCCTCTCGCACTATTCCGACCAACAGCTCCGCCATTTGGCCGGAGCTCATCTCCAGCTCACCTCCTTCTCACTGTAGGCCTCGCCGACCATCTACAACTCTCCACGAGCACTCGCACGCCTAGGCTATCTCTTCTAACCCCCTTCAGGAACTTGGCTACTCACTGAACGGAAGCTCGCCGGAGACGCTATCGAGCTTCATCGACAGAGACACCGGGGCCCTCTCCGACGCTCCCGAGACCACCATTATCTCCGCCTCCACGCCACGAAGCTTCCGGGCGATCTCCGACAAGCCGGAGAGCATCATCAACACGAGGAAGGACGGGCGGAGCTACAGCCCGATCGCCGGAGCCCCGCCTTCTCCTCCGCAGGAGGCGGAGGGCCGTCGAGGAAGAAGAGCAGCTACCGTTCGATCAAACGATCGAACGACCCGCACGTCGCCACGCGTCCCCTCACCGCGGCCTTCCTCAACCATTGATCGCTCCCCAGATCTGACGGGTTCTCCCGTTGCCACGTGTCTTCACCGCCACCCGTTGGATCGATCTTGATCCGAACGGTCCGAATCACGCCACGTCGACATATACCGAGCCTTAGCCCCAAGCCTAGGCTCGGACAACCCGAGCCTACTCCGAGCCTCACTCCGGACCTCCAGAGAGCCCGAACCTCGCTCCGAGCCGCCGCAGCCACCCCGAGCCTAGGCCGCCCACGTGAGGAGCACGTGGAGCCTAGGCAAATTGCACAGAAGTCCCTGGAGCTTTCCAAAATTGCAAAAAGGTCCCTGTGAAGCAGACCCCACGTGAGGAGCACGTGCCCTGTGGAGAATTTGCACGAGAGTCCCCCTCATTATAGGTAATTGCATTTGAGTCCCTGTTTGCATATTTGCTTATTGTAATTTAAATTTCCTGTATTGCATTTACACCCCTGTGTTTGCACGCATCCCTAGGTTGCATTTCACATCATTCTGAAATTCTAAAAATTGCATTTTGTTGGAAATTTTGTCCTCTGTCTATTGGTACACGTGTCATAATTTTGTAAGTTCATTTAAATTATTAGTGAATTAATTGGTGAATTGTTGACATGTTTTGCCCCGTGACACCTTTTGATTTATAGTTAATTCTTTGTGCTTCCAAAATTCATCAAAAATTCACAGTAGCTTAAGGACATCATTTTTAACATACCATAAAAATTTCATAGCATTTTCACGCATATCGAGGCCTAAATAAATTGTTGAGTGATTTTCTTAGATTAATTTTAATTAATTCATTTCACAGTGAAATTAAGTTCTGTTAATTTTCCTAGGTCCCTTCTCGTTAGAGCCACCTAGGATAATTTTAGTTCTTGAAAAAATTGTGGTTTGATATTTATTAAAATTCAAATACTGAAAATCACCCTGTCTGTTCATTTAATTCACAGTAAATTTATTTAGTGTCGAAAAATTCAAAAAAAATTAGTGTAGGTCATTTTCATCATCATTAACCATCTGGCCAATTTTCATAATTTTTGGACTTCATTTGATATCATAATTAAACTGAACACTAAATTGGCCTGCATTGTCTACATAAGTCTGCATAAAAAAAATTATTAAAAAGAAAAAAAATTACTCCTTGAAAATCACACACTTGGATCCTTGCTTAAATTCACCTAAGGAGACAGATGCCTCCCTGAGATCGACCTTGGACTTCCACCAAGTAAAAAAATATTGCCGCTTAAAATTAACTTCATATTAATCCATAAGTGGTTTTTGATTAACCCCTCGTATCCGACTGCAACGAATCACATGAATTAATTTGGACATTAAATTGACCGAATTAACATAGGGTGCGGGAGCGTTGTCAAATACCAACAAGTTTAAGGACAAGTGAGAGAACAGAAGAAACAAAAGAAAATAAAAACATGAAAGAGATGGAATAAATAACATCACTCCCCCTGTACTTAGGGTAAAGAATCCCTAAGTATAAGAAACAACAGGAGTGATGAAACATAATGAAAATGGAACAACTCAAATCATTCACCTCCCCTATACTTAGGATAGAGTACATCCTTAAGTATAGTGCACACATATGGAAAAGAAGTGAACAATAAAAACGAAAGAATAAAGAATATATATATACAAGAGAAAATCAACTCATGTATCAGACGTAGAAGATGTCAAAAAGTAATCTTCTGATACTACATATATAGAATCAATCACGGATAGGAATGTATCATGATGTAGATATGGCTTCATCAACTGTCGATTCAGAACGAATGGTTGTGTGTCATATGAGAACCAAGATATGATAATACTACCATTGTTACACACATATCTCATAATGAACAGTCCTGACCTTTTGTTTTTTAACTTGTTGGGAAACAACTTCAATTTAGCATCAAACAACCAAACTTTCTAATAAGGAGAGAAAGCATTCCTTCTAATGTGTCTATCATGGCAATGCTTGACTTTCTCCTTATACATGAGTGAGTTGTCGTTTGTAAACTCAGAATTCCAGCAGTCTATTTAGATCCAACTTCCTACTATGTCCTTCTTTCTCATAATCCAAATTGCATTACATGGAGTGCCCATAATGAGTTGTGAATTAATTCAATCGACAAGTGGTAAGGCTTTTCATAGACCAATGTGTAAGGAGACATACCCAATGGAGACTTGTACACCGTTCGATAAGCCCATAGAAATGAGTCAAGCATTTGAGACCATTTCTTCTTATCTAGATGTACAATTTATGTAATATCGTCTTTATCTCTGTATTTAAAATCTCATCCAAGTTGTTCATTTATGGGTGGTAAGGAGACACAACTCTATGCTCAATGACGTGCTCCTCCACAAGCCTCTTGTCTTCACTGTTAATAAAATGGCTTCCCCCATCAAAAATGTGCATCTTGGAGATCCTGAACCATGCAATAATGTGATCCTTGAGAAAGAAATAAATTGTACGACTATCAGGGAGCTTGTGTGGGGATAGCCTCAACCCAATGACTAACATAATCCACAGCAAGTAGGATGTATTGAATTCCTGACTGATAGGAAATGGGCCCATGAAGTCTATGCACCAAGCATAAAAAACATCTGAAATATGGGGCATGGTATCTTTGGAACCAATGGTTCCTCCAATCTTCTAACTGTATGTACAACCTTGAACATAATTTGTAGCATCCTTAAATAAAGTTGGCCACCATAGGATGCTCTGTAAAATATTTTCTTCCATGCGCTTTCTTGAATGATGCCCATCAGAATATATTTGTGAAAATGCTCAACTACACTGGTGTATTCCTTCTGAGGAATGCACCTCCTCCAGATACAATTTTTACCCTCACAAAATAGGTACGGATCCTACCCCTGGTAAAAATGTATCTCTGATAGGAATCTGTCTATCTTGTGCTTCGACCAATATTGTGGAATTTTCTTAGAGACAAGATAGTTTACAATATCAACATACTATGGGAGAGAGTCCACGGACAAAATGGTCTCATCTGAAAAGGTCTCTGATGTGGGAATAATTGACTGCTCAAAGTCTCTACATCTGTGATTCAAGAAAGGTGATCTTACACAACATTCTTTACTCCATGTTTATCTCAAATCTCTAAATCAAACTCCTGGAGAAGAAGGATCCATATGATAAGATGTGGTTTGGCATCCTTCTTTGTCTATAAATATCGTATGGTAGTGTTATTTTTTTATACAATGACATGTGAACCAAGGAGGTAAGATATGAACTTCTCTATTACAAATACCAATGCTAACATCTCTTTCTTTGGGACTATGTAATTATTGTGTGCCTCATCTAGAGTCTTGATAGCATATTGTATGGAAAATAGTATCACATCCCTTCTCTACCCTAAAACAGCTCCAACTGCAAAATATGATACGTCCATCATGATCTCAAAAGGGAGAGACCAATCATGTGGTTGCGGGATAGGAGCACTAGTAACACTCTCTTTCATATGCTGAAAGGCAAGGAGGACTTTCTCATAGACAATAAACCCACTCTTCTTGCAAAGAATCCCAGTCAAAGGCCTGGCGATCTTGATGAAGTCCTTAATGAGTCGTCTATAAAATCCAATGTATTTTAGAAATAACCTCAACTGCTTCAAATTCTGTGGTGGCTCTAGCTTAGAGATCACATCAATCTTAGTCAGGTCATCCTTCATACTGTGTTTGGAGATGACGTGGCTCAATACAATCCCATTAGTCACCAAAAAGTGACTCTTCTCCCACGAGAACACTACGTTTACCTCACAACAACATTGAAGTACTCGGTCTAAATGAGCAGGACATGTATCCAAGCTACTTGAGAAATCATCCGTGAAGACATCTATAACATGACCTTCCATGCCAGCAAAAATAGCCAACATACACCTTTGGAATATAGCGGGATCGTTAAACAATACAAAGGGCATCTGTCTAAAGGTGTAAGTGTCAAATGGAAAAATAAAGGTAGTTTTCTCCTAATCCTCAGGAGTGATAACATCCTAGTTATACACCGAGTACCCATCCAAGAAATGAAAGAACTCCTTCTCTGCCAACCACTCAATAATGTGATCGATAAAGGTAGTAGAAAGTGATCTTTCTTGGTAGTTGAATTCAATTGCTAGTAATCTATGCAGACATGCCATGAAGTAGTACACGGGTCAGAATCTCCTCACCACGGTCATTCATTACGATAGTAATCCCGGATTTCTTTAGGATCGCATGTAAAGGACTGACCTACTTAGAATCCGATATGGGATAAATAAAGCCAACATCACACCATTTCATGATCTCTTTCATGATAACATCCTAGAGGTTTATATTGACAGTGTTGACATTCACAGGAGGGTTTGTGATCATCCTCTAATTAGATATGATGCAAGCACAAAGTGGACTGATCCCATGAAGTTTTATTTATCCAAAATATTATATCTAATGGCCTTGATATTTCTCTCAAGAACCTCTAGCACATGAGATTCTTGCTCGTTGGTCAACTACAAATTGAGGATGATTGGAAATATTAGGGGGGATGCAAGGAAGGCATACTTCAATGTCGAGGGGTAAAGCCTTAAGCTCAGGTGGGGTCTGAATCGGTGTTGTGACAACCTCTGCAACTGTACTAGTAGAAGGTATGTAATTTGTATTGTGTGTACTGTCTACCGTGGCTATTGTAGGCTCATCATGTAGAATCTCAAAAACATCTACAACGAATAATCTCTGCTCAAAAAGGAATGGCTCATCTTGATGTTCACAATCCTTGAAAAAAATCTTAGCAATCTCAGTAGGAGGTATTTCATCAGAATCTCAAAAAAGGAATGAATCTCATAAATCTCAAAATGTACCTCCAATATCTCAGAATGATCCTCAGAATACAATTCAAACTGCCAATCAACAAATGACTCGGTATGATCAACAAGGTAGCTCAATTCAATTGTGCTTTCTAGGTATTCCTTCTGACAATGGAATTCCTAGGTGTCCATGAAATAAGTGAAAAGATCTATCTCTCTAAACTCAGTAAGAAAATCACATTCGTCAGGATTTGGTAATTGTCTCTCTCTCATCTGATGTTGCTGGTGGCGGTGGTGAACTAGGATCGAGGATTCTATCTATCTTCACCTTGTCATTATGGGAGTGAAAGATGATCTCTCCATTACCATAATCTACTACCACTTCGGTTGTTCGAAGGAAAGGCTGACCATGTATAATCGGGGTATGGAGTAATGGTGCAAAGGTATCCTTATACATAACAATAAAAATCAACTGAGAATCTCATTCCTTCCACTGTTATAACAACATCCTCTAAAATGCATCTCGACCTTTTGATTGATCTATCAGCAAACTAAAGGATCATCCTAGCTGATCTAAGAGGGTCCCAACCAAAACTCAGTGAGTAGCGAGGATGGCATGAGATTAATGGAGGATCTGCTATAGGGGAGAGTGCAATAAATTCCTGATCAAAGATGTGCAACAGATGTGAGGTGCTCCCTCACTTTTTTTGGGTGGGAGGTTGCTGATGGCATGAACTGTAGACACGGTTAAGTTGTGCTTCTATGTTTTCTTTCATTTGTTCTGCTTTGGTTGATGCTTTTTAGTACGTGATTCTTTCATTCCATTTTTGAATGTAGGCATATACTCCATGATATTAAGGAGTGACATCACTAAAAAGATGTTCTGTAAGATCTTTAACAATCCAAGATCAGGTAGTGATGTTTTTAAGTTTGTTTTTTTCTTGTTTATTCAAAGCAGAAGGGAATGGAACAAAATTATGAGAAACATCAAACTGTTCAATTCCTTTATTCAACATAGAGTCATCATTTACAACTGGGTGATCAGATTCAGTCTGTACAGTATCACCCAAAACATGAGTAGAAGAAATAAATTGAAAAAAAAGATGGGTTGTATTTGATGGTGTAGAAGGAGATTCCATGATGGGTGTGTTCTCCTTCATGGTTGATTGTCAACTGCATCTCTCTTTATTGTCTTTTTGGTATTTTCTAAATAAAGAAGGTGAAGTGGTGGTGGTGAAGAAGAAGATGGTGAAACTCCATGCTCATGATCTACAACACTGGATCTCAGTACTATAGGTGAAGAAGATGATGTGGATAGTGAGTCCCCCTTAGTGGCTCAGTCTCTCCAATCCTATCGATGTGAAGGCGACGGCAATCTCCTATCGCTCCTAATTTGAATAGTATCAAATAAACATGTAAAATCAAGGGCCATACCTATGTTGGTGGTGGAGAGATTATGTACTATCTGCACCTTGCATCTGCAATTGTTGGGATTGGCTTCAACCTGTGCTCGAATCAGTCTTTGTGGTGGTTAGGTCGTCAAGCCTCCGAGTAAGATCATTCATATTCTTCATATGCAGTGCAAGCTTATCAAGTACAGGATTCATAGAAGGTGCTTTAGGTGCTCAATGACTAGATGTCGCTGAGAATGGTAGTGAGGAGGTTGATGGTATCCATATGACTGTGGCTATTGATAATGAGAAGGTGGATGTGAAAATTTTCCATACGATACAAAATGCTACTGATAGTATTGTTGGTAGGCATGTGCAGGTTGCATCTATTGTTGTCCTTGTCTCCAGTTTTGAAAATGCGATGGATATGAGAACTGAGGTCCTGACTGCTGGTGTTGGTGTTGTGGTCTTCCACCATGAAAATGCTGAACTGGCCTCTAACTCGATTGATGACCCAATTGACCTTATCCTGATGGATGGTGCTAGTTGCGCTCTCAGTCAAACCAAATACCGTTCACCTCCTGAATGAGAGGTGGAGGGGATGACTGCTACTCAGGAATGTATGGAAGCTCCTGCTGGTATAGTAAAATCTGGTGTGACTATTGCTGGACCTGGTTAGGGGTTTGCATGTAGTACGTGCTGAACTATAGATGGTCCTCTAATACTATGTTGCGCAAAAGTAGAAGAAGTCTTCTCAGGAGTAGAGGTATCAGCTACTACACTCGTACTCTGGCATGCATTGATTGTACAGATGATAAGCCACAAATGCTTTGTAATCCCATCCATCTTATCCAGGTTCTTTGTCCTCTATTCGATCACATGGAGCTTCTCTAGTCCCTCGGATCTTTTCTCAATTATGTCCATTTTGGATAGTTGATTGACTATGATGGTCAGATCTAAACTGTCTACCCTATCCACATCATGTGATGCCATTGTGTTGATAACCTTATGGGGTACTGAAGGATAGGTAACGGGATGCTTCTAAAAAGCATGTGAAGAAGAAAGAGCTACCGAGCTCTCCATCATCTCCTTAAAAATATTATAAAGGACATTCTTGTCCTTGTTGAAATGGGAACCCCCACAAGCAGCATCTACCAGCTTCTGGTTCTCAATGTTCAAACCTCCAACTAAGTTTTCAAAATGTCATGATGGGAGCACTTCTCTATGAAGTCTTTGAATCTTTCCCACGCCTTTTGAATAAGCTCATGGGACATTTGGGAGAAGTTGACAATCAAAGATCGCATTTTGTTGAGACGTCCAAGTGTATAATACTTGTTTAAGAAAGTAGACCTCAACTCTTCCCATGTTATGATAAACCTTCCCAATTGGTTAATACAATATAATGCATTGTCCATGGGACTGAACAGGAAGGTTGTCATCTTCACTACATCTAATGGAGCATCTGAGTAGTATACTGTGCCACAAATGCGATTAAACTATTGAAGGTGTACATATGGTTCTTCATTGATGTGTCCGTCGAATATTGGGAGGAGTGGTAAAATGGTGGGCTTTAGCTCAAAATGCCCATGAGTCATAGGGATCCTAATCCATGTGTTTATTTGTCCTGCCCTTGGATTAGTGGCATCCTTCAGTGTAAGCTTAAACAATGGCTCAATAAGTGGATCTTATCCTCCCTCATTCCCACCTCCTCTAGGGTTTCTATCCTCCTCTCTCCTATCCTTTTTGTCATTCCTCATCTCTTTGATCATTTCTCTCAATTTGTCTTGGATGTCAGCCAGTCCAGTTAATTATGCATGAATGGTATTGATAACTAGGGTCTTGCGAGGGTCTAGAGTAATCCACACAAGGCGGGATCACAATGTTGCTAAGGCGACCGCTCACGGAACCTGAGTCAGTCAAAAATTAACCCACAAGAATGATGAAATAATGAAAAGCAAGATGTGGAGTTAAAATTTATTATAACACTACAATGAATGTGTATAGTGGGCAAGCATGTAGAGGTCAAACACAGGGAACAAGCACCATAGATCGGGCAATCAATGCTCAAGAATGGATGTGATCAAATTTCTATAAAGTTGATATTTTTATGGGTTTTAATTTTGTATTTTTTTTAATTTTTGATTTTTAATTTTCTGATTTTGTATTTTCTTTTTATATTTTATATATTTTTTTCTTTTAAAAGGGAAATAAAACTACAAGAGAGAAGAGAGAGATGTAAAAAGGTAAAATGTTCAAAATACAGGAAATAAAATGTTGTTGTGCCTTTTATATTTTTCTATTTTTGTGATTTTTTGATAATTTTTTGGTATTTTTAAAGTCAAAAATACTGAAAACAGTGAATAAAATTAATGGCCAAAATTAAAATGGAGATGAAAAATATCAAATAGTATCAAAAATTCTCCAAATTAATTTTGAACAAAAGTTAATACAATAAAGAAAATTCAAGAACAGAAAACATAATTTTTAGATTTTGTATATATTTTATAAATTTTTATGAAGGTTTTTAGAGTTTTTCTATTTTTATGAGTTTCTAATGCAAACAGTGAAGAAAATGCATGTTTTTTGAATATTTATAAATATTAAAATGCAACAAAATGCAAAATAAAAATATAACGTGATAGAGCAACGCAACAGACACACAATGATATTTTTTGGTGATTTTTCGAATTTTATAGATGCCTGAAATAAATACGATCAACAAAGAGAAACTACACTACTAGCAAAGTCCAGGGGCAATAATGCAATATTCCACAAAATATATAATGCAATAAAGAACTTTCTGGACTAAATAAAATTAGCCAAAGCCGTGAGAGCGTTCCAGCAAAAATCCCAATGCTCACGTACGTAGGCACGCACGCCTGGTAGGGACGAATATGCAATTCCCAAAAAGCCAGGGCTTAGATGCGAAAGTGCCAGAAAGATTGCAACTGCATATGAAAGTTTTTGCACTAAAACTGAATAAGAAAATGTCTGAGGGTCTGGCCATAAAATCGCCACCTCACATGTACAGGTCACGTGAGGTGACGTGGCCAGGGGCAAGAGTATAATTAAAGGAACTACAGGGATTCAGTTGCGAAAGTTAAAAAATATTTTAACTGCCAATGAAAGCTTATGTCATGATTATTAAATACAAAATTAGCGAGGGTATAATGCAAAATTACCCATGCCTAGGGCAGATCGGACGGCGGCAGATCTTTCACTTATGCCACGTGTCACGCTCGCACGCCACGATACCCCTTCGCTGCGTACGGCCACGACCAGATCAGCGGGGGAAGAACGACTGAGGGCGAGGCAGATCCGATGGTAGTTGTGTGCCTGGAGCGTCGGCCTTCATCCAACGATGGTAGAGGCAAAAGGAGGAACCCGGAAGAAGGTCTGGTTCGACGGACTTCCTCGAGCTGAACCTCTGACCTCCGTCGATCTTTAAGCTTCCAAAATGGTTGTGGCGCTTCCTGCAGGGTTTCTCTTGAGGCTGGAAACCCAAAATGTGGACGACGGCCACCGGAAGGGGCTGGCAAAGGCGGAGGAGCGAAAAGGCTCCAGGTGGCTCCAACGAGGGACCAATGCGCTCCAGGTGTGCGTTATACTCCAGAGACCTACGCAACAGTGGTTAAACCCTCGAGGGCAAAATGCCTCGAAGGTTGGCGGAGCGTTTGGTGGTGGGCGAAGGAAAATGGTGTCTCGCCGGAGATAGCTCCGGCGAAGGGTTGGACTAGGCGATCGAACGGATGAAACACGAAAGGGAGACGGGGATTTTGATCCTATGACTATGGTGAACGAAAAATGAAAAGCAAAATAAGGGAAATAAGAGCCTCGAAGGTGGGATCACCTAAGGAAAGACCTCTACGGCAAAGATTCACCGGAGGTGGTGGAGACCGCCAAACGACCCGTCAAGGATCTCGCAAGATGGATGGAACTGATGTTGTCACCACCAGCTGGTCACCTCACAAGATGGAGGTGGATGAACTGGCCAAAATGGGGTTCCAATTTGAATGGGAATGTCGAAGGTGCTTTTGAGGAGTAGACAGGCGTCTGGGAAGATCGAGGCGGATTTAGCAAATCGATGGCCCACAGCCCAAGGAGAGGCTTAGGCGTGTAAGACCAATATACGAGGAACAAAAGTCAAGAAGACCATGTCACGAAATGGTGAAAGTTGGAGGCTCAAAAAATATGAGAAGTCGGGTCAAAACCCGTTCTGACACAAAGCCAGACCTCGGTCTGAGAGTTGACCGAGGTTAACCAAAGAAAGTACATTGTTGGTCCACGTAGACCAACCAGAAAAATCCTTGGAAAAAAGATTTAGAAAATCAATTAAAAATAGTAATTTAATTCATTATTTTCTGATCTTTAAATAAAAAATGTTTATTATTTTAGAAATTATTTTATTATGATTTTTATTTATTTTTTCGAAATTAAAAATTATAAGTTTCCTTTTATAGGTTATATATAGGAATATTCATCTATATATTTTAATATTTTATTTCAATTTTGTATATTTAATTTTATTACTTTTGTTTATCATTTTATAAATTTATATCTTACTTTTATGGACTTATATATATATATATATATATATATATTTCATTTTTCTCATATATTTTGTACACTTAAATAAATAGATGTATAATCTACAAAGGTATAGACATAGGTAATTCATCTATGTGTTGTGTACAAGTATTTTATTTGTATGTTTTCTTTATGTTTTTATTCCTATTTTAATATACAGATACATTATAAATAATATTTACAAAATTATAAAAATATAAAAGTAATAAAATAATGAATAATAAATAATAAATAAAATGAATATTTTAATTGGTATAAGTATAAGATAGGGGTCCAAAATTCAATTTTCAAACCCTAACTTTGAAAAATATGAAACCACTTCCATTAAATAGCTTATTGAAAATTATATACAATTAAAGGTGACTCGATACATTTCCAGTTTTATTTGAGAGATACAGGTTTGGGAAGTTGGGATTTTGGAATCTTATTCAGATCATAACTTTTTACGTGTACATTATTTTTGTATGAAATGAATTTTGTATTTTTCTACATTTAATTATCTACAACTTTCATATACAAAGTTTTTTATTTGAAGTATAAAAAGTGGAACTAAAAATAGGTCCCAAAATTAATAAAGAATGAATTAAATAAAAAGGAATTTTAATTGGATTCTGGCCCTTATCTCCCACTACTTGTCGACCTATTCATTTAGATGCCTAGGTCTTGGGGTTTCGGGTCATAAAATATTTACAATATTTTTTTATTTTCTCTTCTTTATTCTACAATTTTGTCTTTAAAAACTGTATTTTAGGCAATATTTACACACACATGCATGAATGCTAAAATGCATGAATTAAGAGTATTTTCATGTATTTACTAGGGTTTTTAAGGCCAAAATGATATAATAAAGATGATGAAATGGAGGTTCATCATCCCCCCTATAGTTTCCTTTGCTAGTCCCTAGCAAACACTTATGGAATAAGTGCAGAAAAAGAAGAACAAAGAAAAGAAAAAGGAAAAAGATGGATTAAATTTACTTATCAGACTTGTCTTCACAATCAAAGTTTGGAGCTTAAGTCGGACCTTTGGAATTTTAGTGCGGGTGGAACCTTAATGAGAACTAGATTTAAGATCCAATAGCATTTGAGAATCCCGAAACTCTGCTCAAGTCCCCTCAATAGCCAGGTCAGAATACTTCAACTCATACGCAAACCCTTACGACTATGAATCTGACTCGTGCAGTATAAGTGATGGTGGCTCTCCCCAACTGAAATGACAAAGAGACTGACTTATCCAATATGACAACCCAATGATTTCCCATTCCAACAACTCATTCCTTGAGGAGCGGGGTATTCCCTTCTAAGTTCAAGTGACAACCAACTCAAGAGGAGGGGATGAAAAGAAGAATGGACGGCAGCCAGTGTAGCTACCAATCCTACGATGCAAGACCAGTGTAGTCAAGTCATCAAGTTGCAGGCTCACATGTTTTGACTTTGAAGCCCAAGCTTTCGTATTGACTATACACATATGTACACTCCGGCAGATATTTTTATTTTTGTACAGGCCTGTCCACATTTTTGGGGTTTTTGCTTTTTGTTTTTGTTTTTTTTGAAATACTATATACAACAGCATTTACATAAGGAGTTTTTCCTCTTGAGCCAGTAGACTATCCCTCTTTTGAAGCTTTAAACCCATACTCTCCTGTCCTCGAAACTCATCATCACCAGATGGGTTGGGGTGCACTTCCCTACCTAGAAGAGGACAAATGTTTCCACGTGTGTGCGTCTCATACCGGCAAATCCAACCCCCTCACCACTCCAACTGAGTTGAGCCAAGTGAAAGGTGCAGGTGTCCAAGTTAGGTAATTATCAACAAGAGTCGTGCATCTGCTCCGAAATACTCTACTTAGGCAGTCAAGAATCCATCGAACCAAGTCCTTTGATCCTCAAATAATTAAGTCAACGAGACCTGAAGTACCTCAATTTCAGCTCCAATAATGTTCCTGTCCATTAGGTAGATTATAAGGTCCAACCATGCGCCAATCTTCGAATTTTACTTAGACTTGTTCAACCAATAAACTCAATCCGAAAAAAAATGAATGTTATGCAATAAATATTTTTGTGATGCAATTTTAAATGATTTTGAATTTTTTATGAATTTTTGAAAAGGATGATTCATATGCAATTTTTTTATTTTTCAAAAAGATTTTTCGAATGTTTTTGGATTTTAGTTTTTTTAAAATTTTTTGGATTTTTGAAAACAAAATATTTTGGCTAAAAACTAGGTACAGATATTTACACAGGGATGAATCTTATTTTTACAAGAATTAGGTTTTTAAGAATTTACAAGGGGTAAGTGGTCAATTTTATAGATATGCATGTATAAAGAATTTTAGAAAGATGTATATATTCCTCAAACTTATTTTATAAAGGTTTTTCAAACAATTTTGAAAACTATAGTCCAAAATAATTTTTACAGAGAATTTTAGAAACATGTACACACATTTGAAAATCATTTTGCAAAGGTTTTTCAAACAGTATATATAGATTTTTCAAAATATTTGTGCAACCATTTTTCAAACCATTTGAAAATCATTTTTCAAACATTTTATTTACACAAAGAAAAAAAATTTCCAAATAAAATAGTTTTACAAAGGTTGAAAACATGTAAAAAATGTTTTCCAAATAGTTTTCAAAAGATTTTCCAAAAAGATTATAAAACTATTTTTCAAACATTTTGCAAAAAATAATTTCATCTGATTTATTAATCAGTAAATACAAATAGAATTTGAGGAATAATCACATATTTTTTAAGGTTTTTAATGAATTTTGATAGTATAATTAGCCATAATTATTAAAAATTCAAAAGCATGAGTTATGGCTAAAGTATATACGCAGTATATACGACCCCCCCATACTTAGCTTGAGCTATGTCCTTATAAATCAGAGAGAAAAGAGAAGACATAACTCGTACTGGGTATAGAAAAGTCTAGAGAATAAATGAATAAGAGATGAATGAATAAACAAATGAGAAGTCGACCGTCCCCCCTATACTTAGGATCAAATAATCCTAAGTATAGCATATTGTACACAAAGTAGGGAGGGTCAAGGGTGGGAATGAACATATCGTACTCAGATTGTCTCCCCGATACTTAGGGTAAGATATCCATAAGTATAGACAAGAAGAGAAGACAATGGAGAGGATCAAAAAATAGAGGATAGTCGGGGTGTACACCCCCCTATACTTAGGACAAAGTACGTCATAAGTATAGAAGAGTGACAAAAAGGGGTGACACCTTTCTTATAGATAAGGAAAATAGAAAAGGAAAAGAACAAAAGAACAAAAGAGATCGGAAGATGGAAAAAGATAAAGAAGGATGTACACATCGCTCCCCCTATACTTAGGGTAAAATACCCTGAGTATAGACAAGAAGAAGAGACAGAGAAGGTGGTCATAGAATAGAACAACTAACTGTGTGCACCCCCTATACTTAGGACGAGGTGTATCCTAAGTATAGCAAAATCATGAGATGACGATGGGGTGGCATAAATAAGGAATGAATGAATGAATGATATGGACATATGGATCTATGCAATGGAAGATGGAAGTGATAACCATGTATGAGATGCGGGTGATGTGAGTCAAAGAGCACATCTCATACCGGGTGAATAGGGGTAACATCAACGGTCGGCAGATCATGATCGAGATATAGTTTCAAGCGCTGACCGTTAACTCGAAAGGTAGTGGAAGATGACAACTCAGATATATCAATACTGTCATTGTCATGTACCTTTCTGACCACATATGGACCTTTCCATTTACTCCGTAATTTCCCTTGAAATAATTTCAGCCTAGAATCAAACAAGCATACACATTGATCTGGCTCAAACTGTTCATGGCTGATATGAGAATCGTTCCATGTCTTCACTTTTTCCTTGTATTTTAGTCTACTCGATAAGGTTGTATCTCTCAGTTCCTCCAGGGTTGCCAACTCTGCTTTCCTCTGTTCTCTTATACTCTTGGGATCCAACAATAACTCTGTTACTGCCCATAGTGACTTGTGCTTTATTTCCACTGGCAAATGGCATGGATTGCCATAGACGAGACGAAAGGGAGATGTCCCTAATGGTGTCTTGAAGGAAGTCCAATAGGCCCACAAGACCAAGTCCAAAAGCTGTGACCAATCCTTTAAGTATGGGCAGACTACCATCTATAAAATAGTCTTGAGCTCCCTGTTCGATACTTCAGCAAGACCATTAGTCTGAGGGTGATATGGAGTGGCAACACGATGGTCAATGCTGAATTTATCAGCAAGGGCCCTTACCTTGTCGTTGATAAAGTGAGTCCCACCATTTGAAATCAGAACTCTAGGTACTCCGAATCGTGAAATGATATTTTTCCTCAAAAATCGACACACAGTCTTAGCATCTGTGGTTCGGGCGGGGATGGCCTCAACCCAACGACTCACATAATCTACAGCAAGCAGAATGTACTCAAATCCCTGATTCTTAGGAAAAGGGCCCATGAAATGAATGCCCCATGCGTCAAAAACCTCACAAAAGTGAATGGGCTGCTTGGGCATCATATCTCTCTGTCCGCAAGTACCCATCTTCTGAAAGTCGGTACACCTCTTCACGAAATCATCGGAATCCTTGAAGAGAGTAGGCCACCAAAGGCCGGATTGGAGCACCTTATGCGTTGTCCGTCTCCCAGAATGATGTCCTCCTGCCTCAAGCTTGTGGCTATAGGTGAGGACGCTATGCTGCTCTTCTTGGGGAATACACCTCCTCCAAATACTATCCCCTCCTTCATGATAAAGGATGGGATCCTCCAAATGGTATGACTTGGCCTTCGCAAGGAAGGTCTCAAGTCGCTGCCTAGGCCAACCTTGTAGAATCGTCTTGGCAACAAGATAGTTCACAATGTCGGCATACCATGGAAGTGAGTTGATGGCAAGGTTCGCCTCATCTGAAAATGTCTCAGTAATAGGTGCAATGGGCTCAGATTCCTCAAGGTTCTCTAATCGGGAGAGGTGATCTGCCACCACATTCTTAACTTCAGGTTTATCCTTTATCTCAATATCAAACACTTGGAGCAGAAGGATCCATCTAGTAAGTCAAGCTTTGGCATCCTTCTTTGCCATGAGGTATCGGATGGCGGTATGTGGTCTATAAAGATAGTCACTTTGGATCCTAGAATATATAATCTGTATTTATCCAAAGCAAAGAGTACATCTAGCATCTCCTTCTTAGTCACAGTGTAATTCCGCTGAGTGGCATCCTAGTCCGGCTAGCGTAGTAAATAGCATACGGCAATCCATCCCTCCTCTGTCCAAGCACAGCCCCTACGGCAAAATTAGAAGCATCTGTCATGATCTCGAATGGGAGAGATCAATCGGGTTGCTGAAGGATAGGAGCCTTAACAACTAGATTCTTGAGAGTCTCAAAGGACGCAAGACCTTTATCATCTACAATGAACTCAGTGTATTTTGTCAGCAAATCAGTGAGCGATCAGGCAATACGAAAGAAGTCCTGAATGAACCATCGGTACAAACTAACATGCTCTAGAAAAGACCGCAGTTGTCGCAGATTGGACGGTGGATTGAGCTTTCTAATTATATCCACCTTGGACAGATCAACCTCCATGCCCCTGTTGGAGATGATATGGCCAAGGACCGTCCCTTGAGTCACCATGAAGTGAGTCTTCTCCCAAGGTAAGACAAGATTGACCTCTATGCAGCGCTAAAGTACACGGTCTAGGCAGTCAAGACAAGCATCAAACCCATCGCCATAGATCGAGAAGAAATCCATGAAGACCTCTAAACAGTCACCCACCAAGTCCAAGAAGACGGACAACATGCACCTTTGGAATGTCGTTGGGTCGTTACATAGACCAAAAGGCATCCATCTAAAAGCATATGTCCCAAATGGACAGGTAAATGTCGTCTTGTCCTAGTCTTCGCGTGCAATGGCCACTTGGTTATAGCCGGAGTACCTGTCAAGAAAATAGTAGTGAATCTTCCCAGCTAGCCTCTCGATAATCTGATCAATAAATAGCAGTGGGAAATGATCCTTCTTGGTGTCCTGATTCAATCGTCTGTAGTCCACACCGAACCTCCAAGAAGTGGGTACCCGGGTAGCTATCTCCTCTCCAGACTCGCTCACAACTGTAGTGATATCCGTCTTCTTGGGTACCACATGTAATGGACTAACCCACTTGGAGTCAGAGATGGGGTAGATAAAGTCGGTGCTCCACCATTTTGATATTTTTTTCATGACCACATCTCGAAGGTTCGGGTTCAATCGTCGCTAGAACTCGCGCGAGGGCTTGGCATCCTCTTCGAGGTAGATATGGTGGGAACACAGAGCCGTACTAATCCCCTGGAGATCATCTACACTCCATCCTATAGCCTTGCGGTTTCTTTCAAGAACCTCCATCAAACAAGATTCTTGCTCTCCAGTCAAATCTACTGAGATAATGACCGAGTGCATATCTGGCTTACCCGCAAGGAATCTATACTTCAGCGACTGTGGCAAGGGCTTCAATTCCGGGAAACTGGGAGCAGGCAAACCTAGCTTCTGATATGTCTGAGTGAAAGCTAACAGGTATGCATGCGAGAACTCTCACTGATCGTGAAAATCTGACGATGGGAACCCTGCTGGAATATCTGTAAACCGTGTTAGCTTGCACTCCGTCCCAGCTGTCAGCTCAGAAGGAATCAGACATGACAAATAATCACTAAATTCGTCCCAGTCGATGCCTGAATCTGAGGATCTGAATCAGAAGAGCATGAATAAAAATCTGCTTCACCACTCATCCCACAATTGTAGGCCTCTAATGTGTCCTCTATCAGGGGTGTGCTCTCCAAACTCTCGACTGCCATAAGTTGTACGTACTCTAAATCTGTTGGCAAGGCGAGGTCTCATGCTAGTGGATCTGCCCAAATTATTTCATCATCGGTCATCACAAAGTCGCACTCCTGGTGGACGTCTCACTCAGCCTCTGTCATCTCCTCTGTGTCACTGAATTGCTCTGAGCAGGCTGAATCTCACGCTCTAGTCTCGTCGATCGTCTCTATTTGTATACCTTTGCCCTCTATGTGAAAGTACACCTTCCTACTATCATGGTCGGATACCGCCTTGGTAGTGGCCAAGAATGTACGTCCAAGTATGATGGGGGTATCTGTTACCGACTCAGGGATCTCCATGTCCAGTACAACAAAGTCCATAGGGAATTTCAGACCCTGAATGGTAACGACCATGTCTCTCAACAACCTCTTCAACCTCTTAATAGACCTATCAGCAAACTGAAGGACTCTCCTACTCTGATGGAGAGGACCAAACTCGAATCGGTCAAGTAGGCTGGCGGAAGGAGGTTGATTGAAGACCGCTGTCTAATAGAGTACGATCGAACTGCTGCTCTTGAATCTTGCATCTGACATAGGGAGCTCTTGCATCAGGTCTTTTGTCTGGCAGTCGATTCTGAATGGAAAACCATGTAGCACGAGTGAGCACATGGATCTCTCCTCTATGGTTCCTCCTCTTCGTTTGTACGGTAGTCTTCTCTCTCAAGTTCTTCTGGAAAAGGGGATGTGCTCTAGTGCCTCCTATAGAGTTAGCTGAATCTGAAATCTATCAATCATCTGTTGGTTGAACTCTAAATGATTTGTCTTTTTTGGATTTTCTTTTTTATTCCCCTTCTCCAAGCGGAGTGCTTGAGGGAAGGGGATGACTGGGCCCTCCTCAGATGGAGGGCTAGGAAGAGGTTCATGTGACAGTGAAGGAATGGAATCCATACCAAGATCATCATGCAATACATATGGACTCGAAGTAGATGAAGAAACCTTTCCTTTATTCCTATTTTTTGTTTTTTTCTTGTTACCACAGTCCTGAGATACAAAAGGTGGCAACACAACAGATGGAAGCACAACTGAAGTAGATGTGGTGGAATCAGTACCACCCATGACATTTGTCCTCATGGCATCAGCACTGTGCTCTGGCTCAGCATCAAGTAAAATGGTGGCAACAGCACCACCGCCTGCATCTGGAGTCACGACGGCCTCAGTTCTGTCAACTGGATCTCTATCCTTGGTGGCATCAGCACCACCGTCATCAACATCATCAGCGACATCAGCACTACTACTCTCCTTGTCTGGCGCTCCTGGTTACTCATATGGTTGTCGCTCGAACGAGGCATCGCCGGCTGGCATCCTACCTCTCCCAGTTGTTATAAAATCGGCATTAAACATACACGAAGACATGTAATGCAAAGAGTCACTAGAAGTGGTATCCTCTGTAGACTATACCTGCTCAGATTTCCTTTTCAAACTATTCAGGTTAGGCTCAATCTGGGCTAGTATGGCGGCCTTGTCCTTGATGATATCCCTCATCTCATGTCGAAACTCATCCATTTCTCGCCGGAAGGATGGCTGTTGTTCAAAGAGCAAGCGGGGGTGGTCGTCAAGAGTTGGGTTCTCGAAGGAAGGTGCCAGAGAATAGGAACTGTTCCCATGATGGACATGAGGCTGCTGTTATGAATAGTGTGAGGGAGGTTGGGAGTATGGTTGGTAAGGTTGCTGACGTTGCCTCCACTGTTGTCCCAGGTAAGAGGGACGAGGACCCTGCTGGTACTGCTGGTGGGAGTGATGGGGTTGTTGCCAGCTGTTCTGAGTGCCCTGAGCGGGAGGTTGTTGCTGGGATGAGGTGCCTCCAGTGATCCAACAGAATCCTGGGTGATCTCAACGAATCTCGGCCTGCTGTGGGTACCAGTCGTACCATATCCCATTGACTTCCTTCAATGGCTCCTGCTCGAAGGGTGGTGGAGGTAGAACTGTCAGTGGCTGATCCGGCTGGTAAACCACCATCTGAGTGTCCTAAGATAGTGGCGGTGATGAGTTGTACTGTAGCTGCTAGACCAGCTCTGCCCCGATATGGTGAACCTGGCGGTGTGCGGCGGAAGGTTGGGTGGAGCTGCTATTGCTGGAATCAGCACGTGACCTGGGAGGTTGCCATGTGGACATATGTGCTTCCTGAATACACAAGATCTATGTTTTTAGTTCAATCATGGTCTTTGTCAACTGGTCCATCTGTGCAAGCCCTTGACTTTGCTTCTTCTCAAGGATCTCGATGCAGTCCATCTTCTCGCTAATGATCCCCTATCGGCCACGTCAGAATCAGCCTATGCTACTGCGGCTGACAGAGTGTGGGAACCGGCATCGATTTGTGCAATTCTATGGTATGAAACTGTTTGCTGAGGGGCCTTTGGCTGTGTGTAGACCTGAGCTTGGGACATCACTGTCGAGTTCTCTGCCATCTCCTCATAGATGGCCCACACCTAGTCTTCACCCATGGAAAAGTAGGACCCACCAGAAGAGGCATTCACAAGCCCCTACAGCTCCAGTGTCATCCCACAAAAGAAACTTTGAACCAGGTTGGGCTTCGATATATCGTGATGTGGACACCAGTCAATGAGCTCTTTAAATCGATCCCAAGCCTCATGGAACTGTTCATTCGGGATCATTGAGAAGTTACTGATCATATCTCATGTTGCGTTGGTCCAGCCGAGTGCATAGTACTTGTTTAAGTACTTGGTCTGAAGCTGCTCCCAAGATGTAATGTATCTTCCTAGATGCTTCAGCCAATAGGTTGCTCTGTCAACCAATGATAATGGGAAGGCAATCATTTTTATTGTGTCCCAATCCACCAGTCTGTCGTGGACACTGCTACAAATCATCTCGAACTCCTGCAGATGGAGATGAGCCTCCTTGGTGGCCAGCCCATGAAACTTGGGCAACAACTAGATGGTCTGGGGGTGAAGCTCCAAGTTCTCATCAATGGGAGGAAGTTGGATCCATCGGTGAGTGAGAGTTGCACCAGGGTTGTGCAACTGTCTCATGGTCCTCGGTGGTTGTTCCTCCTGGTGATGTTCTTCTCATGTTCCACCTCCTGCTTCAGGTCTCTCTCCACCGCCCTCGGGTATGTCTACTCTGTCTTCTCGCATCTGCACCAGCTCTCTCATTATGTTACTCATGAAGGCTCCCTGATATCTGATCTGTCTCTGCATTGTCTCCAGGGAAGCTAACAATGAATTGTTGATGGTAGTATGATCATACACATACGAAGGTTGTCCCTACTCATCTGGGCGTCCCTCACTGCTGGCCATATCTTGGGTCTCTGCAAAGGCAAAGGTACCCATCTCAGGTGTCATCAAATTTCCAGAAATCTGTGTTTCACTATACTCTGACACCACAGTACTGATAGAAGAAGAAGGGTGATCAAGGGGGAACAGAGTGGACATAAACTTAGTCTCAAAGAGTGGGTCTAAACTCCCCAAAGCTGACCTAGATGAATAGGGAGGAGTGCTCGATAGCGGTGCCACCCTACGTGGCCTAAGGGATCTCCTTCTCATCATCGTGATCAGGAGATAAGGGCGGATGAGATCTGGAATGTGAACAATATTAGTAATCAAACCCCCAATTCACCTACGCAACTCTGAGCTCATGACCGTGAAGGCTCGGTTCGTTTATCTTGTCAATTTTATTTTGGTGATCAATCAATCTATCAGAGCGATTAAGCGAGCTATTAGGAACCCAACTCTCCTAGCCGACTTTCCCAATCTCAAATTAGATCTTTCCCAGTCAGTATGAATTGCAGACCGTTTACCGGCTACCTGATCAATTCACTCTGCTAAGTACGTCGCGGTCTTCTTTACCGGTTACCGGAGAATTCCTCACTAGAGAACGACTAACCAAGACCAGTAGTTAACTAGAATTTCGGGCATGGATCTATCCTATTGTGCAGGTCACTCTCTCGGTCCATATAAATCAACCAATGAGTAGGTTACTCTCCCCAAGACAAAAAAATTGAGTGAGGTGAGTTTTAAAGTCAAGTTTGCATTAGCAGTCCCAATTTTATTTGGTTATCTCCTTTTTAGTATTTTTCTGATAAAAACAACAACTAACGAATTTCCCGATTTCCTTGGTTATTTTGAGTCCAATAAAATGGGGGAGGAAGTTGGAAGTCGATGCGCGATCAAACACAATGATGCATGCAAAGTTAGAAACACGTACCTTGCTCCAGCACTCTTTATGCAGGGTGATTTGCGCATAAATTTAAAGACAAGAAATAAACTACCTATATGATGCACGAGGAAACTATCACTAGATGAGCAATTTCTATTAATCGTGAAGCATAAGTAGCTATTACTAGGAAGAGATACCGGAGTCCGGTCTTGGAAGCCGATCGGTGTCCACCACAATGGATCCTGCAAGCGATTTATACGACCTCTCCCAACACGTGGTCTCTAATCCAAGTCAAATAGCTTTTAAATGAATTATTAGCTAAGTCCAATTACGATTTATAGGTGCAGGCAAGATATTAGGTGTGGGGCCTTAGCTAATTACGACACAATCAACAAAAACTCCTAAATCTGGGGGCTAAATCCGCGTGAATCAAGCAGACAGTAAAATTGGGAAAACGATGAAAAATCGCACAAAAACTAATGAGGCCCCCAGGGAACAATCCCTCGGGGACTGGACCTCGTGAAGTGTCGAAGTGTCCATGTCCAAGTTATTACAATTTAAAGTCTCTCTCTCACTTCAAATTACACAAATAAACAAATAATAAAAAATGCTCAAGATGGTGACTGTCTCCTCAGATCCTCCAAATCTCCTTTGATGCTAGGTCAGAAGTCATGGTCCACCTTCATGTGGGTGCACAGGCGCATTGGGTATAGCGCATCCCTTGATCTGTGGTACCTCGCACAAAGTCCAAAGAGAGGGTGATTAGACAAATCAAGCAATAATATAAAATGAATAGATCTTAAAAATAGGCAGATAATCACAGTCAATAATGAATCCCAATCTAAACGTTGTTTCTCCCCAGCAACGGTGCCATTTGATAACTAGGATCTTACGAGGGTCTAGAGTAATCCACGCAAGGCGGGATCACAATGTCGCAGAGGGGACCGCTCACGAAACCCGAGTAAGTCAAAAATTAACCCATAACAATGATTAAATAATGAAAAGCAAGATGTGGAGTTAAAACTTATTATAACTCTACAATGAATGTGCATAGTGTGCAAGCATGTAGAGGTCGAACACAGGGAACAAGCAGGATAGATCGGGCAATCAATTCTCAAGAATGGATGTGATCAAATGTCTATAAAAGTGTTATTTTGTGGATTTTAATATTGTATTTTTTTAATTTTTGATTTTATATTTTGATTTTTGATTTTCCGATTTTGTATTTTCTTTTTATATTTTATATATTTTTTTCTTTTTCTTTTAATAGGGGAATAAAACTGTATAGGATATATATATATATACAAGAGAGAATAGAGAGAGATGTAAATAGGTAAAAATGTTCAAAATACAGGAAATAAAATGTTTTTGTGCCTTTTATATTTTTCTAATGATTTATGATTTTTCTGAATTTTTGCTAATTGTTTTGGTATTTTTAAAGTCAAAAATACTGAAAACAATGAATAAAATTAATAGTCAAAATTAAAATGGAGATGAAAAATATTAAACAGTGTCAAAAATTCTCCAAATTAATTTTAAACTAAAGCTAATACAATAAAGAAAATTGAGGAAGAGAAAACATAATTTTTAGATTTTTTTAAAGATTTTATAAATTTTTATGAAGGTTTTTAGAGTTTTTCTATTTTTATGAGTTTTCTTTTATTTTTTTAGTGAATTGTTATCTGAAGATAAAAGACGTAAAAAACAAAATATTATTTTTTTGGAATTTTTCAAAAAACTTTTTATAATTTTTATTTATTTTTTAATGCAAACAATGAAGAAAATGCATGTTTTTTGAATTTTTATAAATATTAAAATGCAATAAAAATGAAAAATAAAAAATAGACTGATAGAGCAATGCAACAGACACACAAGGATATTTTTTGGTGATTTTTCGAATTTTATAGATGCCTGAAATAAATACGATCAACAAAGAGAAACTACACTACTTGCAAGGGCATTTTTCCAAATAGTAAAAAGTCCAGGGGCAGCAATGTAATTTTCCACAAAATATATAATGAAATAAAGAACTTTCTAGACTAAATATAATTAGCCAAAGCTGTGAGGGTATTCTTGCAAAAATCCTAGAGCTCACATGCGTAGGCACGCGTGTCTGGTAGGGACGAATATGTAATTCCCAAAAAGCCAGGGGTTTAGAAGCAAAAGTGCCAGAAAGTTTACTACTGCATATGAAAGTTTTTGCACTAAAGTTGAATAAGAAAATGTCTGAGGACCTGGCCATAAAATCGCCACCTAACATGTACAGGTCACGTGAGGTGATGTGGCTAGGGGCAAGAGTGTAATTAAAGGAACCAGAGGGATTCGGTTGCAAAAGTTACAAATATTTTAATTTCCAATGAAAGCTTATGTCCTGATTATTAAATACAAAATTGGCGAGAGTATAATGCAAAATTACCAATGCCTGGGGCAGATCAGACGATGGCAGATCTTTCACTTATGCCACGTGCCACATTCACACGCCACGATACCCCTTCACTGCGTACGGCTCAGATCAGCGGGGGAAGATCAACGGATGAGGGCGAGGCAGATCCGACGGCAGCTGTGCGCCTGGAGCGCCGGCCTTCATCCAACGGCGGTAGAGGCAGGAGGAGGAACCCGGAAGAAGTTCCGGTTCGGTGAACTTCTCCGGGATGAACCTCCGACCTTCGTCGATCTTGAAGCTTTCAAAATGGTTGCGGCGCTTTCTGCAGGGTTTCTCTTGACGCTAGAGTCCCAAAATGTGGACGACGGCCACCGGAGGGGGCTGGCGAAGGCGAAGGAGCGGAGAGGCTCTAGGTGGCTCCGACGAGGGTCCAATGCGCTCCAGGTGTGCGTTATACTCCAGAGACTTGCGCAACAATGGTTCAACCCTCGAGGGCAAAATGCCTCGAAGGTTGGCGGAGCGTTCGGTGGTGGGCGAAGTGAAATAGTGTCTCGCCGGAGTAGCTCCGGTGAAGGGGTGGACTAGGCGATCGAACGGATGAAACACGAAAGGGAGACGAGGATTTTGATCCTACGACTATGGTGAACAAAAATCGCAAAGGAAAATAAGGGAAATAAGAGCCTCGAAGGTGGGATCACCTGAGGAAAGACCTCGAGGTGGTGGAGACTGCGAAACGACCCGTCAAGGACCTCGTACCATGGCTGGAACTGATGTTGTCACCACCAGATGGTCACCGCGCAAGGTGGAGGTAGATGAACTGGGCAAAATGGGGTTCCAGTTTGGATGGGAAGGTCGGAGGTGTTTTTGAGGAGTTGACGGGCAGATGGGAAGATCGAGGTGGATCGAGCAAATCGATGGCCCACAAGCCCAAGAAGAGGCTTAGGCGTGTAAGACCAATATACGAGGAACAAAAGTCAAGAAGACCTTGTCACAAAATAGTGAAAGATAGAAGCTCGAAAAATTTGAGAAGTCGGGTCAAAACCATTCTGACACAAAGCCAGACCTCGGTCAGAGATATGATCGAGGTCAACCAAAGAAAGAACCTGGTTGGTCCACGTGGAACAACCAGAAAAATCCTTGGAAAAAAGCTTTAGAAAATCAATTAAAAATAGTAATTGGATTTATTATTTTTTGGTCTTTAAATAAAAAATGTTTATTATTTTATAAATTATTTATTATGATTTTTTTTATTTTTTTGAAATTACAAATTACAAGTTATATACATGTATATTCATCTATATACATGTATATTCATCTATATTTTTAATATTTTATTTTTATTTTGTATATTTAATTTTATTACTTTGTTTATCATTTTATAAATTTATAACTTATTTGTATGGACTTATATACATTTTTATTTTATTTTTCTCATGTATTTTGTACACTTAAATAAATAGATGTACAATCTACACAAGTATAGACTTAGGTAATTCATCTATTTGTTGTGTGCAAGTATTTTATTTGTATGTTTTCTTTATGTTTTTATTCCTGTTTTAATATGTAAATACATTATAATTAATATTTAAAAATTATAAAAACATAAAAGTAATAAAATAATGAATAATAAATAAAATGAATATTTTAGTCGGTATAAGTATACAATAGGGGTCCAAAACTCAACTTTTAAATCGTAACTCCGAAAAGTATGAAACCACCTCCATTAAATAGCTTATTGAAAATTATTACAATTAATGGTGATTTTGATAAATTTCGAGTTTTCATTTGAGAGATACAGGTTTGGGAAGTTGGGATTTTGGAATCTTATTCAGATCATAACTTTTTATCTGTACATTATTTTCGTATGAAATCAATTTTGTATTTTTCTATGTTCAATTATATACAACTTTTATGTACAAAGTTTCTTTATTTGAAGTATAAAAAGTGGAACTAAAAATAGGTCCCAAAATGAATAAAGAATGAATTAAATAAAAAGGAATTTTAATTGGATTCTGGCCCTTATCTCCCCCTACTTTATTCCTTGTCGACCTATTCATTTAGATGCCTAGGTCTTGGGGTTTCGGGTCATAAAATATTTACAATATTTTATTCTTTTTATTTTCTTTTCTTTATTTTACAATTTTGGATTTAAAAATCGTATTTTATACAACATTTACACACACATGCATGAATGCTAAAATGCATGAATTAAGAGTATTTTCATGTATTTACTAGGGTTTTCGAGGCAAAAATGATAGAATAAAGATGATGAAATGGAGGTTCATCAGGTATTTATGGAGTCTAACATCATACTATTGATCTCGCTCTGCTCAGCCTTGGAACCTTTGCCTTTCGGTGGCATCAAGTGCATTGTCTCGATTTTTGAAAAAGTACACGACGTTGGATTAGTCCTCAAGAATGGTGGATTCTCAAATGATAGTTCAAGATTAGAGTAAATCTTGAACAATTGATTGATCGATGTGGTGAATGGTAAAGAGGAGAAAGAGGAATACTCGGGAAGTGATTCTTCCCAAATACATGATAGAATAGGGGTGTGAAATGAGTTCGCAAAGTCCAAATGAGAAATGCTCCAATATGACATCTTCGATATCAAGAGGAAAGATGCGAGAACACGAAGGTCAACCAAGAAGGAAACGAGAAAGAAGCATGAAGGGCGTGGAATGATCTTTTTCACTAATCAAACAAACAAATTACAAACCCCCGATGCACCAACTGGATATAAGTAGAGACCGTAAGAGTTCAGTCTTTTATCTTTTCAATTTTAAGATTAGTGAATCTACAAGAACATTCTTACTACCAAACACACATGGTGAGTCATCGTTTTCGCCCAACGTACATCCTCAAGGATCCCCAAATAGTGGTACCATCTTCCCAAGATGCAAGGTTCAATATCATGCCCAAAGGGAGATAGAGGTCTTAGTAAGCTTAGCACACCAAAACAATTTTTTATGGTGATGATTACAATATATACATTTATAATATGCTTAAATTACGTGGAGTACGACTTTAATATTTGATTTATAAACTCGAAATTCACATAATCCACATCTAATTTATTCCATGCACACAATAGAGAAAATCACTTTAATACATACAGAAGACGACTAATAAAAGTATAAATTGACAATTCATGGTTATATATCTGGATAAAATATTTCAATGATCTCTATGAACTACATGTTGAGAATACATCCATCATTAAGATTGATAATTGTCTATGTTCATCATTAAAATATAACCTGAATTTAGACTTCATTAAAATTATATTGATACAAGAGAGGGGGGGACATTAAATAAATATCCAACACATTGACTTTACATTTGCCATTAAACATTTTATGTTGACAAGAAAATGGGATGTTTATTCTTGCAAAATCAAAACCATTTCCCATGTGCAATGAAGACCCATCTTAACTTCTCTCTCCTTCCCATGCATGCAACCTCCTCTCACGTATAATCCCTTCCCCACGCATATATCCCCCATGCAATTCCCATGCAAAATGAATGCTTTTTGTCTTTATTGCAGGAGCAAAGTGCTGCCCATGCCATGTTATAAAAAGAGGACTCCCTTCCCATGCAAAAGGGACTCGATCTCCCCCTTCCCACTCTCTCTCCCTGATTTTTCCATGCACCCGTGAGCCCCATGCAAACGCACTCCCTCTCCCTCACGCACTCCTTCTTCTTCATGCCAACGTCCCCTCCCTCCCTCACATCTCTTCCTCACACCAAGGCTCCATCTCACGCTAGCGCATCCCCCACTCACGGACCTCCTCCTCGCACAGATACATCAACAATCCTCCTCTCTACCTGTGCATATTCTAGGTCATGACTTCCCTCCTCAACACAACCAGCAGCGTCGACGTGGGTTCTCTTCTTGCGTGCAGTCATTCGCGCCAACGCGAGTCCTCTTCTCTTCCAGCAACAACTCGTGACCGTCTGCGTGCATCCATACATGTGACCGTCTCCACGCTCCTCTTAGTGCTCATTTCATCACTGTTGTCGCCGTCGTCTCCGAACTGGATTCCAAAAGCTCCAAGAGAGAAGAACTCCTTTCTAATTTGTTATATCTGGCATGCATTTTGTTATATTAGTTACTCTTATTTAAGGTGGAACACTTATTTGTTAATGTCTTTTATTTACTCTATTATGCATCATAACTCTCATATCTTTTATAATATTTTGAAATATTGCAAGTATTATCTTATTTCTTTATATTGGTTTGCAATCTAACACCCCATTTTCTTATTTAGTTGCACTCATGCCTTCCATCATTTACTTCAAGTTCTAACAAATATTTTCACCATAGATTGAATTGTCTCCTTAAGAATTCATATTTTTTTCTCTCATCGCCATGAATTAAGATTCAAATGAAATTTTAAATAAGAATATCACGAATTTGCTTGGTCCCTGTGGATTCGATCCTCTACTTGCCGCGTATATTTTTTCTGTAATCCGATTGTGCTTGTACTTGTAATCTTATTTGTTTGATTGTGATTTTCCGTGGAGCAACAACGACGTGGTAAAATCAATATTTTAAACCGCGTAAAATTGCATCAACATATGGTCATAGGCAAGTGCTTACATTTGCAACCAAACATCGAAAAGTGATGTACAGGTACTTAAGGCACAAGTCCAGGGATTTGGGCTCTTTCCTTATGGTTGCATCCTCACCCACTCTGTTTGGAGGTAAGTACATGCAAACCAGTAGGGGGTAATCTCTACAAAACAATGATGATTTTGTCCTTACATTTAGTTTTAGGGTTTAGTTTTTTTTAACAGCCTCGATTTTACAAATGTTATCACTTCTTTTTAGATTTTTTTCAAATAAATTGTCTAACGAATTTTCCAAATCCTTTTGATATTTTGTGAATTAAAATGAGGATGGAAGTTGGAAAATCTAATGCGTGATGAATCAATGATGCATGCAAGAGATAGAGGATGTGTACCTTGTCTCCAACACTCCGTGTGTAGGTGATGAATCTCAGATTCATCACTCTGAAAGTGTCTAATTAAGCTAAAATCCCCAAAATTCATTGACATTTCATCACTTATATTACATAATTAGCATCCATGCATATTTAAATAATAATGGCATTTAGCATGCGTAATTGCATAAAATAAGAAGCTAAAAATCACAACCCAATTGACATGAAAAGTAGGCTAAATTCCTTGAATTTTAGATAATCCATGCTAACTCCAAATGATCTAAAACCACCTCCATTATATACATGTGACTAAAAATAATAAATGAAAAATAAAAAAATCACTAACAAAAATAAGTGGACTACAAACCCAAACCTTAATTTCAATATTTTCAGACTAAGATGTTGATATCATCTTCATATAGTGTCTAATTTATCCTACTCACTTTTGAACTAATGTACAATGAAATTCCTTCAAAATAATACCAAGTTCAAGTGAATCGGAGCTCATATGTGAAAGTTGGGTTTTAGGCCTCTTTTGTACATTTTGTACTCTACTTGATTTTGACTGATTATTTTATGTATATATTTAAATCTTTTTATTTCATTTATTATTCATTTATTTTCTTTTATTCAAGTTCTATTAAAATACATAAAAATATAAATTCAAAATGAGCTTGAAATCAAAGAAACTAACAAAGTTTGAGTCTTCACTAACTATTTGCATAAAAGTTGTATTTTTCGCACTTTATTTTATTTCTTAATTTTATTAATAAATAAAAATACAAAAAAAATTAGATTAATGTTTAAATTTTTATCTTTGATTTTATTGTAAATTTTCATGATTTTTATCTTATTTAAAAACGATAAAAAAATAGAAAACTCAAAAAATCAAGGTGTTCTATATACATAAAGTACGCCAAAAAAATTGATTTGCATAAATGACCTATTTTGGTTTTGGTAACTTGATGAAAGTTGTAGATCTCATCGAGACAAGCAACTTTCTTGAAGAAAATGTTTTTTCCGAGGTCGTTCGCTATTTATTTATGAGTTTTCTTTGTATTTTTATTATCGAAATTTCTGGTCATGACATGTGGCCGCTCTTGGAGCCACCATATGTCACTCAAATTAGGCCTTTATGTTTCATTTATTTTATTAAAAAACTATTAATTAAAATTTTAATTAAAAATAAAAATAAAATGGGCATGTCCTCGCACTATGGTCGTCCAATCTCGGCCGATCAGACAACGCCTATGAATCTCCCTCCTCCCGTCGTCACCCTCGTCTCCTCTGTAATTTTCTCTACCGCCACCCACCTACGCGGATATCAAGCACCACCACCCCCCTTCCAGATTCGGCAGCATCTCTTTCTGAATCCTCCTCCATTGCTGCCCATCATTCTCATCACAAATCTCTGATCTTCTTTCCATCTCTGTATCGCCTCCACCCCAATCGTATCTCACTTTCCTAAGCAGGTGCCCCTCATATCTTATTTGTTGGACATACGAGCACATAGCAAAACATTATGCAATAAATGTTATTGCACATATCATTCCCTGATCTGAAATGAAGAATGAATAATTTGCATAATAGGTCCCTTAGTACAATTAATGTTATATACCAAGGCCATCTTAATGATCATACAGCTATTGATTCAATTATTGAATCATAGAAGTCGGTGCTTGGGTGAATATCTAAAGAGTTAGATTAAGGACTCATCAAGCACCGTCAAATGATTTATAAGAGAGGATCTCCAGCATGATAAGGAGATAGCAATCCTTCTCTCTAAAGGCTTATATCTGACCGACTGTTTGATGCAGGTCCTCTACATAGGTGTAAAGCCTTGAACTTGGCATATCTCGGATCATATATAATAAGATCCGGCTCGTCAAGAGGAAACCAATAGAATTTGTTTCGTGTGAATCGGACTTTGTTTCGATTTGTTATGAATTTCGAAAGAAAGAGAAGGAGGGTTAAGACGTCATTAACCCATAATGACTGTCATTGAGACTAATTAAACTTGATTAAAGAAACTAATGACGGATTGAAAACCGCTAATGATCATTAGCAAACACTAATCAATAGTTAGCGAAAGATAAGCGTAAGCCGCGAAAGTTAAATCTCGATTAGTGAAAGTTAATCATGATTAGTGTTAATTAAGCATCATTAGCGAATCTAGAATCCTCTAGAATGTTCTAACTTAAGCCCCAAGTTTGGGATAAGTTTTGGCCAAAACCATGGGCCAAACCCTTGGTTAAGGTCTAAACCATGGTATTCTAACCATGGTTAGTGGTTTTCTGGAGCCTATAAATAGACCCCCCCTCCCCATTCATTCTCTATGATTTCCACTACCACCACCACCCCAAGGGCTAGGGTCGAGTGGTCAGGAGGAGGAGTGGGAGGCGAGGGAGGAGCGCTAGCGAAGCGTTGCCGGGAGAACAAGGAGGAGAAAGGTATTATCTTCTCTTAGTTCGTTTCGTAAGCTAGGATTTCAATTTCATCCTCTTTTCTTCCAAGCTTTGTTCTTGATTCATCTTTCTTTCCGATTCATTTTCCGTTGTGGTTCGAGGAGAAATCTGTGTAACACCTACTTAGGTGCGGGCGGCTATGCACGTCAGTAAACCCTGTGATTCGTCACGCATTCACTCATCTAAGACGCATGGTGTCTACCGATTCTCCATCGCTATGTTTCTATTCTTTCAATTATGCTTTTATAGTTATTTTGATGGAGAAATCTGTATAATATCCTACTTAGGTGTGGGCAGCTATGCACGTCAGTGAACCTTGTGATTCGTCACACATTCACTCATCTAAGATGTGTGGTGTCTACTGATTCTCCATTGCTTATGTTTCTACTCTTTCAATTATGTTTTTATAGTTAATTTGATGGAGAAATCTGTGTAATACCCGACTTAGGTGCGAGCGGGTATGCACGCCAGTGAACGTTGTGATTCGTCACACATTCACTCATCTAAGATGCGTGGTGTCTACTGATTCTTCATCTCTTGTTGTTTGAGTATATTCTCTTAGTTGCGTTGTTGTTTTTCCTCTCGATTGATTTTATAGAGGAAACTCTTTTTGTTTTTATTTTGAAATATGTCCCGATATAAGGGGAAACTCTACCGAAATTTTCCGTAAAATATGTCCCGATATAAGGGGAAAGTCTGCCGAACTTTTCCGAGAAATATGTCCCGATATAAGGGGAAATTCTACCGAAATTTTCCTAGAAATATCACCCCGCATAAGGGGAAGCTTTGCTGAAATTTCAAGAAAAAATATGTTCTTGGCGTTCTTAGTGCTCTTCGCGTTCTTCATATTCTTCGTTCATTCTTCGCATTCTTAACACGTTCTTAGCATTTTTGATACGAAAATGAAATTTGGACTTTTCAGAAGCCTTAAAACATACTTTTTGAAAATGAAACACGATAAAGCCTCGCATACGCGAGAGAGAGCTCGATTAGGTAACGAAATCCTTCCTTTTGTTGTTGGGTTTTCATACGAGATTATTGAGATTCTTGATTTTATGTTCTTTCCTATGAAGAACCCTAATTTTGGCTATTTTTGAAAAAGTCTGAAGAGTTGCTTTGTGATTCCCACTAAAATAAGATTTAAGCATCAAATTGATACGGTGGTTTTGAAAGTTAGGGTTTGGGAGTAAAAATAGGCATAAATACGAGTATATATGAATATGAATAATATATATGTGAGTCTATACTAAGTGTTGCTAATTATGCAAATCGAAGACTTAACGAAAGAATTACATCATGGGAGTTGATGTGGATTGAGTTGGATCCTGAAAAGGATCTTATGTCACGTTAAGAATGACTCAGAGTAGAACTACAGGTCAGGCATGCAATCTGTAGGATTGTCGGAAGAAACCCGTATTGGCGTTTCCCTACCTAGGTGGTACACGGTTGTCCTGTTATGACAAGTGCACACGAAATGAATGATTTGCAACGCGTGGTATCGGGAGCCAATATCTTCGGGTTGAACGACGTAAGATGTGGTCGTGCCATGTGGAGGTACGGGTGGTTCAATAGTGGCTGGGTCACGATAATATGTATTTAAAGCCGCTAGGTTATATGATTAAATGTTAGCCTGAGGTTTTAAGCAACCGAGTCCTCGAGGACGGTGTGCTCATTTATTTTCCAGGCTGAGGGTTTAAGAACCCATTTAATAAAAGAAAAGGAAATTGTCAGGGTAGTATTGGAGGATTGGTTGAGGTGATGTGCAGCGGCATAAGCTTGCCAAGATCAACACAATTTCTAATTCCGAACTGTCCACAGCTTCGGAGTCCAAGAATGGTGGGGTTCCCCTGGACTAATCCCTGATGTGGAATAGAAAGGAATATGACTTAAATTAATGAGAAGGAATGAAACTTTTTGTGATAACAAGTTTTGCAAAATTACACAATTTGTTTGCTTTTCTCTTCTTCATTACTTAGCATTCGCTAATTTTTATCCTATGATTTATGGAAAATCCAACAGGTGTCAGTGAGCCATTCCAAGGACTTTAAAAATCCATCCAACGTACATACTAGACATCCAACCGGCCACAGTAGCTTTTCTTTATAAGGTAGTTAGTAATCTTTTGTATATTTTCCTTTCAAGTTGATGTACATGTAAATGGTGATAGTGGGACAATGTATCATATGAACTTTATTTTATGAATGGAAAAGTGTTGAAATACTTTCTTCTGAGTATACTTTATTTGCAGTCTGTTTCTGAATGTTAGTTGTGATTGCTGAATATTATTGCTGAGTAACCAGATCCGGTTATGGGAGGATCCGACGACCCGGAATTAGGGTCGCGACAGATTGTTATCAGAGCTTGATTACTCTAATAATTTATTTAGTAATTGACAACTATGAGCGGTATTTAGAAACTAAGGTTGTATTAAGATCCTTTGATCTTAATAAGTGACTGTAGTACCATTCACAAGTCATTGTCCCTTATGTACATCATGCTAAGACATATAGGATCTGACCTTTGACCTTGACTCATCCCAGGATCATGGCAGATCAAGACGTGTTTAGACAATTAGATATTATGGTAGTGATGACCCATGTGATGATTCAAAGGTAATAGACATTAGAGAAAAGACTCAATGCCACTATGAGAGATCAACGTCATCCAGACCCGTGGATGATAGAGTTTAGGGTTCTATTCATTCTCATAAGAAAGAGACTAGATACCATGGGTCCATAGAATTTGGTTGCTCCTACTCCATTTGGAGGAGCAGTAGAGGAGGCACTTCGTAGGCACGCCAAAACAAAGAAGAAGAAGAATATTTTGTTCATATTGTAAGGAATCAGGAGATCAATTATAATTCAAGAAGATCTTAGACAACTGTATGGGACAGACTATAGGACATCAGTCACATGCTTATCTGCTACTTATCAAATTGAATTATTTTGATCTTATCCTAGGGATGGATTGACTAGAAAGGCATCATGCATGTCTTGACTGTTTTCATAAGACAGTAGCGTTTCACCTACCTAACTCGATAGAGTTCCATTCCATTGGAAAGACATCCAATGATAATGTCAAATACATATCTACTCTAAAGGCTCAACAATTGTTAGAACAAGGGTGCCAAGGCTATTTAGCTTATGTGACCACTACATCAGGGTCAGACAGAATGATGGAAGATATACCTATAGTGTGCGAATTTTCTGATGTATTCCCAGAGGAGCTACCTAGATTACCACTGAGCGAGAGATTGAATTTGAAATCTCTCATACCTGATACTCATCCTGTCTATATCCCTCCGTATAGGATGGCACCGACTGAGTTACGAGAGTTAAAGGTACATTTGCAAGAACTATTAAATAACGGATTCATTCATCCTAGTACTTCACCATGGGGTGCACCTGTCTTATTTGTCAGGAAAAAGGATGGGGCGATGTGGTTGTGCATTGACTATAGACAACTAAACAAGAGGACAATAAAGAATAAGTATCCACTGCCAAGAATAGATGATCTCTTTGACCAGTTACAGGGTTCGACTGTGTATTCCAAGATTGACTTAAGATCTGGATACCATCAATTGAAGATAAAAGATGCGGATATCCCCAAAACAGCCTTTCAAAGTAGATATGGACATTATGAATTTTTAGTTATGCCTTTTGGTATGACAAATGCCCCAACAGCTTTCATGGATCTCATGAATAGAGTATTCAAGGAGTACTTAGATCACTTTGTAGTAGTATTTATATATGATGTGCTTATTTACTCCAAGAATAAGTATCTGCATGAATACCATCTCAGATGGACACTTGAAACATTAAGGAAGAACAAATTGTATGCTAAATATAGCAAATGTGACTTTTGGTTATCTGAAGTATCTTTCTTAGGCCATGTTATTTCTGGAGAAGGTATATCAGTTGATCCTACAAAGGTTAGTGAGGTGATGAGTTGGGAACACCCGAAGACTGTCATAGAAATACGATCTTTTCTGAGTTTAGCTGGATATTATAGAAGATTCATGAAGGACTTTTTTACGAATAGCATTGCCAATGACTGGACTAACTCAGAAGGAAGTTCCATTCTTATGGTTTGATATATGTGAAGCTAGTTTTCAGACACTGAAAGAATGCCTAACATCTGCACCAATCCTTACTCTACCCTCTGGAGTGAAGGGTTTATAGTGTACATTGATGCATCTAAAGAAGGACTTGGGGCAGTTCTTATACAACATGGTATGGTAGTTGCGTATGCATCACGACAGCTCAGGACACATGAAAAGAACTACCCAACACATGACCTTGAATTATCTATTGTAGTTTTTGATTTAAAGATTTGGAGACATTACCTCTATGGTATTACTTTTGAAATCTTCACTGATCATAAAAGCTTGAAATATCTATTTGGTCAGAAGGAACTCAAAATGAGACAGAGACGGTGGCTAGAGTTGTTGAAAGACTATGATTTCACTATCTCCTACCACCCTGGTAAGGGGAACGTTGTAGCAGATGCCATTAGCAGAAGAACTTATTCACCTGGGTTGGTGAGTGATATCCACTTTTGGGGTTTACTATCAATGTTAAGTGAATGGAAATCATTTTATAGTACTGTCGATACTATAACTATTCCTCACTGATACAAACCAGAGATCTGGGGTAGAATAAAGAAAGGATAGGAGAATGATCTAGTCCTTAAAGACTTGAGACAACAACTTGAGGAGAATGAGATAGAGGGATTCCAGATACAAGATGGGTTACTATATAACCATCACAGAGCTTGTGTACCAAGCATACCTGAACTGAGGAAAGACATCTTACATGAATCTCATTGTTCTATATTATCTATTCAACCAGGAATTACGAAGATGTATAAGGATCTTCATTCATACTTTTGGTGTCCAGGAATGAAGAAAGATGTTGCAGAGTTTGTGAATTCATGTTTGACTTTCCAGCAGGTAAAGGCTTCACACCAAAAGCCACCAAGATTATTGCAACCCCTACCTATACCTTAATGGAAATGGGAAAGCATGTCCATGGATTTCGTTACTGGCTTACCTCAGACGACTGGTAGTAAAGATAGTATATGGGTTATAATAGATCGTCTGACGAAGGTAGCACACTTTATTCCAATAAGCTTATCCTTCACTCCAGACCAGCTTGCTGAGTTATATATTACACATGTGATTCTCCTCCATGGTATCCCACAGGAAGTAGTTTCCGATCGAGATTCACGATTCACCTCACACTATTGGGAGAACTTCATGAAAGCCTTAGGCACTCAACTATGCTTGGGCACAGCATATCACCCACAAATAGATGGACAATCAGAACGTACTATTCAGATCTTAGAGGATATGTTACGAGCAGGTGCCTTAGAATGGGAAGGATCATGGTTGAAACATTTGCCTCTTGCAGAATTCACATACAACAACAGTTACCATACCAGTATTGGCATGGCACCATTTGAAGCACTTTATGGAAGGTGTACTACTCCTTTGTATTGGCAAGAGGTCGGGATAAAGAATCTTTATGATTCAGATAGAGTGAAAGAGACACGGGAAGCTGTAGAGCTTGCTCGAAGAAGACTATTCACCGCTCAAAGTCGCCAGAAAAGCTATAGTGATACTAGGCGAAGAGACCTTGATTTTGAGGTAGGTGACTTTGTATTTCTCAAAGTATCACCTATGAAGGGAATTCATAGGTTTGGTGTGCATGGGAAGTTAGCACCCAGGTTCGTAGGTCCCTTTGAAATTATTCAGCGCATTGGATAAGTGGCATATAGACTTGCACTTCCTCCACATCTTTTGGCAGTACATGATGTTTTTCACGTATCAAATCTAAGAAAGTACGCTAAGGATCCAGAGCATAAGATAAGTTATGATGATTTACATGTTGAGCCAGACTTCACATACCAAGAGATACCTGTGCAAATACTTGACAGGGATATCAAGAAGTTGAGAAACAAAGAGGTGCCTCTAGTTAAAGTATTGTGGCGGAACCAAGAGTTTGAAGAAGCCACATGGGAACCTGAGGCGGAAATGCGAGATAAATACCCCTACTTGTTTGAGTAATAATACTATGTGTTGTATATCTTCTTTATAAATGAAATGGCATTCATTCTCTTTAAGGTTGTTATTGTTTCGATCCTTTTTAAGGTTGTTATGCCTACATTTCTAGTCTCGAGATGAGACTTCCTTTAAGGTTGTTATAATTGTAAAGCCTTGAACTTGGCATATCTCAGATCCTATATAATAAGATCCAGCTCGTCAAGAGGAAACCAATGGAATTTGTTTCGTGTGAATCGGACTTCGTTTCAATTTATTATGAATTTCAGAATAAAGAGAAGGAGGGTTAAGACATCATTAACCCATAATGACTGTCATTAAGACTAATTAAATATGATTAAAGAAACTAATGATGGATTGAAAACCGCTAATGATCATTACCAAATACTAATCAATAGTTAGCAAAAGATAAGCATAAGCTGCAAAAGTTAAATCACGATTAGTGAAAGTTAATCATGATTAGTGTTAATTAAGCTTCATTAGCAAATCTAGAATCCTCTAGAATGTTCTAACTTAAGCTCCATGTTTGGGATAAGTTTTGGCCAAAACCATGGGCCAAAGCCATGGGCCGCTAAGCCATGGTTAAGGTCTAAAACATGGTTTTCTAACCATGGTTAGTGGTTTTCTAGAGCCTATAAATAGACCCCCCCCCTCCCCATTCATTCTCTACGATTTCCACTACCACCATCACCCCATGGGCTAGGGTCGAGTGGTCGGGAGGAGGAGTAAGAGGCGAGGGAGGAGCGCCAGAGAAGCGCTGCCGGGAGAGCGAGGAGGAGAAAGGTATGATCTTCTCTTAGTTTGTTTCGTAAGCTAGGATTTCAATTCATCCTCTTTTCTTCCAAGCTTTGTTCTTGATTCATCTTTCTTTCCGATTCATTTTCTGTTGTGGTTCAAGGAGAAATCTGTGTAACACCCTACTTAGGTGCGGGCGGCCATGCACGTCAGTGAACCCTGTGATTCGTCACACATTCACTCATCTAAGACATGTGGTGTCTACCGATTCTCCATCTCTATGTTTCTATTCTTTCAATTATACTTTTATAGTTATTTTGATGGAGAAATCTATGTAATACCCTACTTAGGTGCGGGCGGTTATGCATGTCAGTGAACCCTGTGATTCGTCACACATTCACTCATCTAAGACGCGTGGTGTCTACTTATTCTCCATCGCTTATGTTTCTATTCTTTCAATTATGCTTTTATAGTTATTTTGATGGAGAAATCTGTGTAATACCCTATTTAGGGGTGGGTGGCTATGCACATTAGTGAACCCTGTGATTCATCACACATTCACTCATCTAAGATGCATGGTGTCTACCGATTCTTCATCTCTTGTTGTTTGAGTATATTCTCTCAGTTTCATTGTTGTTTTCCTCTTGAATGATTTTATAGAGGAAACTCTTTTCATATTTATTTTGAAATATGTCCCGATATAAGGGGAAACTCTGCCGAAGTTTTCCGAGAAATATGTCCCGATATAAGGGGAAACTCTGCCGAAATTTTTCGAGAAATACGTCCCGATATATGGGGAAACTCTGCCGAAAGTTTCTTTGAAATATCATCTTGCATAAGGGGAAGCTCTGCTGAAATTTCAAGAGAATATATGTTCTTGGCGTTCTTCGTGTTCTTCGTGTTCTTCGCTCGTTCTTCGCGTTCTTGACACGTTCTTAGCATTTTTATACAAAAATAAAATTCGAACTTTTCAGGAGCCTTAAAACATCCTTTTTGAAAATGAAACACGATAAAGCCTTGCATACGCGAGTGAGAGCTCGATTAGGTAACGAAATCCTTCCTTTTGTTGTTGGGTTTTCATACGAGATTATTGAAATTCTTGATTTTATGTTCTTTGCCATGAAGAACCCTAATTTTGGCTATTTTCGAAAAAGACTGAAGAGTTGCTTTGTGATTCCCATTAAAATAAGGTTTAAGCATCAAATTGATACGGTGGTTTTGAAAGTTAGGGTTTAGGAGTTAAAATAGGCATAAATACGAGTATATATGCATATGAATAATATATATGTGAGTCTATACTAAATGTTGCTGATTATGCAAATCGAAGACTTAACGAAAGATGTAATTCATGGGAATTGATGTGGTTTGACTTGGATCCTGACAAGGATCATGTGTCACGATAAGAATGACTCGGAGTAGAACTACAGGTCAGGCATGCAACCTGTCGGTTTGTCAAAAGGAACCCATATTGGCATTTCCCTAACTAGGTGGTACACGATTGCCCTGTTATGATAAGTGCGCACGAAATGAATGATTTGCAACGTGTGGTACCGGGAGCCAATATCTCCGGGTTGAACGACGGAAGATGTGGTCGTGCCATGTGGAGGCACGGGTGGTTCAATAGCGGCTGGGTCACGATAATATGTATTTAAAACCGCTAGGTTACATGATTAAATGTTAGCCTGAGGTTTTAAGCAATCGAGTCTTCGAGGACGGTGTGCTCATTTGTTTTTCAAGCTGAGGGTTTGAGACCCTGTTTAATAAAAGAAAAGGAAATTGTCAGGGTAGTATTGGAAGATTGGTTGAGGCGACGTGCGGCGGCATAAGCTTACCATGATCAACACAATCTCCAATCATGAAGTGTCCACAGCTTCGGAGTCCAAGAATGGTGGGGTTCCCCTGGACTAATCCCTGACGTGGAATAGAAAGGAATATGACATAAATTAATTAGAAGGAATGAAACTTTTTGTGATAGCAAGTTTTGTAAAAATTACATAATTGGAAACACAATCATCAAACTTGATGCTTGTATAGAGATTGTCATTTAATAAATTTGTGAAATTAAATTGTTTAATTTCCTAGAATAATTGTGCATAAATATTTGTGAAATATTTGATGATAATTATTTCCTTAAATGGCACTGCCTTAACCAATAATTGATTAGATGTGATCTAGATCACTAATTGGTTATATGATCTACATGATCAACATTCCAACAAACATGTTGCTTGAATAGGACTTGGGATTTGTTTAGCAAATCTCATTATAATGGTAATCAAAAATTGTTTTGATTATTATTATATGGTATAATTTTGGTTGAAGAACCGATGATCATCTCAAATACAAAGTAATTTATTTTGCATTATCCTTTCCCGAGGTGGATATGGTGTCTAGTCGGAGAGCATTGGGGTTGCGGGTTGCAACGTATGTGGTCCGTCCCACTCTCGTCGGTACTGGTCATGACAGCGGATAGGGTTAGTATAATGCTTAAGAAATCATGATTTATTTCTAATTATTAAAATTCGAAATAATACGTATTTGAGATAATACCATAATTCAAGTAACAATAAAATGTTTGTTAGATATTAATTGGATCATTAATTTAATATGATTAGATTAATTGGAATCCAATTAAAATTAAAACACTCTATTATGAATAGAGATGTTCTTTCCCTTGGAAGAATTAATCATAATGAATATGATTCATAGTGATTAATTAGAATTTGAATATGATATGGAGGATCACATAAGTGACATCCATGGTCTCCCGTCAAGGCGGAGGGTTCCGTCGCCAGATATTATATGTAGGAGACGCCTGTCCGAAGTGACAACTCCTGCATATGATCCATTTGGATCGGGCTCGTCGCTTCTCGAAAGAGTAAGGACGTATGCGTAGTGACCCCAATATCGGGTCCTCATATTATTGGGGCGATATTGGATTGCGCATAGCGAGTTGTATTCCTGTTGATGGTTGGTTCAATTAATGACGGGTCAACATCGCCTTAGGGGTGGTGGGCCCGGGTGTTAAAGACCGAATTGGGAGATGCAAGTTGGACTTGCAAGGCGGAATGTGTTCCCGCTTCTTTTTATCCGAGTTGTAGGTTCTCATATTATTGGGATGCAACAAAGATAAGGAAGGAGATCCCAGATCTTGCTTGAGATATAATGGTATGTATATCTCTTACATTGAAAGTGATTAAGGGAATGAACTTTCAATGTTGACATGGCAAGACAACTTTGATATAAAAATCCTAAATCAAAGTAAAATGTATATATATTTATATATTTATGCAAGTTTCTTATTTCAGATAGTCCTTCATTAAAACCCACTCAATTATATACTCAATAATAACCAGTGAAATATCTTGGGTTGGACTCATGATCCAGATATTATACTTGCAATTGAACACATAATGTATGTGATTGCAATGTGCATGTTTCCTCATAATAATGAGGAATGACAATTAAATAGATAATAGGACTACAAGCCTAGGGTTTGTATGTCTCTGTAGTCTTGATCTCATCAGATGTACTTTGGAAGTGACATGTCGATGATGATCGCAATTGTCAAAAATCCTTATAAAATCAATGAAGATATTCTGGCATACATATGTGCTCTTGACATTTAATCATGAGTGACATGGTTCTCTGCATCATGCAGAATGGTATCTCTATAAGAGATGATGTATTCAAAATGTTTGGATACCTACCTGAACCAATGGTTTTAAGAGTATAAATGGATGTAGACATGATGAGTGTCATCATTCTATTGTCTATACTCTAGTCATTCATGAAGCTTCAAAATATTCATATTGTATGAATTTAATGAAGCATGTATAAATGTTGGAAAACTCTTACTTTGAATTCTTTTGAATTTAAAATAAGAGATCCTCTGTCCTGAGCAATGGTTGCTCATAGATAAAGGGAGCGCAGTGGAAGCATGGGTTGGACCCAAGTAAGAAGTATAGTCAAAGAGTTGACTATACCTCTGTGACTTCCATATGACATCCAAATAGTTGGATGAATGCCAATACTGCAACAAATTGATGTGTTGATAGTACGACTATCAAGTCTGTCTAGAATCCTTAGAGAAGGACTCGGATAGAGCATCAAAATAATCTACATAAATCATTGAAATTGACTTTATTATTTGATAAGATAAAGTCAAATAATTGTATCTCAATCTTCTGATGACATTTGCAATAGGTTGCATATGTTTTAGAAGACCAGAAAATTTGATCTTAAGGTCTATAGTTATCCACATGGATATTGATGCAATTGTTGCAACAATCTCTGCTGGATTGATAGACTTGTTAATTTCAGTGGGAGAGCCCTTAGTCTTAGAGAATGTCTCTATGACCTAGATATAAGAATACACTCATTGTTTGTTTCTAAATGTTGGAAATAAACATGAATTCTGAGATAGAACTATCATAAAGAGTTATCATGAAGATATTTCAGATAGTAATCTAAAATCTGGTGGACTCCACTAAATTAGAAAAATTAATGAATGGTTCATTAATATTTCTAAATACTGGAATTAAAACCTTTATAAAATCAATAGGAGGATGAAGATCATATGACAATGATCTAGCATCGAGCCTTGGACATTTGTCTATCGATTTGATCAATAGACTAGTAAGAGATGAAACTTTAGAATGTCTAAAATTTCAAAACTTACATACTTATGAATATTGTATTCAAAGTCCAATACACCTTTCTTTGGGAATGGTGTAAGATGCCGAGGTATTCAGGATCTCATACATATTGATGTATGTGGATCATCTATATCATAGTAAACATTATGGATATGTGATATCTATTGATGATTATGTATGATATAAGATTTCTTCTCTTCACCTAAGAAACCTTTGAAATGTTCAAAGATTTCATTAATTTTGGTTTAGAACCAATGTTTGAAGGAAGATAAAATGAATTTGATCTAATCTAGGTAGCAAGTACCTGCTAGATAAATTCAAAGAATACTTATGGAGATATGAATATCATTTCTATCTCAATCCTCCTAACACACCTTAACTCAATAGAGTTATGGGGAGATACAATTGGATCATGTGTGACATGATCTTATCAATGATAAATTTTAGCGTAATTATCCCTTAGTTTCCAGGTATATATGTGTAGTAGAGACTACAATGTATATCCTTAATAAGGTTCCATGTATGTTGGAATCTAGCACTTGAAAGTGTTGCTTCATTAGGAAAATAAAGGATGGTATTGGATACCTACTTTATGACCTTGAGATCTCATCTCTGAGAATATGATTCTTAGAGTTGTGACTCTTGAGAATCAAGATGAAAATGAAGTGTAGGAACTCATTTATCTTGAGAAGATAATGAGGCTCCTGAAATTGGAAACTAAAAGGACAATTAAAGATGAAACACTAATACCTCTTCAAATGAGTTTGAGGATGGATTCCATGTGTCAGAGAAATCTGACAATGATCGGATTTCATGTGATGAAATTCCTGAGGATCATAACATGGATAGATGGATGTTAGCAATAAAAGACTAATGTAGACTTCATATACAAGTGTTGTATATGGACCCCTGAGGATCCAACTATATGGGTAAGACCTGTAAAGGTGTAAATGGATCTTCAAGAGAAAGGGAACCTGATGAGAAGGTAGAGACCTTCAAAGCACGGTTCGTAGCCATGAGCTACACACCAGAAGAGAAGACATTGCTTGCAATGAGACTTGCTCTTCGGTGACCATGCTTAAAACCATCAGAAAGTTGCTAACCTTAGCTACATAACCTGACTATTGCATCTTCAAGATGTAAGTCAATATTGCATTCCTCTATGAATACCTCTCTGAGATATTCACATGAAGTAGCCCCAGGGCTTCATGGTTGAAGAAAGTAAGGTGTGCAAGCTAAGGAATCCATCTATGGACTCAAATAAGCTTCTTGAAGTTGGATCATAAGATTTGATGAAATTATAAATGTTATGATTTCAGAATCTGGATGAGCCATGTGAAGCTTAGTGGGAGTGCCTTTGTGTTAATCGTGCTAAATGTAGATAATATCCTAATCATTTGGAATGATATAAGGATGATAATAAGTGTTTTATAGACTGGCTATTCCATATCTTGAAATATGATTTCAAAGATACCTCTTAGATCTTAGCTCTGAAGTTGTTCAGAAGCAAAGAGAAGAGGATATTGGGACTGTCACATTTATAGTACACCTTGGACATGTTCTATTCTTAGAAATTCCAAGAAAGGCTTCCATCCCTTAAGATATGGTACTGGCCTATCTAAAGGAATAGCACCTCAAAGAGTTGAGAAAGTAAATGCTAGTAATGCTTGCACTTGTGCATCAGTTACGAGGAGCTGAGTGTGTGCTAGATGTGTACAAAAGTCAGATATCTGCCTTGCAGTGGGAGTAGAAAAGTGTTGCTAATCCTACTATGGAGATAAAATACTTGATTGCAGTAATAACAAAAAAAATATCAAAAATCTTCATAGATGACAAGATTTTTGAGATAGTGATCTCAAAGTCTTATCTTCAAAAGCTTAAGAGTTTATAGATAGTGATCTAAAAGGTCTTAAATGTCGATACCTTAGGAGATAGAGATCTCCAGGAATAAGGGTATTCTTATAAGGATTATGGAAACACTGGTTATGATGATTGTTAAGCTATAGTGTCAAGTACACTATAACTAACTAGATTGAGTATTGGTTGCATAAGATGCAACATTCGCATTGGATGCGAGCACTGTTACTGGGGATATGCAAGTGCCGTAAAAGGACTTGGCATAGTCTCGCGGGAACAGAGTGACTGATCAGCTTACCTAGCTATTTTCTAAATAGCCTATGATTGTCACATGAGTGCGGGTTTAAATGATTAGCCCATTAATGGCTCTTTGGGCTAGTGGGAGATTGTTGGAAATGCGAGCCCACGACGAGCCATTATGCAATAAATGTTATTGCACATATCATTCCCTGATCTGAAATGAAGAATGAATAATTTGCATAATAGGTCCCTTTGTACAATTAGGGTTATGTACCATGGCCATCTTGATGATCATACAGTTGTTGATTCAACTATTGAATCATAGAGGCTGGTGCTTGGATGAATATCTAAAGAGTTAGATTGAGGACTCATCAAGCACCGTCAAATGATTGTTAAGAGATGATCTCCAGCCTGAGTAGGAGATGGCAATCCTTATCTCTTTAGGCTGATATCTGACCGACCTCTTGATGCAGGTCCTCTGCATAGGAATAGAGATTCGGAGGTGTCAGATTAGTTAGGTCAAAGAGTTGACTTAACGAGATCGAGATAACCAAAGTCCTATATCGTATGATGTCATGATATAGGCACGCATCCTCTGACCGGAGACAGATGTGTTACTATATGTCTGAGTGTGTACATTTGGCAGCGCGCGCTGGTGTGCACATAAGGGCATATGAGTAATACGATCTCTCAAAGGGATCATACAGGTTCAGTTACTGTACCGGAAGACATGAGCTCACTCATGAGATATTGGGAAGAATCAAATTCCATGCGCATGGTCGTCTCGCTTTGGAAGCTTGACTGAATTTGTAGGTTTGATATATACTTTTAGTATATGATCAAGACCTAGGTATGATATACGCTATTGGAAAGTGTATGATTGATACCAACTCCCAATAATCGAATGAGAAACTTACTGATAAAACCATAAAGTAGACAGTATAAAGTTGATCCAATACTTCGGGTTTAGTCTGAGTCTTCCAGTATGCAGGATGTACAGGTATTGGGAATACTTGAGGGTGATTTGATCATAAACGATTGTATAACCATGACGCTTCCATTCCTAGGGAGTGATGAAACGGGTCTGGATTTTAGTGACTCCTCTCAGTAGAGAAGTGATCTGATCTTGGTCCAAGTGTTGGACATTGATCTGAATGTGATTCAGATACAATGAGAAGATTAGATTTACGGTCTTGATTTAATCAAGCATTTATGGGAGGCCCGCGATCTGGATTTGAGATATGATCTCAATATCCATGTCACTATACGTGGAACAATACAATCGCCCTGTCCTTATCTCCAAGTATCTGCGGAGAGATTGCATTATTCTTGAAGGGTTCAAGAATAATTCCATAAGATCTAAGCAATGAAGAAATGATGATTAAATGTGATTTAATCATAATGATGTGTGAAGAAATTATCCAATGTAATTAAATGTGATTTAATTATTATGGATAAGAATAATGTGGATAGAAATATCCAATTATTCATAATATATTATAAATGTGATTTATAATGTATTAGAGAGAGCTAATTATAATTTATATGTGTTGATTAATTATTATGTGTATTGGATACACATTGTGTAATTAATTAACAATGTAAATTATATGTTGTTTTGGGTTGTGAATATGATTCACAATTTTTCCATGGCAAGATTGCAATATTCTCAAATATAATTGTGAATTATTTTTGAAGAATAAAAGCCAACAAAAGTTGTTGGAAATAAATAAAGGAGATTTTCAAGGAGATATGCAATCTCATGGATTTCCATGAGATTGCAATCTCCATGGAAACCTTGGGCGGCACATCATTCCTATAAGGAATGTGTGGCCGTCCACTTTGGAAGGCACATGGAGATGAAATCTCCATGTATCTTCTCTCCTTATTTATTGCTTTGATTTAGGACTAATTTATATTTGATTTTGTCAAATATATTTTAACCTAAATTTGTTGGTTTTACCAACAACAATCTTAGCCATTGTATTGACATAAATCAATCTCATCCATTGATTTTATATATCACTTGGATTGAGATCCATGGATCCCAAAACCCTATAAATAGAGAGGCATACCATGCTCTCTTTGAACATATGTAATATTGGAGCTCTCTCTCTTCTTCTTCTTGGTACACGTCTACCCTCTCTCCCTCTAATTGGTGGCCGACCACCAAATCCTAGAGGAGAGAACCGTCGTCGCCTTCGCCACCGCGCCGCCGCTTCGACGTTCTTCGGTTCTCCGTCTTCTTGGAGAGTTCCTCTCACAAAGGAGACGTTTGATCTCGTGCGACGAGATCAGGAGCAACCACGCTTGGATCATCTTCTTGGATTGCGAGGACAACGCAGTTCATCTGCGCTCGCAAGTGGTCTCGCCGACGATCGGACTTGAGACAGGAGGTCTCTTCCTTTAGAGACTTGATCAACTACGCTTCAAGAGGTATCGCATTATACTTGTTGTGGTTATAGATGAAACGATCTGAGAATGGTTTTCGGTTCATGTGGTTTCATCGAATAAAAATTTTAAATTCCGCTGCACCCGAACAACTAGTATGACTAGTCGTTCTTCGTCGTATCCGATACGACGATCATGCTTCCGTGATGCGCTTGAGGATAATTCCATCTCCTTCATCTTCATCTCATTCAGTGCGCTTTGCTCGTGAAGTAGACGTCAGATCTCGTGTGACAAGATCAGGCGATTTGGTCTTGGATCATCAAACATGAATTACGAGAGCACGCGTCTCATCAACGTGCTCACAAGTGTCTCCCTATCGAATCGAACTTGAGACTGGAGGGTCTCTTCATTTAGAGACTCGATTGCAACCACGCTTCAAATGGTACACTAAATGCCTAATTGTGATTTTTATGAAATGTACCCGAGAAGTGGTTCTTGGATCATGTGATTTAATCGCATTAATTTTTTAAAATTCCACTGCCTAGAGCAACTAGTCGCTCCCAATCACATTCAATGCAATCCTCATGCTTCCGTGATGTGCTTAAGGAACTTCCATATCATTAAAGTGGTATCATATCCTTAGGTCGGAAGTTTGGATACGATCCATAAACTTAGGAAGACTTGGGCTCATTAGGGCTTGTGAAAATTTTATCTCATTTCATTCTCGCATCCTATTTTGTAATTATTTTCGGCCATATTTAAGATGATTAAACACAAAGTTATCACTCAGATAAGGTTTCCTATTAACTAAGGAAATCGTGGGATTTGAGTTTCCCTGATTTGAAACTCTATAACTCAAGATATAATCATTTAATGAACATATATCCACTGTTTCGGGGATGGAGAATCAGGACGTGATTAAAGAGTTAATTACGTTTTGAAACGCCTAAAAAATGCATGATGATCACTTGAGTTTTGTTATAAATCAAATTACAAAACTTTGGAACTCACTTTCTTAATTTGGATTTAAATTGAATGATATATGATAATTTTAGTATGTGAGGGTCACTGCTGGAAATTACCTTACTAATCAAGAACCTTGGCGATTGTCATTTAAGAAATTAGTGAAATTAATTATTAATTTCCTAGAATAGTATTAGATAAATATTTTAAAAATATTTTATGATAATTATTTCCTTAAATGACATTGCCTTAACCAATTATTGATTAGATATAATCTAGATCACAATTTGTTACTTAATCTACTTTCCAACAACAGAGTTGCTTTGAATAGGAATGGGAATTTTGTTTAGCAAATTTCCTTGTAATCAAAATAGTTTTGGTTATTAATATATGGCATAATTTGGTTGAAGAACGATTATCATCTCAAGTACAAAGTGATCAATTTGATATTATCCTTTCCTAGGGTAGATTATGATGTCTAGTTGGGGAGCATTGGGGTAGCAGGTTGCACCGTATGCAGTCCTGTCCCACTCATGTCGGTACTAGACATGATAGTGGGTAGGGAAGGGATAATGTTATAGAGATCATGATGTATTTTTCTAATAATTAAAATTTGAATAATGCATACTTTGAGATAATATCGTCCTTTTAAGTTACAATCAAGTTTGTTGGTTGATTGAATTAGATTGATGATTAATTTAAAGTGATTAAATTAAGGGATTTTTACCGGCAGACCCTGTAATCTTTTGCAATTACCGCTACGACCTCTGGAACATCCTAATTCCTCCCTCGACCCCGTAAACTTGTTAACTTTTACCCTATAACCCTGTGGTTAACCACCATCCATTTAACCGTTAAAAGTAACCGGATTCTGTCATCTTCTTTTATATTACACCCATTTTATTGATTAAATTTACTACAAAGTGCCACTGTCTCCTACCCTCCACCTCCAGATGAACACGGCGACCCCCTTCCCCGATCCGCCGCTCGAAGGACCCCTCCCTCCGCGCACCCCCCGCGACGGCTCCCACGCCCGGTGCTCGAAGCCCCCCTCTCCGGCAACCCTGCGTCGCTCGAAGCCCCCTTCCCCGACACACCCGCGCCACTCGAGGGACCCCCCTCCCCCCGACCGCGCTGGAACCCCCTTCCCCGGCACCCCCGCGCCGCTCGCCGGCAACCTCACGTCACTCCCCGACGCACGCTCGAAGGCCCCCTCCCCCGACACCCCCGTGCCGCTCCAAGGAACCCCCCCCTCCGCACACCCCCGCGACGCCCCCACCCCGGCTCCAAACCCCCCAGCACCCCCCCCCCCCCGACACCCCCGCACCGCTCGAAGGATCCCCCATCTTCCGCGCACCCCCACGACGGCCCCCCACCCCGGCTCGAAACCCCCCAGCACCCCCCCCCCCCCCCCCCGACACCCCCGCACCCGCTCGAAGGATCCCCCCCCCATCTTCCGCGCACCCCCGCGACGGCCCCCACCCTTGCTCGAACCCCCAGCACCCCCCCCCCCCCGACACGCGTTGGAGCTCGCCCTTCCCAGCATCCCCGCGCTGCCATCCAATTCGTCCACGAGTTCACTCGCCTCGGCCTTAACCGCTCAGTCGGCGGCGTCCTCGGCCCTCGCTTTCTCCGCGAGCTCAGCCATGTCATCACCTTCATCATTGTCGCTGGCCGTGTCGGCAGCGCCTTCACCGCAGAGCTCGGCATGATGCAGGTCTCCGAGCACACCGACTCGCTCCGCGTGCTCGGCGCGCAGCCCATCGACTATCTCGTCACGGCGAGGGTTCTCTCTTGTTGCCTGGCACCCGCAGCGCACGCTCCCTATGGCACACCTCCTCTAGTCCAGGCCAATGTTCTCGTTGAGGGAGGAAAGATGGAAGTTGTTAGAGGAGAAAAGAGAGTGAGAATTTTTTTCTTCTCTTGATTATTCTAGCCGTCCGATCGTGGATCGTTTAGATTAACTCTGTTTAACTCGAGGAAGTTAACTTTAGATGTGTCAATTTAACGGTAGGGTTTCTAGGGTAAGACGGAGCAAGTTTACGGGGTCGAGAGAGGAATTAGGATGTTCAGAGGTCGTAGCGGTAATTGCAAAAGATTACAGGGTCTGCCGGGTAAAAATCCCTTAAACTAATTAAAAACCAATTAAAATTAAAACACTTTATTATTAATATAGTTGTATTTCCCTTAGAAAAATTAATCGTAATGAATATGATTTATAATGATTAATTAAAATTTGAACATGATATGCAGGATCACATAAGTGACAACCATGGTCTCCCGTCAAGGCGAATAGTTTTGTCACCGGGGATTATATGTAGGAGATGCCCGTCCGAAGTGACAGATCCTACATACAAGCACATCTGGATCGGGCTCTTTGCTTCTCGAAAGAGTAAGGACGTATATGTAGTGAGCCCAATATCAGATCCTCATATTATTGGGGCAGTATTGTATTGCACATAGCAAGTTCTAATCCTTTTGACGGTTGGTTCAATTAATGACGGGTTAACATCACCTTAGGGGTGGTGATCTTAGTTATTAAAGATCGAATTGGGAATGCAAGTTGAACTTGCAAGGCAGAACGTGTCTCCGCTTCTTTTATCTGAGTTACAGTTTCTCATATTATTGGGATGTGACAGAGATAAGGAAGGAGATCTTAGATCTTGCTTGATATATAATGGTAAGTATATCTCTTGCATTGAAAGTGATTACGAGAATGAACTTTCAATGTTAACAAGGCAAGACAACTTCGATATAAAAATTCATAAATCAAAGTAAAATATATATTTATATGTATTTATGCAATTTTCTTATTTCAGATAATCCTTCACTAAACCCACTCAATACTATACTCAATAACAACCAGTATATTATCATGGATTGGATTCATGATCAAGATATGTGCTTGCAGTCGGACACATAGTGTATATCCGTTGCAGTGTGCAAGTTTCCTCATAATAATAAGGAATGACAATTAAATTGACAATATTACAACAACCCTAGGGTTTGTAATGTCTCTAACGAATGTACTTTGGAAGTGACATGTCGATGATAATTGTAGTTGTCAAATATCCTTATAAAATCTAAGAAGATATTTTGGCATACCATATGTGCTCTTGACATTTAATCATGAATGACATGGTTCACTGCATCATGCAGATCGGTGGCTCTATAAGAGATGTTGTATTCAAAATGTTTGAGTACCTACCTGAACCTAAGTCTTTTAGTGATTAGGTGGATGTAGATATGATGAGTGTAATCATCTTACTATCTATAATCTAGTCAATCTTAAATCTTCATAATATTCATATGGTATGATTGAATGAAGCATGTATAAATGTTGAAATACTCTACAATGATTTCTTTTAAGTTCAACATAAGAGATCATTTGTCTTAAGCAATGGTTGTTTACAATAAAGAGAGCGCAATGAAAGCATGGGTCTGACCCAAGCAAGAAGGAAAGGGAAGGAGTTCATTGTACTTCTGTAACTTCCATGGGACATCCAAATAGTTGGATGAAATCCAATACTGCAATAAGTCGATGTATTGATAGTGTGACTATCTAGACTATCTTGGATCCTTGGAGAATGACCCAGATAGTGCATCGGAACAATCTACATCAACATATAATCATTCAAATAGACTTGATTTACTAGATAAGATCAAAGTCTAATAATTGTATCTCATGTATTCTTATGACATTTACAATTGGATTGTATATGTTTTAGAAGACTAGAAAATTTGATCTGAAGATTTAATAGTCATACACATGGATATTGATGCAAGTGTTGCAACAATCTCTATTGGATGGGTAGACTTCATAATTTCAGTGGGAGAGCCCTTAGTCTTAGAGAAAGTCTCTATGACCTAGATATTAGAATACACTCATTGTTTATTTCAAAATGTTGGAAATAAACATGAATTCTTGAATACACCTATCATAAAAGAGTTATGATGGATATATTTCAAATAGTGGACTCTACTAAATGAGAAAATTAATGAAAGTTTCATTAACTTTTCTAATACTGAAATTTTAAAACCTTTAAATATCAATAGGAGGATGAAGATCACTTGAGAATGATTTAGCATCAAACCTTGGACATATGTAGATGAGATCAATAGACTAGTAGGAGATGAAACTTTAGAGTGTCTGACATTTCAAATCTTACATGCTTGTGGAATATTGTATTCAAAGTAAAATATCCAATACCACCCTTCTCTGAAATGGTGTAAGATGTCAAGGTATTCAATTAGCTCATACATATTGATCTATGTGGACATCTATATCATGATAAACATTGATGATATGCGATATCATTCGATGATTATTTGTGATATTGAGATTTCTTCCATTCACCTTAGAATCTTTGAAATGTTCAAAGATTCATAAATTTGATTAGAACAAAAACTTCGAAGGAAGATGAAATCAATTTGATCTAATCTAGGTATCATGTATCTATTAGATGAATTCAAGTAATAGCTTATGAAGAAAGTGAATATCATTCTATCTCAATCCTCCTAATGCACCTAAACTTAATGGAGTTGTATGGAGATACAATTGGATCATGTGTGACATGATTTGAGCAGTGGCTAATCTTAGCATAATTACCTCTTAGTTTCCAAGGTACATATGTAGTAGAGACTAAAAAATATATCCTTAATAAGGTTCCATGCAAGTAATCTAGAATCTAGCACCAGAGAGTGCTACTTCATTAGGAAAATAAAGGATGGTATCGGATACCTACTCTATGACCATGAGATTGTTAAAAGATCTCATCTCTGAGAATGTGATTCTTAGAGGATGAGACTCTTGAGAATCAAGATGAAAATGAAGGAATTTATTTATCTTGAGAATATAATAAGGCTCCTGAAATTGGAAACTAAAAGGACAATTAAAGATGAAACACTCATACCTCTTCAAATGAGTTTGAGGATGTATTCCATGTATCAGTTAAGTCTGAAAATGATTGGACTTCATGTGATGAAGCTCCTGAGGATCATGTCATGGAAAGATGTATTTTAGCAATAAAGTCTAAAGTAGACTTCATATACAAGTTTTGTATATGAACCCTTGAGGGTCCACCTATATGGATAAGACCCGTCAAAGTGTAAATGGATCTTCAGAAGGAAAAGGGAACCTGATGAGAAGGTAGAGACCTTAAAGCACGTACACAAAGAGAAGACATCATTTGCGGTGATACTTGATATTTCAGTGACTATGCTTAAACCCATAGAATATTGCTAATTATAGCTACACAACTTGACTTCGGCATCTTAAAGATGTGAAACAAGATTGCATTCCTCTATGAATACCTCTCCGAGGATATTCATGTGAAGTAGCCCCAAGGCTTCATGGTTGAGTAAAGTAAGATGTGCAAGCTAAAGAACTCCATCTATGGACTCAAGTAAGCTTCTTATAGTTGGAACATCAGATCTGATGAAATTATAAAGGGTATGATTTCAGATAGAATCTTGATGAACCATATAAAGCTTAGTGGGAGTGCCATTGTGTTCATCGTGTTAAATGTAGTTGATATCCTAATCATTTGTAGTGATATAATGATAATAATAAGTGTTTTATAGACTGGCTATTCCATACCTTGAGATATGATCTCATGATACCTCTTGTATTCTTAGTTATGAAGGTGTTCAGAAGCAAAAAGAAGAGAGTATTGGGATCGTGAAATTTGTAGTGCACCTTGGGCATGTTTCATTTTCTGGAAAATTCCAATAAATTCTTCCATCCCTTAAGATATGTTACTGACCTATATAAAGAGAGCACCTCAAGGAGTTGAGGTATTGAATGCTAAAACTTACTTGTCCTTGTACATCAATTATGAGAAGCCAAGTGTATGCTAGATGTGTACAAAAGCCAGATGTCTGACATGAAGTGAGAGTAGTAAATTGTTACTAATTCTACTATGGAGATAAAACACTTGATAGTAATAACAATATCTTCAAAAGATAACAAGACTTTAGAGATAGTGATCTCTAAGTCTTATCTTCAAGACTTAAGACTTCATAGATAGTGATCTAAAAGGTCTTAACTGCAGATACCTTAGGAGATGGAGATCTCCAAGAATAAGGGTATTCTGATAAGGATTATGGAAATAATGGTTATAATAATTAAGGTGGTGTCAAGGACACTGTGATTGAAAAAATTGGGTATTTGTTGCATAAGATGCAACATTCGCATTAGATGCAAGCATTGTTACTGGGGAATATGTAAGTGTCGTAAAAGGATTTGATGTAGTCTCTTGGGAACAGAGTGACTGATCAGCTTACATGGCTATTTTCCTAAATATCTTATGATTGTCACATGAGTGCGGGTTTGAATGATTAGCCCATTAATTGCTCTTTGGGCTAGTGGGAAATTGTTGACATGCGAGCCTATGGCAAGCCATTATGCAATAAATGTTATTGCTCGTATCATTCACTGATCTGAATGAAGAATGAATAATTTTCATAATAGGTCCCTTAGTACAATTAGGGTTATATACCATGGCCATCTTAATGATCATATAGTTATTGATTCAATTAATGAATCATAGAGGTTGGTGCTTTGGTGAATATCTAAAGAGTTAGATTGAGGACTCATCAAGCACCGTCAAATGACTATTAAGAGAGAATCTCCATCCGTAGAAGGAGATGGAAATCCCTTCTCTCTAAAGACTGATATCTGACCGACCTCTTGATGCAGGTCCTCTACATAGGAGAGATTCTGAGGTGTCAGATTAGTTAGGTCGAAGAATTGACTTAATGAGATCGAGATTACCAAAGACCTATGTCAAATTTCTATCACGATATAGGCACACATCCTCAGACCGGAGACAGATGTGTTACTATATGGCTGAGTACGTGCATTTGGCAGACCAATAGGTTGATGACCTAACCAAGGTCTATACACCAGCGCACTGGTGTGCATGCAAGGGAATGTGATTAATACGATCTCTCATAGGGATCATACAGGTTCATTACTGAAACGGGAGACATGAGCTCACTCATGAGATATTAGTAAGAATCAAATTCCTTACAAAGTTGTCTCGCTTTGGAAGCTTGACTGAGTTTGTAGGTTTGATATAAGCTTTTGGAAAGTATATGATAAAAACCTAGGTATGATATATGCGTTTGGAAAGTATATGATTGATACCAACTCCCAATGATCAAATGAGAAACTTAAAGATAAAACACTGAATTAGACAGTGTAAAATTGATCTAATACTCCGGGTTTATTTTAGGTCTTCAAGTATGCAAGATGTACAGGTCTTAGGGATACCTTAGGGTTATGTGATCATAAACGATTGTATAACCATGATGCTTCCATTCCTAGGGAGTGATGAAACGGGTCTGGAGTTAGTGACTTCTCTCAGGAGAGAAGTGATCTAATCTTGGTCCAAATGTTGGACATTTATATGAATGTGATTCAGATGCAATAGGGAAGATTAAAATTCTGATCTTGATTTAATCAAGCATCTATGAAGAGGTCTGCAAGATCTAGATTTGAGATGTGATTCTAAATATCAAGTTACTATACGTGAAACAATACAATCGTCCAATCCTTATCTCCAAGTATCCACGGAGAAAGCACATTATCCCTGAAAGAGTTCAAGGATAATTTCATTATATATGTATCCGAGCATTGAGAAAATTGATAATTAAATGTGATTTATTTTTCATGAATAATATGAATTTGATTCATATTATGAGGAGAGATATATGAGATAATTAAATGTGATTTAATTATCAAAGATGTCAATATTGTGAATGTGATTTATATTATTTGGGCACATAGAATAGAGATCCAAGATGATTAAAAATGATTTAATTATAATGGATATGAATAATGGGGATATCACTATCCAATTGTTTATATATATTATAAACTTTGCCAATTACCTCCACGACCTTTGAAATAACCTAATTCCCCCCTCGACCCCGTAAACTTGCTAACCCTTACCCCATGAACCCCTGCGATTAATCTGCTTGAAGCTCGTGAGGGTTCTTGGGGTAATTTACCAGGTCAACAGGGTAATTGCATTGTGCAAAAGGTCGTAGAAGTAATTTAAAAAGTTTATAGGGTCTGTTGGGTAAAAATCTCTTATAAATATGATTTATAATATATTAGAGAGAGGCTATTGTGATTTATATTTGTTATTATTGATGCGAATTGGATTCACATTGGATAATTAATTGAAAATATAATTTACATTTTATTTTGGGTTGTGAATGTGATTAACAAATTTCCAATGGCATGGATCTAATGTCCACAAGATAATTATGAATTATTTTTGTGAGATAATTTACAACAAATGTTATGTAAATCTTGGAGATATCATGAGACAGTGAGATCTCATGAGATAATGAGATCTCATGAGATGTTGAAGAGATAGACCAAGTCCACCTCAAGAGGGTGGATAACACCAATCTCTAAAGGAGAAGAGTGGTCATCTCCTCCTTTTTAGGAGATGAGGCCTATCTCCTCATTATCTCCAAGATTAATTAATTTGATTTGAAATTAATTATATTGATTTATCGATATATAATATATATATATATATTATTTAAATTAAGTTAATTATTATTGTGTTTTCACAATAAGATCATGGCCATTAAAAGAAACACAAATCAATCCCATCCACTGATTTTGTGTTGTCCATGGATTCCAAAATACTATATTAGAAGAGGTACCCCTTGCTCTTCAAGTTATGACATCAATCTACAAGCTCTATCTCTCTCTCTACACGCCAAAGGTTCTCTCTCTCATTGTGGTCGTCCACCATGGATCCCTTGAGAGACTCGCCATCGTTGCAGCATCGTCGTTATGATGCCAGATTATTTTCTTATGAATATTCATCTCCTTCAGTGCGCTTCGCTCGTGAAGTAGACATAGGATATCGTGTGATGAGATCAGGATATTCGCCACTTGAATCATCAACATGAATTTGTAAGGGGCACACATCTCATCAATGTGATCGCATGTGTCTCCTCTATCGGATCGAGCTTGAGACGATAGGTCTCTTCATTTAGAGACCCGATCGCAACCATGCTTCAAGTGGTAACCTTAATACCTATATGTGGTTTAGATGAAACGATCTGATAAGTGTTCTTGGATCATGTGGTGTCATCACATTAAAATTTTTTTAAATTCCACTGCCCGGAGCAACTAGTGCGACTAGTCTCTCCTAATGGCATTCGATGTAATCCTCACGCTTCCATGATGCGCTTAAGGATCTTCCCATATCCTTCATCATCTCCATCACGTATCTCCACCGATACACGCCAATCAGATCACCACTCACTGATCATCTTTTCTAATTTAACATCGCCTTCCATCTCCGGCTCGTTTCCCTTCCCCTATTTAAAGAACGCCACGACCTCCATTGACATCATCCATCTATTGCACCATAAAGAGGGGCATATGGTGGTGACACCACATACTTGCCCTCATCTTCGGCAAAATCCGTCCTCCCCAGCGGCTGTTACAATGCTACAACCTTTGCGTGCTTGCCTTGCTCCGGTATTTGGGTCTTCGAGCCAACGTTCAAAACTCTGCTCCTCTACCACTTCGAGCCATGCCACTGCATCATCATCAACCTCTTCAACTCCTTCGACAATTGATCACCAGCAACTTCCCCAACCTTCGTATAAATCCCGCTAAAGCAAGGAGCCTTCGCCGTTGCTACGCCTTCATCTCCTCCGTCAACCGAACGCCTTCTGCGGTCGCACTTCATCTGCACATGGGAGCCTCGCCTCCTCTCATGCCCTCCACCATCTTCCAAGAGCTTTGCCTCGACTTCAACCTTGGAGCTGCTTCTCCGCCAAGCCAGCAGCCTGTCTCTACCGCTCCAGACATCGGGAACGAATCTCGAAACCTCCCTATGTGAGGCACATGTGAGGAGAGGGAATATCTTGCACTAAACCCCTAGATCTCCACCCAAATCGCAACATGCCCCCAGCATCTACGGTCACGTGCTTTGCATGTGTTCCTTGGGAATTTTTTACAGATAAGCTCTCCTTGGGATCGGTAATTACGACTTAGTCCCTTTACTACATTTCTATTTTATTCTATATTCTATAATTTTGCAAACTAGAACCCTGTGTTCCTCTATTATTTTTAACCTCTTCATAGCATCATTTTAGTACTCCAAAAATTGCATTAATTTTTACAAATACCTCTCTACATTTTGTCACATGTTTTGTATTTTTATGACATGTGTTAAGAAATAATTAATCTACTTGTAGAAAATTACATATGTTGCCCAATATGTGCTTAGAAATTCATAATTAATTAACCATTACTCTAAAAATTACCAAAAAATTATGGATAGTAGAATTAAATTGTTAATTCCTTTGTACCCAAAAAGAATTACATTTGATGCATAGATTGATCTATAAAAATCATTTTGTATATTTCACTAATTAATTTTTAATAGGCACTAAATTCAACATTTTCAGGCTTTAGGACTTGTCAGAGGCAAATCACCTAATGATGTATCTTGGATAATTTTATTTCTTGAAAATAAATAAATTTAATATTTATATAATTAATTACTGAAAATCTCATGTTTTGTATTCATTAATTCATTCAATATTCATACTACATTTAAAAATTCCAAAAAAAATTATAGCGTATTCATATCATCATTATTTACATCTCGACCAAGTTTCATAATTTTTGAACTCTATTTAACTGAAAATTGTATTTTAGTTCTTAAAATTGGCTACATTGGCATTTGCATCCAAAAATCACATTAAAAAAGACCATAAATATTCCTCTTCTAAAACTGCACATGAACTTTGATAGATATATCCTAAGTTGTTCCTTTGCCTCCTTGAGTTCGACCTTGGAAATTGCCCAAGTAAAATAAACATAAAATTACTCGAATTAATTGGATTACCTATTTAAGTGATTATTTCTTGGTTGATTCGGATTACTCGCCTACAATGAAATGACAAATTCATCATTATTTTTGCACGCTTAATAATTCGCACAAATTAATATAAGGGAAATCATGACTCATCAGTAGGGTGATTCGTGCATAAAATAAAAGACTGGAAATAAACTAACCTAAATGGATGCACGAGAACCATCCTAGCAGTTCTTCTATTAACAAGAAAGAACGAGTTAATTTGACTAAGTCCAAGCTACGCTCTACTCTACAAGTAACAGAAATTCTTATTTTGGGCTTTGGGACCTAATCGTTTACCTAGCTCTAGCAAGACAATAAAACCTACTTCTAAGGGATCAAGCACACAAAACTATGAGGAAAACAAATGAAAATGAACTCGATGAAAACAAAAACCGATGAGGTCCCCAAGTACACTAGCACTTGGTGAAACAGGCCCCACACACACAAGATATATAATGGCCTTTTAGAAAATAGAAAGAGGAAAATACCAAAAAGAAATTATTTAAAATTTTTACAAAAATAATAGTATAAAAATGCTAATTAAAATAAAAAAATAGGAAAATTTCTTCAAAAGTATGCTTCTTTCAATCCTTCTACTCCTCCTCTCATGCTCTCTCCTACAACTCGATGAAGAAACTAGTCGCCTCTGCTTCGCTAGGGTGCATCAACGCTCCTAAGAAACCCCCCCATGCTCGTCAGACCCTCGAAAAAAAGAGGAAACATAAGATCATTTAATAAAAACAATGATGAAAATATGAGAAAAATAATATGAAAATATATACAAAAATATATACAAGCAAACAATGAGGTGGATATGAGGCAAAATGAGAAGATCAAGTGAAAATGATCTCAAAATGAATTCCTAAGTCCAATCTTGGGGAGCTTTCGGTGTCTGACAAATTGGATCCTAAAAGTGTTGTATAAGCTCCCTCACAGCATGCAGTATTCAATATGTGCTCACTCCTCAACAAGATGCAAATCCACATTGTATATATTGACGAATCTGATTTTCACTGCTTTAAAAAGTTGTTTTTATATTTGTTTGTGCTAAAAGAATTATGTTGTTCGTTGTAGGCAGCGATCGGCATCGGTCAAGAAATAACCCACAAATATTATTTAATTTTAATCAAGTGGTTTTATGTTTATTTTACTTGGGCAAGTCCCAAGGTCGATCACAAGGAGGCAAAGGAACAACCTAGAGTTACGTCTATCAGAAATCTCGTACGATTTTCAAGGCGATATTTTTTTGGAATTTTTAATGCAAATAACGGATGCAAGATGCAATTTTGGCTTATTTTAGGACTAAAATATCGACTAGTGTTCAAACGATATCCGAAAAATACGAAACTTGGCAACAATGTTAATTATGATGAAATGAATGCACTGCAATTTTTTAGGAATTTTTGGATGCAATATGAATTTTTTTTATGGATTTTAAATGCAAACGGAATGAATTTCAATATTTAATTATGATAAATACTAAACCTACTTATTTTCGAGGACCAAAATTATCTAAGATCTTTCACTAGGTGATTTATCTCAGAATAATCCTAAACCTCGAAAATGTGAGATCTAATACCAATTAAAAATTAAACAGTGAAATGTGAAAAATGATTTCTATAGGGCAAATTATGCATGCAAATGCAAATCTTTTTGGGCACAATAACAATCACAATAACTCTTACAATATGTGATTTTTCGAAGATTTTTTAGAGCAACGGTCAATCAATGGCAAATTTAAGAGCATAAAATGGGCAAAGTTTGCAATTTTCCACAAAATATTTAATCATTAATTAACCATCAATCACAAAAATATCTACGGTATGTCAAAATTAGAGAATTGAGTTAGAACAAAATGCCAATTTTTGATAAATAAAATAATGCAATGTAGAGGTCTAAAATGAATGGGGAACACAGGGGTACAGATGCAAACAAAATAAATATCAAAAGTGCAGTGAGGGGCCTAAGAGTAATTACCAAAAGTGGAGGGAGTCTCTCTGCAAAATTCCCACAGAAGAACGTGCGGCGCACGTGCTGCTTGGGTTTCTAGAGTGAAACGTAAAATGGAGGAATCTAGGGGGCGACTTGCAATTTGCCCAAGGGGCACGTGCGGGGCACGTGACCCCTGGGCTGGCTGAGTAGTTCTGACGTCCCCCTCGGACGCACGTGCCTCGCACGTGCGCGAGGGGTCTCGGGACTGAGCGCCCGGCCGCACGATGGAGGGCGAGCAAGCGGTCCGGTGAGGCTTTGGCGGGCTTGAACTGCTGGAGATGCGGAGGATTCCGGCCGAGGCAGAGAGGGCCGGAGAGGCTCAGTCGTGCAGGCTTCTGGCGGTGGCCGTGAATAGCACGGTGGCACTGCAGTTGATGGCGATGGGTGGTCTATGTCGCAGAAGAAGCGGCGCTGGGTGACGGAGATGATCGTTGACGATGGAGTGTCGTCGGTGAAGCTTCAAAGGTAGTTGTGTCAGTGAAGAACGATGAAGGCGTAGGCAGAGGTGAACGTCGTTGGCGGAGTCGTAGTGGTGTGACGGAGTTGAAGGTTGCCGGTGGTCGTTGATGCGTGGTGGAGAAGACGGTGAAGGTCGATGACTGGTTTTGGCGGAGAAGACGAGCGAGAGATAGAGATGCAGATCGAGAGAGAGAGAGAGAGAGAGAGGATACCTAGAAAAGGGCTCAACGGCGAGGTCGCCGGAGCTGGAGCAGCGCTGAGGAGCGACTGCGATGAGGTCGGGGGTCCTCGGATCACGCCGGCGGCAAGCCTGTCACCACCTGGCTGAGAAGATGGCGGATGAGGCGACAGGGGGGGAGTTGAGGTCCTTTAAATAGGTCATCGGAGATGGTAGTAGGTTGTGAAATATGCAGAGGAGGTTGGTGAGATTTGGGGGTGAACGGCGGCGCGGGATATACGGAGGCGAGAGTCGGCGGTGGTTACGGAGATAGCGGGGCGGCGCCGAGATTGGGGGAGACACTAGGAGGAAGACGAAGGCCATGGGTTGTCCGATCGGCCGAGATCGGCCTGCCCTCCAGGTGCCATGTGGCACAAAAGGCGAAAGGGGGCCGGGCACGTGCGGAGCACGTGCCTGGGAGGCACGTGCGACGCACGTGCGGAGGTTTTATTTTTTTTATTTTTATTTTTTTAAGAAAAACGAATAAATAGAAAGCTCAAAAAATGCTGACACGTGGTGGCTTCTGGGGTTGCCACGTGTCATCACCGGAAAAATCAAGGATAAAATACTTTGTAAAATAAAAAATGAAATAGTAAATGACCTCAGATCGAAAAAGTTCCTTCTTGAAAAATGCTCGTCTTCATGAGATCTACAACTTTCATGAAGACATCAAAGTCAAAATCGATCAAATGCACAAAATGATATTTTTGGGGTATCCCATGTACATAGAATACCTGGATTTTTTTATTTTGTAATTTTTTTGTCATTTTTAATTCAGATAAAAATTTGGAAAAAATATGGAAAAATCAAAGATAAATAAAGACACCTTAATCTATTTTTTTGGATTTTTATTAATTAAGAAAATATGTACATAAAATACGGGTCAAAAACCGCTAAAATACACAATGTACAAAAGAGGCCCAAAACCCAACTTTCACATATGAGCTCTGATTTTCTTGAACTTGGTCTTGTTTTGAAGGTAATTGATGTGCATTAGTTCAAAAGTGAGTAGGATCAAATCGGACACTGGATGGGGAAGATATATGGCTTTTAGTCCGAAAATCCTGAAATTAGGGTTTGGGTTTTTGGTCCACTTACTTGGGTTAGTTATCTTTTTTTTGTATTTTTCATTTATTCTTGTAGTGATTTGTACACAATGGAGGTGGTTTTGTGTCATTCGGAGTTAGCATGAAGGAGTTAAAAATCCGGGAAATTAGGCTATTTACAGGTCATTTTTGGCTTGGATTTTTGGCTTCTTATTTTGTGCAAACATGATGGATAAAATGCCGATCTTATGCAAACATGCATGGATGCTAATTATGCAGAATAAATGCAGATATGCTGATGATTTTGAGGTAATTGAGCTTAATAAATGAGACTTGGAGTGATGAATTCGAGATTCATCACCCCCTATACTTAAACCATGCTCGTCCCTGAGCATCAAAAAGAAATGTCATGAGGTGAAATAAGATTGGGTTCCACACCAAGACCATGAACTGAAGGTGAAAGTGAAACTAAACTCGACCTTTGGATTATTTGTATGTTGGAACTTCTATGAGACTTAGAATTCTAAAATCAACAGCCCTCAAGTTCTACACATCATTGTAACAGTTTTGGCTCAGAAGTCATCTTAGATCAATCCTCTTCCCAAAGTATACCCTATGAACATTGAAGAACCGACTCATGTGTGTGAAAAGGTTTTAGCTCTACCAATCCAGAATGCCAGACTACCATGCTCCTCTCCTCTCCAGTAACTCGTCCTCGGGGAATCAGGTATTTCCTTCTAAGGTCTGTCGTGCTGTGTTCACAATCGAATTGGGAGAGAAATTAGAAGAATGGGAAAAGAACTGGAGGGTGGCCAATGTAGTCACATCTCCTTGTGAAGATGGCCAGCGTAGCCGAGTCTCCACCAAGATCTGCAGGTTTCTTGATGCTTGGACCTTTTTTGGTCAGATTTTATTTTAGAATGCTTCTTTGTATTTGGAATTTTTGGTGGTTCTGCTTGGATCTTGTTGTGCCCCTACGGATATAGAATCTTTTTATTCCGTGCATTTTTTAGTTATTATGAGGAAGAAAATACGAAAATGGTACATAAATTAAAAGAAATGAAAATAAACCTATAATAATTTTTAGAATCTTTCGCAAAATTTTATATATTTTTATTTTTAAATGCATATGGGAACTTTTTATGTAGTTTTGAATTTTTAAAATAATGAAAATGATGAAATGTAAAATGCAAATTAGTGATATTAATATACTTACGAGAGAGCTACCATGGTTCTTGTGTAATTTTTAAAGAGGATTTGCTATTTTTTATTTGATTTTAATTACGCAAAATAAATGCAGACGCACAGGTGAATGGATGCAAAGAAATAAAGTTTATGGACTAAATGATAACACATATAGAAAATGTGGACCAAATGTGTAAAATTTTTAGAAAATGCATGCACAAGCATTTAAGTCATGTTGGATTATATATAAGTGCAATATTTTAATTTTTGCGGCCAAATGGTAACATAAAAAATACAACACTTTTATTGTAATTTTTCCAAACTAAACACGTGTATCACACACTATTAATGTAAAGAGGACAAGAATGCAATTAAAATAAAAACTAAGGAAAATAGTGCATAAGTTCAATGGATTACATGCAAACATGTGTTGCTAAATGGAAAAAGGTAGGGGTAGGAGTGCAAATTTACCCTTTAATAACATGGGAAAACGAATGACTGGATGGCATTGAGATGCAGATGGTTGAGGATGAAGATTGCATGGATGTATGAGATTTAATCGGAAGGCTTCAATCCACGACAGGATTTTGGGGTAGATCCTACGTTCCTGATGCAATTTGAGGAGGCATTCTTGATCAGGCGGTGATGAAGTTGACCAGAAGAACACAGTTGAAGGGAATCCCTGATGAGTTTCGATCAATCGTTAGCCACTTGATCTCAACTCATTCCTCCGCCTGAAGGTCTCTATTCTCTCCTACAATGATCCCACATCAATGAAAAGTGAAGAAGAGAGGCAAAAATGTCCAGATGTGGATCTCGAGCTCTAGAGGTTATGCAAATGAAATGGAGCTTCAGATATCAGTTTCAAGATCAGTTTGGAGGATCTCTCCGACCACTTTAATTAGCAAAAAAAATAATGAAAATAATGAGAGAATGGGGGCTCCAGTGAAGATGATCGGAGATGGAGCCGGACGGACCTCAGATTTAGGGTGATCTGAAGGGGATCAGATATGCAAGAAAGTGGAGAAGGGTCGTGCAAAGGTGAAGTGATGGTCGGATTTGGTTGGAGACGGTCGAAACACCTTCGATCTTACAGATCAGAGAAAATGATGGAAGAGCTAATCTGACTAAATCAAGATCAAAACTTAAAAGGTAAATGCTAAAATCAAAAAGGTTAATCCTAATGTTACCTATGGTGATGTAATGAGGTGAATCGTCCTCGATATGCTACTGGTGGTGGAGAGGCGGAAACATGCCGGTGAAAGTCCGATGAGTGGTTGGATCTTATCCAGAGCAGCCTACCCACACTCTCGACTAGGAATTCACTCCTCTCTCACTGGAGAGCAATTCTTATCCCTCAATCTCAGGCAAATAGGGGCCAAAATCAAATTTGCAGCGACATGAGGCATTATGGAGATATAAATAAGCAGAGGGTTTGGCTAGAGTTTGAATTTAAAACGCGCGTAGATCAAGGCAAGATGAGTGGATCTAAAGAACTAGCGATGAAGAATAGTGAATGGGATGAAACTATGGAGAAGGAATCATGGTGTGTTAGTGGCTAATGTGCGTGGAAAAAATTTGAGAAGGAAGACTGAGGAGTGAGGGACGCATGCAGAGAATGTGGAATGCAGAGTTGACCCGGGTCAACATACTCGGGCCATCCAATGGGAGCATGTACAGGAAAAAGAAAAAATATGGTAAATGATAAAAGAGGAAATAAAATGGAGAATAAATTAAAATAAATGGAAAATTAGTTAAAAACAAATAATATAAACAAAAATGTTAGTGATTTAATTACCTTAATTATGGTGATTTTTAGTTAATTAAAAAAGATGTATATACGTGTAAAAATAAATAAAAAGTGTTATTTATAGGTTTGTATACCTATATATATACAATGCTCTGATTCTTAATTAATTAATTATACAAATATATACATAATTTATATTTTATTAATTTACTCTATTTAACAAGGGTTTTAATGATAATTTTATTTTATTTTTATATATGAAGTGGTACAAATACAATATTTACAAGATTTTATTTTTCTTGATTTTTTATTTTGTGATTTTTATTTTTATTTTACAAAATCCAAATAAAATATTTATAATTAACTAAAATACAATATATATATATATATGTATAAGAAAGTAAATAATGTATATAGTATGCATAGGTATTGGATACAATAACACCCCAATTAGCGACATTTTATACCTTAACTCTGATTTTTAATGAAACCTCCTCAATCTTAAAGATTATTTATATTGGAGTACAAGGAAATGAGTTTGATGAATTTTGAGTTTTGGTGGAGAAAATATTGATCTTACAAGTTGAGCTTTGTGGGTTTTTAGAGTGTTGTAATTTACATAATATACACTGATTAGTATTGCAATTACCTTTGTTATTTACAAAATGTTTTTACGTACAAATTTCAAGAAGAAATCAATTCTGTTAAAAAAGAATTTGGTATTACTTTAAAGAAAATAATGTGTATTATATATTGTAGTGTACAGATGATGAATATATACAAGTGATAATTGATTTTCTGAAATTTTTGTTATTTAGACCCTATCTCCTACTTTATTCCTTGTCAATTAGGTTAAGTCTTGACATTCTCTCAGGGTAGAGTCAGTCTGTATATATTGCATATATACAGTCTTTATTTTTCCTTTATTTATTTATTTATTTTAGGTTAAAATAATGATAAATATACAATATTTGCACAAGAATTAGGGTTGGTAAAAGTATGGAGTTATTGATATTTATAGGTTTTTTTATAAGGGTTCTTAAGCTAAAATAAATGAACAAAGATAATGAAATGCAAATTCATCAGGGGTGGAGTTAATGTGGTAGAGGGGAATGATGGTTGCGGGGTACCAGTTTCGAAGAGAGTGTTCCCCTTGAATGAAGAGTATTGGGACATGGTCGTGTACAGTGCGCCCATGGAGTCTAGGTATGGAGATCAATGAACCGGCATCTTCTCAAGAGAGAGAGATGGATAAGGATTTGTGAACCACGATAAGATTGCAATTTCAAGGACTTTGATGCACACAAGTCAAATACAAAACAAACTTGTAGATTCATCCACTCGACACATGTGAAGGAACGTTAGATTTCAACCACTTATCTTTTCAATTAATTTAGTGATAAAACAATCGTTGAGCAGATTAAGCAGAGCTTTAGGTTCAGGAGAGTGTCACAAAGACAGGCCCGAATCGTTTGGCTAGTTGCACCTACTTTCATCCGGTATGGGTGTAAGTATGGACCATAGAAAAGCTACCCGTATTACTTTAGGAGGTTTCCTTATACATTGTCCTTTAACCACCAAATATACTAAGGTATATCATAGTTCCCTCACTGAGAAATAGCTACTCATTTTTAAATTCATTAGTTAGAATGAGGCCTCCAAATTTTGGCTCTACCCTAAGTGTGTTATTCTTTTCCTCGCAAAGTCGGTTTCTCTCCACCAGAACAAGGTTTGATTTTTTGTCAATTTATATACATTTTCCTTTATTAGTAGTCTCAGTTTAAGATTATGGTTATCACTTAAGTCCTAGTTTAGCACAGAATATATCGCACCTAACAAGTAATCTCAATTCCTTTAATTCCTAAGTTGCAAAAATTGGGTAGTAGAGGGTCGGGAAAACATTGATGTAAGAGTTTAAATCAATAATGCATGCTAAGAAGGAGACTTACAATGATTCTTCATGTTCTTCATGTGGGATGCAAGACAAAAAATTTAAAATTTACGTTAAATGGGATGCATAGATGAAAACACCATAAATAGATACTTCTATTAGCAGGAAGAATTGATTTAAAAATTTGGCTAAGTCGAATTTTTAACAATCTATAGTGCATATAGTTAATGAAAAATCTGTAGCCTAAAAATTATAAGTACAATAAAAAATAAATCTAAGCTAATGTATGTGCACCTAATTGCTACGCCACTCAACTCGGGTCCAACCACATAGAAGGGGTTGAAACAAACTTGACACACCAGAAAATGTCCAGTACAAATTAATACAAAAACTAGGGTTCAAAGAGACCCTATAAAATGATGCAGAAAAATAAGTCTATTCTAAGCTCTCTCTCACACAGAATAAAATTAGTCTTCTTCTTCTTTGTAGATCCTAGATCTTTTCAAAATTTTGCTCTGAGTTATCTGCGAAGAGAGAAAATATGGTTAGTCTAAAGTAAGAGAGAGATGCAAATAAAATGCAAAACAAAAATAAAATAATAGAAGAAAAAGACATAGAAATTAATTTCAAAAAAATTTATTATATAAATTTATTTAAAACCCTAAAAACAAGTCGTTCCCCGACAATGATACCATTTAATGAACCTAAAATACATCTCTTTAATAATTGTTTATTATATCATAGGCGACGAATTTTAATTCAGCAAAAACACAATCTTTGAATGTTGTGGAAAATTTTTACTTGGTAAGTCTACCAAGGTCGAATGCTAGGAATATTGATTTTTAGTTGCGCGGTTCCATATTGATTTCAAAAAAAGTATTTCAATGTTAATTTCTATGTCGAAAAATAAAAAGCAAATGAAGAAATGCAATGAAAGAGATGCAACACGAATAAAATAAATAGAGTGGACAAATAAGCTTAGGATCTGTGATGATGATTTTTAATCCCCAATGAAAATAATCAATAAGCTCCTAGTTTAATCATAGATCAATAAGGGATAATTTCAAAAAATAAAGAATCCAAATTGTTAGCTAATTGAACAATTAATTATTAATCTAATAAGCTCAAGGATTAATAATATATTCTCTAAGTATTCTAGGACAAATTCCCTATGATTTTTAACCCTAAAGAATTTAAATATTCAAAAGAAGTCAGGGAATAAGTTTTTAATCATCCTCAATATTTCTTAATTAATCCCTTACAGATCTTAGAAATTTAACCAAGAGATATTTATGAGACACAGATCCACATAGCAGGCAATAAAATTCACTCATCATTTATCTAGAATTATCAAATCAGATTAAATCCAAAGCATACTTTCTACCTACATAGATTAATTTCTCAAAAATAATTATCTATAATCAGAAGAGAATTAATCTAATTAAATATCTTCAATCAAATTCCTGCAGATAAAGTCAGATTTTTCCCCAAGAAATGACACACATAAGTTTAATAATCAACCTACATAGATCAAATTACTCTTTAAATAGTATGTGACATAAATCCAAATACAATCTATCCACGAGTTATGTAAAATGATAGAGCATGAAATAAGTTTTGAAATGACATATTGTGCACTAAAAATGGAGTTCGTATGAGAAAGTTATGCAATAAACAAATTCCAATGGTTAAATATAATAAAAATAAATAGTTTTCCTTCAATATAGTCCATGGAGGACTTATATGAAAATATCAAAAATTAGAGGGATGCCTCTATAATTTGCCCACACGCATGCACGGGCCACATCACTAGGCGTGGAGGACCTTCTTGCAATTTATTGAACTGATAGGGAGTTTAGTGTAATTGTTCTCGATGGCACATGTTGGGCACGTGCTTTCAGCCAACAGGGGCACCTGCAAATTTAGTTGGAATTACGGGGGCCTTATTTGTAATTTACCCCCATAGAACTTGTTGTGGAGGTTTGACGTGAATGGAGCAGAGCCTCGAGTGCAGAGGCTTAGGATCAGGGATTCGAGCTTATACATGGCTCGTAGGGCAGTCTCAGATTGCCCGATCCTCGAGGGATGAAGGGGGAAGGGTGATGTAGAGGCAAGAAAACTATTAGATCCCGTGATCCAATGGTTGTTGTTATCCGGTAAGGCGGGGAAAAGTGGACCATCTAAAGGTGGTCGAATGCGATGATGGTCGGTGGCGGTGAAGCGGGCTGAGCGAAGGAGTCAAGGGCGTGTGGCGGAGGCTTGGTGGTCGAGGTACATTGATAGAGGTGGTCAGAGGGAGGCGCCGGTGGCTAGGGCTGAGCAACATGGCTGAGTGGTGGTCGTCGAGGGTAGAAGATTGTGGATGTGATTAAAGATGTGAAGCAAATGAAGGGGAAAAACGGTTCACCTGGATAGGTGAAGGAGCTGACGCTCCCTCCGATTATTGCCTCAGCCACGATGAGGTGCAGTGAAGCTTAAGGAGACGGAAGTACGAGGGTGTCGTGGATCTCACCATGAAGAGATCTTCACCAAGGAGGAGTGTTATTGTCACCAACGATCTCCCGGCTCCCTCCCTCTCTCTCTCTCTCTCCCGATTGTAGTTGATGGCGGATGGGGTGATGGTGGGATGGGTGAAAGCTTTTATAGGGTGGTAATGCGTGGTTTTGGCTGATGATTACAAGCAGGGTAGGAGGAGATGAAACAACCATGCCATCACGCAGGTGGCGGGGGAGTGGAGGTAACAACCGCTGGAAGGACAGGGAGCAAGCACGAGGCACGTACTGCGCATGTGCACGTGGAGAGAAGTGGCGACACATGCATACTACGTATGTGCGGAAAAAATGAAAGGAGGGGGTCATGTGAGACGTGTGTGACCTGTGAAGAGAGAGAGGTGGAGAGAGGAAGAGAGAGAAAGGAAGAATAGAGAAAAAGAAAGGGAGAAAGAGAAAGGAAAAAATAAAATTAAAAGAAAAAGAAAAAATTAAATAAAGGTAAAATAAATAATAATAATAAAATAAAATTTAAAAAGTAAAATAAATAAAAGATAAATAAAAAGTAAAATCATAAAATAAAGAAAAATAAAAAGGAATGGTAAATGAAATCAAAAGAAAACGTGATCAACATGAAAGTTCATCCTCTCGATGACTACATTTCATGAAGGAACCAACATCAAAAAAGTCAACTATGCAAAAAAGTATTTTTGAAGGTACTCTATAAATAATAGAATACCGAATTTTTTATTTTGTATTTTTTATATTTTTTATTCATTTTTTATTAGTGACTTAATTTATATACAATATATAAATAATTGATCTAATTTTTATTGATTTTTTAAAGTTAGAAAAAGGTAAAATAAAATCAACAAAGATAAAATATGCACAAAATATACAGTGTTAGATTTTTTATTTCTTTTAATTTTGCTCTTTTATGGATTTTATTTCTTTATGCCAAGTTAGTTAATTAATTAAAGAATAATTTAGAGAAAGAATTAGGTTAAAATGCAGATTATTTACACATAAAATAATAAGCTCAATAAGGGTTTATTATTTACAAATTTCAAACCCTAATATTATCACAATTAGTAAATGTTAATTAATTGATTTTAAGGATGTTTAATTAGTGATTTATTAAGGGGGTTTTACTAAAACATCCATATAGAGTAGATGAATCATGGATTCATCATGTCCTTTTGTACAATTAGGGTTATGTAAAACCCAGCTTCCTTGACCATTTATAATCATAGCTTAACCCATTTAGAGTACAGAAATGAGCTCAAGGAGTATATTTATTTTTATTTCCATCATCATTTGTCTTTCTAATATTTGTACATTGAAATTAGAATTGAACATTAGACATTGGATTCAAATGAGATGAGACTTAATCCAATTAACTCTCAAATCATTAAGCTAAGAAGTGAAGTCACTAAAATCCATCAGTCATTCCCTCGAAAATAGAAGTGTTAGTGTAGATTATCTATTAAGATAGATTTAACCCTGGGTATTCCTAATACTCATACATCCTACATACTATAAAACTTTGATATATCCAAAAATCAAACCCTATTTAATTGCCTTTCTTGTAACATATCGATGGATTTCTCATTCGATAATTATGTGACAATGTTAATCATACACTTTCCAAAAGACTATATTAATATCTTGAATTCGTGTCTTATTTCATAAATAAGATGACCATGCATGTAATTCATTTTGACCTCAAAATATCTCATGAGTGAGCACTGTCTCCCAATTCACCAATTATAAACCTATATGATCCCTTTAAGAGATCATACTTCTCATATTTCTTCATATGCACACCAACTTGTCGTATATGGACCTTGGTTAGGACACCAACCTATTGGTATGTTAAATGTGTATATTCAGATGTATAGATGTATATCTATCTCCAATCAAAGGATGTGTACCTAATCATGGCAGCTACAATTTAGGTCTTAGTTTATCTCAGCCTCAACAAGTCAACTCCTCGACTTGACTATTCTGACACATCCGGATCATAATTACTATGCAAAGGACCTACATCAAGAAGTCAATCGGAAAACAGCCTTTATAGAAATCAACGTGATGTGTTTCATTGAGTTCACTTACGGTGTGAAATATTTCAAATTGAGCTCACACACTCATAAGTGATGCATTTTTTGACCATGATATAAATCCTAAAATTGGATATTTAGGAATGATCTTACCGCTTTTTTATCTCCTCAATGAAATCGAAATGATTCGATTTCCTTGCTTATTATCTATTTATTTTAGATGATGGTTAAGAGGTAATTTATATATTAACTAAATTAAGTATTACAATTAGATCCTAACCTTTGATTGAGCATCTAAAGGATAGCATGGTTGACATCCCCTCTAAGAGTAGGACTCTAAGGGGGTGTCCTCCATGTATATGAGAGAGGACATGCATCTCTCTTTTCCCCTACATTGCTTTGCATTATGAGAGCATATGTTCCTTAAATATTTGAGAGGAATTACTTGAGAGTATAATACTATTAAAATACACATACGCCCCTCTCTCTCTACAACCCTACATGTCCAGCATCAAGCCTTCATCTTCTCTTCATAAGCGTGAACCTGCGAGAGAGAAGATCCTCTTCTTCACCGTGCTCCGCGTATGTGCAAGAGGATTCGATTTCATGAGATGAAATCAGGAGCTTCGGATCATCTTGATCTCATCCTTACATGGACAACTTCAAGAAGAAGAAGAAGAAGATAACAAAGTTCATTGGAAGGAACATGACTCATCATCACGCCTACAAGAGAAGAGTCTTCGGATCGAGCTTCATTCGAGAGGTCTCTTTCTTTAGAGGTTCACGCTTTAAGAAGTAACCCTGCTTTCTTCCTAATATTCATGGGAATATTTTAAATAATGTTTGGAAATAATTTCCTTGAGTATATGGTTTCACTTTGCATAAATTTTTTATACTAAATCTAGTATTCAAACGATGAACATTTTGAATTTACAAACTGTTTGCTATTCTTTTTCCATATTTCCATAATGCGAAGATTATAAAGTTTTATTTACTTCCTTCACACATAACTCCAAATATCATGTTGGTGTCGCAGCATTTCCTCCTCTTCTTCTTACATCATTTATGCCCGTGCTAGATCTCGAGCAGAGTCAGAATTGCTTTGGCTCCTTGCTGTCATCTGGGCATTTTTGCTATCTTGTAGTGGAGGTATTTTTTCATCTGAGCATTGGAAAATGTAATCTTCCATGGGCATAATCTCCTTTGAATCTTGTCTCCTGTGAGGTAACATTTATTTTTTTCTAATAATCAAATATATACACATGGGATGGGCACCTTTCGCCCTCTTTTATCTCAAAAAAATCATGCATGAACACATGGAATGAAAAACGTAAAAAAAGCTAACAAAAAATGAATTATTGAATCGAGTTAGAGTTGAGCATGCCTCGACTCAAATTTATCTCGATAACCTTAATGACTCATTTATCTGATTTTGACCCGGATTCAATAACTTTTCGAGTTTGGTTCACGAGCTTTTTATTGAATTGAGTTATCAACCAAGGGTTAGAGATGAGCATTGGGTAGGACCGGCCCGGTCCGGCCCGGTGCCCGACCCGATTAAGCCCAGCCCAGGCCCGAGCCCGAGCATTTGATGGGCGGGCTTGGGCCTTAAATTTGGCCCATTTTGAAATTCGGGCCGGGCTCGGGCTAAGATGGGCCCGAACCCGAAGCCCGATGGGTGGCCCGAATAGAAGCCCGCAATAGGCCCGACCCGAATATTGGGTCTGATTTCTCAGTTAGGAGTCCAACCCAATTTCATACCCCACTTGAAGGATGAATAACAAATTATAATATGATAATAGTGATATCAGTATTAAAGAAGTATTCAAATTTTGAGCATTGTACTGCCTATTGTACTGCCTGTTTGAATTATATTTCCCTGAACTTTTATATATGTCAAATAACCCTATAATTTTTAAATATTTCATGAACTCACTGTAAACTATACCATAGAAATGGCACACGCCAGCATATTATTTAAATATTTATTGACATATCATCATTGTTAAATGCCTAACAAGAATATTATTCGGTGTAAGATTATGTTTTGTTTATGTAATCTGTAACGAATGCTATATTCTATGCTAAAAGTTTATACAAAGATTATTATCCATTAACAATTTCATTAAAAAAATCGTTATAATTTATACTAATTTAGTGACGACTAAAAAATTCAAAAGCTAAACATTGTTATAGGGTTTACTGACAGTACAACTAGAAAAATCAAATAACAAATAATTTACTATTCCATGCCAAATCTTTCATACAGTTAAATGCCTAATAATGACTATTAAATTATTAATACAAAATATAATTAACCTTCTGTTGATGTTTTTAAGTGGGATTTTAAGTAAAAATATTCATAAGTTAGACTGGTAATGGGCTGGCCCGACCCAGGCCCGGCCCATTCCCTTGCGGGCCGGGCTCGGACTTGGGCTTCAAAGCATCAAAAAAATCGGGCTCAAGCCCGGCCCGCAAGGCCCGCAGTCATGACCGGGCTTGGGTTGGGCCATACTGGGCCCGGCCCGACCCGGCCCGATGCTCATCCCTACCAAGGGTCAAGCAAGAGGAGTTAATCATATCTGGTCCCTTACACCGAGGATCACTACCCAATTTACCCAAAAAAGTCCAAAGTAATAAATAAAAAAGTAAAAAAAAATAACAATAATATCCGACGACGCGGACGACCACATACATCCCCGTTCACTCCCGCAAAGACCATCCGTCCGTGCAAATCAGAGACCAAGGCAAGCCAAGACCTTTCCTGAGACCACCTCCACCCTCAGATGACCACTCAACAAAACCTTCAAACCACCACCATCACACCATAATCCTCCCACCCTTGTTGTTGACTTGAGATGATGTCAGACCTCCCCCTCTCTCTTTATCTCCTCCTCCTCTCACTTCCCTCCGTCCTCGCCCTCCCATCCGACCTTGACGTCCTCCTCCGCCTCGAGTTCCTCGCCTCCTCTTCGTGGAATCCAAACCACCACTGCTCATGGCGCGGAGTCTCCTGCGACTCCAGATCCAGAGTCAGCTCCATCCGTCTCCCCTCGTCCGTCCGATTCCGCGGAAAGCTCCCACCCTCCATCGGACGGCTCGATGCTCTTCGCGTCCTGGCTCTCCCGTTCCTTGGCCTCCGGGGGTGCTCCCACCGCCTCGAGGTTCTCGATCTCCGCGGGAATTCCCTCCAAGGGCCCCTCCCCTCAAGGTTCGGCCGGAAGCTCCGGATTTTGAAGTTGGGATTCAATAGGTTCCATGGAGTGATCCCGTTGGGCTTGCGGGAGTGCTCGGAGCTAGAGCTGCTGGATCTGTCGCACAACCGGCTCGGCGGGGGCATCCCGCAGTGGTTGGGGGGGATGTGTAAGCTGAGAGAGCTGCAGCTGTCATTCAATAGGTCCGGGGGACCGATACCACCAGAGATTGGGGAGCTCTGCGATAGTTTGGAGCATCTGGAGCTTGCTGGGAATGGATTAATTGGTAGGATCCCTGGGGAGATCGGCCAGTTGCGGAAGCTTCGGAGCCTGGATGTGTCTAGGAACCAGTTGGATGGTCCTGTCCCCCCTGAGCTTGGCGATTGCATTCGTTTGGCTGTAATTGTCCTCTCGAATATGGATGGCACTATGCGCAGTGGCTGGAGTGGCGAGCTTAATCGCTTCGAAAGTGGAATAGATAGGAGGATTACTGGCCTTCCGAAGCTTCGAGTGCTTTGGGCACCAGGGGCTTCGTTGTCGGGGATGATCCCTGCGGATTGGGAATCTTGCAGGAGCTTGCAAGTGGTTAACTTAGGGGGTAATCAGCTCAGTGGAGAACTGCTGCCGGCTTTTGTCAGTTGTAGGCAGCTTAAGCATCTTAATCTGAGTGGGAACAGGCTGACGGGTGAGCTTGATCCAATGCTTCCCGTACCCTGTTTGGATGTATTCGACGTTAGTGGCAATCAACTTTCAGGAGCCATCCCCAACTTCACTTTTAATGGATGCCACCCTTTGCGTGTACCAACTGATGCTTTTTATTCTGAATATGCTTCATTCTTCGGCAGGAAGTTGCACACAGAAGAATCATTGCGTCGGTTTGGAATGGGTCCTGAGGTTTCAATCCTTCATGATTTTGGAAGAAACAATTTCAGTGGCGGCATTCCATCTTTGCCTGTTGTGAAGGAAAGATTGCACAGGCAGACTGTTTACGCGTTACTTCTGAATGGCAACAAACTTTCTGGACCATTTCCGCAGCACCTACTTCACGGAGGCAAGTACATGGGCGGATTAGTTCTTGATATCAGTGACAATCTTTTGTCAGGTTCAATTTCGGCGAGAATTGGTTCGGTCTGTTCTCTCATGGCTCTTGATGCTTCCAGGAATCAGCTCAGCGGGACTATCCCTTTTTATCTTGGTCTTTGTAGTGCTCTTAAGCATCTCAATTTTAGCAGAAACCAATTGCAGGGCCGGATTCCTGAAAGCTTTAGTGTCCTTAAACACTTGAAACATTTTTCCTTGGCTGGTAATATTACCGGCAGTATTCCCACAAGTCTTCGTCGGCTGCTATCAACTGATGTATTAGATCATTCTTCAAATTCTCCTTTTGGTGGAGCTCCCAGTGAAATTGTTGCATTGGGTAATCTTTCTGTCCTTCTCAACCATAATAGAAAGCTCTTGACTAAGATTCCCATGTTCGGAGGGAAAAAAACTTCGATCTCTATGTTTAGTGAGCCAAATAATATTTCTGAGTCCACACCATCAAGTGCCTTCAAAGTGAGTTCTGGTACCATTATTGGCAGAATGATGCGCAAGCCCTCTCTGGTATTATCTGCATTCATTCCATCTGGAAATATCCGAGGCCGCAGTTTGGAATCTACAGAAGAAATTCCTCCGCCAGGGAAGGGTAGTGGGTTCAGCTCTATTGAAATTGCCTCTATATCGTCCGCTGCAGCCATTGTTTCAGTTCTTTTTGCTCTGGTTGTTATCTACATATACACAAGAAAGTGTGCTCCAAAAGCCAAAGTTCAGTCAGCAGGGAAAAAGGAAGTTACGGTTTTCGTGAATATTGGGGCCCCCCTGACTTATGAAAATGTTGTCCGTGCGACTGGAAATTTTAGTGCAAGCAACTGTATTGGGAGCGGAGGATTTGGAGTTACTTACAAAGCAGAGATTGCCCCAGGTGTAATTGTTGCGATAAAGAGATTGTTTGTGGGGAAAATTCAGGGAGTACAGCAGTTCCATGCTGAAATTAAGACCCTTGGAAGATGGCGTCATCCGAATCTTGTTACCCTGATAGGCTTTCATGTAAGTGAAGTAGAAATGTTTCTGATATATAATTATCTCCCCGGAGGTAATCTAGAAAAGTTTATAAGCACCAGGAACAGAAGACCTGTGGAATGGAGGGTCCTTCACAAAATTGCACTAAATGTTGCTTGTGCACTTGCCTATCTGCATGACCAATGTGTCCCCCGTATCCTTCATCGGGATGTAAAACCAAGCAATATATTGCTGGACAATGATTTTAGTGCTTATTTATCCGATTTTGGACTGGCCAGGCTTCTTGGCAACTCAGAGACTCATGCCACCACTGGTGTGGCAGGAACTTTTGGATATGTCGCTTCTGAATATGCTATGACGTGCCGTGTTTCTGATAAAGCAGATGTCTATAGTTATGGTGTGGTGCTACTGGAGTTGCTTTCAGATAAGAAAGCATTGGATCCTTCATTCTCTCCATATGGGAATGGTTTTAACATTGTTAATTGGGCAACTATGTTGCTCAAGAAAGGCCGGGCACGTGAGTTTTTCATGGACGGGTTGTGGGGTGCCGGTCCTTCTGATGACTTGATTGGTACTCTGCATCTGGCTCTGAAATGTACTGTGGATTCCCTCACTAATAGGCCTACCATAAAACAAGTAGTTCAGCATCTCAAGAAAATTCAGCCCTAACTTGTTAGCCAACCATGCACATATGCAACTAATGCATTCATCGATAGAAGAGGTAAGCGACCTGATAGTGTTTTTGTGTCTGTCGTAGCCTTTTTTTCTTGTGATATATCCTGAATATAATTGACATCTTCCACCAGAGCAAAGCCTCTTGTTGTATTTAAGCTTGCGATAATTTAATTCAAGTTGGCAGTTTGTTTATTTAAATTTGTCTTCTAGTGTTGCACCATTCATTGGAATGATTGTGTTTTTGAAAACATAAAGCGTGACACACCCACGGTGGTTGTCCACCCAAACTATATTATTCCCCGATCAGAAATAAGTCACTTGAACATCTGTTTCCATGGTTAAATTTAGTTATATTTGTGTGCACCCACATTGGGATTTCGAATTGATATAAGACGTTGCATCTTATTTTCTCCAATTATTTTATTGAGGGTGTGCTGTAAACCCGCTAGTTGTCTTGTTTTATTTCTACTTACATACATTGCTTTGTTGCTTTCAAATGTTCTCTATACAACCAGTTCTGCAAATATGGCCTCTGAGATTATATGGTTTGTGTATTTAGTGAGTTTATAGGATGGTGTATCTTTTGTCCCTTTTTAGAGATATTTCAGGTTGCAATTATGTCAGATTTTTGCAGCTTTAGCTATTTGAAGTTCTGAACTCCGAATCCTGATTCCACTTGTTTATCCCATTCCAACAAAAACAAACCTAGACTTTTCTCTTGGCTGTCTGCAAGAACATGAAATGCGGTTCTAGCTGAAGACTGGTGCCTTACATAAAGATGTTTACATGATTTCTCTTGCCGATCAGTCCGACTTCTTGGTCTCACTTTTCTTGGATTGTTATTATCTGGTGCAACCTTTCTTGAGAAACACAATTTGAAACAACCTTCTTTGGTCGTTGCTTTCCCTAAAAGTTCGTTTGTCTAAATGTTGAAATGTTTAAAACAAAAGGATATCTGAAAAATTACTGCACGCAATAGGATGCATTGATCTTCATATGTTATTCTGCAATTTTTAACCTTTTATCTCTTGGCTGGAAATTTAATATGTTTAGATTTTCCGTAGTGGAAAACTTTGGATGATATCACTGATAAAGCAGCTGATGATCCTTCATAACTCTTTCTCTGGTTCTTCTTAGTAAATTTATGTTCTTATAGTAAATTTATAGAAAATTTCTTTGTGATTCTAAATTTTCTTCTCAAGAGTGCATCCCTTTCAGCGGTTTAAGGATTTTTTTTCATCTTATCTTGTTTGCATCTATCTGTAAAAAAAGACACTGTCTTGTGAGGTTTATTTGACCGATAAATTGTTTCTTTCCCGAATGAAGTGAAAAGCCTTATGGATGATGACGGTTACGGTTCTTTTGGTTACTACGAACTCGATAGCCATATCTGGGTTTGTATCCTCTAGGTAAGTTTACTTTTACCTAGAGTAGGTAACATAATAGAGATGAATGACACATCATCCCATTTACATTGACAACTATCTAATCAAAGGAAAATATTCAAATTAGTTGGGACATTACTAACAAACCTCTCTCCCTTTAATGATGATTACTTTTCAAAAAAATTAAGGTTATGTTATATATTTTTACTAATTACATATTTTCTTTTTAACATTGGTGATCACTTTTTTGACACAAAAAATATTACAACATTAAATAGAATCATAGCATCATCATTATTCGATTGGTCAAAAACTTACAATAGCAAAAAAATTGGTGAACATGAACAATATAAGCTACACATATCCAAATATTCGTGGAAGATGATTGACCATGTTATCTGCATTTGCCTCACTATGATAGATATATATATCCATGTTCGTAAAAAAATAATATCAGATATGGATCCACAATATTTTTTGATTGGAAGTAAATATTGATATCTTTTACGGTTATGGATGATTATCATACGGATGATTTCGTAAAAAAACACCATATCCATATTCGTATTTTTCATGATACTGAAATAAACGCAGATCATCCATAACCGTACAAAACAAGGATATGATATTTTTTACGGAATCATTCATATGATAGTCATTCATAATCGTAAAAGATATTCATATTTGGTTCCAATAAAAAATTATTGTGGATGCATGTCCGATAGTATTTTTTTTATGATCATGGATATACGTATCATACTGATCAAAATGCAGATAACATGGTCAATCATCTTCCACCTACATTTGGACATCTGTAGCTTATATTGTTCATCTTCACCAATTTTTTTGCTATTGTAAATTTTGACCAATCGAATAATATTGATGCTATGAATCTATTTAATGTTGTAATATTTTTGTGTTGAAAAGTGATCACCAATGTTAAAAAGAAAATTTGTAATTAATAGAAATATAAAAGTAATCTTAAAGATTTAGGAAAAGTAATCATCATTAAAGGGGGAGAGGCTTGTCATTAATGTCCATATAATTTTAACCTATTCTTTTTATTAGATAGTTGCCACATGTAAATGTGATGATGTGTCATTCATCTATGCTATATTACCTACTCTAGGTAAAAGTAAACTTACCTGGAGGATCCAAACCCAGCCATATCTTTGTTAGTGCATAGCAAACATGTTTAGGGGAGTAATTAGATCTCAAGGGGAACACAACATGAGAGACTTATTCAAGAAAATACACAGCATGGTGAAAACATGGTGAACGATGAAATATCCAAAATCACTGATAGCTGGGAGAATCACTTGAACTAATTCAGTAGCAAGAAATGCTGACGATCGGGCAGAATACCTCATGAAAGTAAGAAACCTCACGTTAAAAGCAACTAAAAAAATGATGATGCATGGTGTATGGAATAACATAAAAAGGAGCCAGATTTGAGTTCTGAGTGGTGGAGGCCGGCGAGGAGTTGGTGACAAACTAGTGAGAAGAGGGATGCCGGGAAAGAATGGAACGTGTTGGAATGGACGAGGGCCCTGAAACCCCGCTTGAGATTGATGTTTTTGTGGTCAATAGTCAAGCCGTGTGATTTTGGGCTTAGTTCTCTGGTCGGTTATCGGAGAAAATCGATCCTAACAACTTGTTGGGACCTGTTGACGACCACTCAAAATGCTTAAGCTCAAGTTGTCAAGTAGTAGTTCCCACCACTTATAACCACTTTCACACTTTGTGAGTTTTAGATGTGGGACCATCTTTGGGGGTATGTGTGTTACAACCTCCACCACTTATATTCGTAACTCGTTGCGACAAGACCCATCACTTATTTCCAGTGACATGGCGGTTGCACGCTCCTGGTAGCCATTTCCTCCTAACTGTTTGTAGGGGTGGCTCCACCTCTCGGGTAGCCCGAATCCGTTAACTAATAATCTATTGTTTCTTATGTATGCTAAAAATTGACTTTTGATTAATTTTGGTAACCTTTCGGGAATAAACTTTCCTAACGTCCATACCCTTTAGCCGATTGCCTATTTTATGAATCTTTGTTCATAAATCTTTGTTCATATTTCTAGCACGTTTAAGGCAAATTTAAATATGATGAAAAACTCGATATACTTTTTGATCAACTAAACGTAATCATGTTGTTATTGTTCGTCCTTACCAACAACCTTAATGAGACTCATATTCGTAATTAACAACAAAACAATTGGCTTTGTTTAAGCAAGAAAGATATTTTTGTTAATATAATAAAATGATTCTCATGTCAATACCTTTTTTCATAAAAAAAGCAATAATGGTCCATGGTAAGTAAGTGGGATACAATATTCTCCTTTCTCCACTATCATTAATTTAAAAATATTTTTTTACTTATCTAATAAATAATGACAATTCTTTTCATGCCATAGAAAACCAATGAGGAACCATGTATAGAACAAATTCTACAAACAATTAGTGTGACCTCAACTCCATCCCATAGCATTTTTTTGTTTTTATGTAAACTATGGCCAATATTTCGTGAATCACGTATGCATAGTAAAACCTTAAGGAATAATTATCTCACATGGCCTACATCCATATCTTCACAAGGACTGCTTCTTACCGTGAGTATGCTATGGAAATTGATTTAGAAGGCGATACGCATTTCCACCCTCGTATTACATTGTTACTAATGAAATGTGCATTCACATATCCTTGGTTTGCAAAGAAATCAAATCTTATGTAATGTTCCTACATGTTCGACACATACCTCATGGCCGACAAGATGTATCTACGAGATCTCTACATCGCTCTCTTTGCTCTCGAGCTGACGTGCTCCTCTACCGAATTGATACCAACGTTCTCTGCGACGAGGACGATTTGCCGATGAGATATGTCTCTCTAACTCTCCCTCTCTCCTTCTCTCTTTATTTGCCAAGAACAAGTGACGAGTAGGAAGGGAGTCCTTTGAATTTTTATACCTCTGAATCAGGTAATTAATTAATCAATAATACCCATTAATTTCATCATCAAACCATGCTATTGATTGTGGAAATACAAGGAAAATATTGCTGGAGAAACCTAGCCGTTACAATCTACCACCCTTAAAAAATTTCATCCTTGAAATTTCTTATTAAAGGGACATACCGAAAAGTTGCAGATGCTTTTCCTGCATTTAACTCTCCAGCTTTCAGGTGACCTCCTCCTTTTGTTGATGTTGCCAGAGGACCTCGACCATCGAAACTATATGTCGATGAAGCTGATGGTCTCTACGATCTACTATGCAGACAGGGCTACCTGAAGGGATATAAGCCAGGAGTGTGCAGTCGTCACTGTCACTAGAAATAAGTGAATGGGCCATGTCGCAACGAGGACGTTGCGAATATAAGTGGGGAATGTCGTAACACTCCAAACCCCCAAACATAGTGCCACATCTAAAACTCACGAAGTGTGGGTGTGGTTTATAAGTGATGGGGATTACGACTTGACAACTTGGGCTTAAGCATTTTGAGTGGTTGTCAACGGATCCATTTGGACCTGAACCCAACAAGTTGTCAGGGCCAGCTACAACTTGAGCTTAAGAATTTTGGGTGGTTGTCCACGGATCCAATTGGGTCCGAACCCACAAGTTGTCAAGGTCAGTTTTCCTCGATAACGGACCGGGGAGTTAAGCTCGGGACGTTACAGGTATGGTCGACATGGGTGGGCAAAGAGGTATGGAAAATGTTATGCATGTCTTCTTTTGGAGGTTACTTCTTGGAAATTTAGTGGACCTACGTCTCCGTTCCTTTGGTTGGAAAGGAATTACAATGAAAGGAAATTAAAAAAAGAATGGAACTAACAATGGAATGGAAAGAATATCTTTTTCCCATTTCATTGCTTTCTTCATATTAGGAATTGAAAGATTTATTATGAGACATTCCTTTCTTATGTTTGGAAAGGAAAAATAATATAAATAAAATAATCTTCCATTTGATATATTTCGTTAAGTCGAAAAAATAATTGGTATCCTCCAAATTATTTTTTCATATAACTAATACATTTCATTTAAGGAACCAATAGTCAAATTTAAATGGAAACTACTTTAATTTTTCCATACAATCGATATATTTGATATATCCATATCCATATTGCTAGAATATTTTATTACGATATCCATATCCATATCATAAAAAAGTTGAAAATATTACAGGTCCTCGTATACACAAAAAAATAAAAACACATATCCATGTCCATATACCTATCACTAAAATGTAATATGTATCCACATATATAAAAACTAAAGATGGTATAAGTATCCATATCTATATTTGCAAAAAAATAAGAATTCATTTCCATGTCCATATCTATGTCCATAAAAAATTATCACTCATGTTCATATCTGTAACCACAAAAAAGTTAAAATCAATATCCATATACGTATCCGCTATAATATAATAAGTATCCATATTTTACCAACAAAATGAAAATTACATTTGTATCCTTATCCATATTAGAAAAAAATCCCATATCCATATTTGTATCTGTAAAAAAAATAAAAACGCATATCCATGTTCGTATCTGTATCTACACAAAAAATATGTATTCGTATCCGTTGGAATATCTTGTAACCATATTTGTATCTGTATCCTAAAAAAATTGAACTATATCTATATGCCTATATGCAAAAAATTAACATATCCATGTTAGTATCCATATATGTATATATTTGTAACTTATCCGACCTTTTACATCCATGTATTTGTATCCACGTCAACGTCCATATATCCATGTCCAAATAGAATAATATCCATGAAGGTATCTAAAAAAGTATCCAATAAAGGAACATACTTATCCATGCAGGTAACCGTATATTTGTAACAATGATAAATTAATTAAAAATACATGAAAGGGAAGCTTCTCCATGGAGCAACTAAGTTGGCTGCTATACGGAGCATTTCTCCCAAATTTTATTTATTTATTTATTTTACGAAAATCCACCATATATTTTCATCAATATATCTCTCTAATATGTCATTCATATTTCGTCATAAAAAGAGATTCAGATGCCCCCCATCTAAAACTGTAATTTTAACGGTCATAAATTTGTTGTAATCGACCTATACTGGATGGATGATATATGAGTCTCTGTTTCTGACGAAATAGGAATGACGTATTAATTGGATATATTGATGAAAATACATGGTAGAATTTCGTAAAAAAATAAAAAAATTTGAGAGAAAATGCTCTGTGGAGCAGTTAACTTAGCTGCTCCATGGAACAATCTCCTTGTCCTCTTAAAAAAATATTGAAGAAGAATACATTCATTAGCATTTGTAAGGAATAGAATCCTAATTCCTATGGGATATGTAGGAATGACTATTCTCATGTATAAGGAAAAAGGTTTCCATTGTAATCACTATTCCTGCTTTAATATGATCTAAAAAATACAGAAATAGAATCAAATAGTAATTCGATTTCCCCCTCTCTTCCATCGTCAGAAACGGGGCCTACATGTATAGCTACTGCAGTGTAGTTGTCCTTTATCTTTCAAAAAGAAAGTATAACAGGTTCTGCAGCTTTTTTTGTTGAAAAAAATCGTATTCCACATATTAATATGTATAGAAGAACGCATACGGTACTAAGACGAAAATGATTGTTGGTCTATATGGTGATCAAAGACGTTTAGCTACTGTGTCACAGCATAACATCACGATCTACTTTCTATATCCAGCTTTTTAACTCACCATATTAAGTAGTAGACAATTTCTGCAAAATTTGGAAACCTATAAATTTCGCTATAATTATAGGTAGCAGTTGCACTATATATTGGTTCAAAGACCTTGTTTGTCGAAGCTCCCTTCTATTACAATGTGTTTGTATGCTTTTGCGAAAGTGTGAATTATCTATCTCGCCTAACTTATCGATAACAAGTTCAAGTCCATATACCAATTAGTATTGTATAGAAAGATGCTTTGAAATTTGAGACCATACCTCAAGAAGAATGTCATGTATCAAATTTAGATCGGCTCAGAAGTTTTAACCATTAAGCAAGTTTTCAACAATCTAAACATTAGCAGAAACTGAACCTTCTTGGTGAAGGAGAGAGGATGATCCAATTTGGTTATAATATCTCCAAATCTTCATTTAAAAAAACTACTCTTAATCATTTTTGTATAGTGTGTCTATTGAGACATAAATAGGATGCACAATCAACTACCACAATAGAAGCATGTAAAGAATCACGACTATCGGAAAAGAAAATTCACTAAGAAGAAAAAAACAAGTACATCTTTCTTTGTTCACTTACTCTCTTCCTTCTCTTCTCTCCCTCTCTCATATTGTTGCCTTATATTGTTTCCTTATGTTATGTTGTGTCATGGAGATAATGCCCTCACCTCAATATATAGTTCAAGTACAAGATCTATGTCGGAATAAAACTCTATATAGAATAAAACTTGCTTCTTATTAGGATTTGGAGCCCATTTTCTTTAGGATTTCTAAACCTCTCATATTACTCATAATCCCAACTATCTCTCCGTTGAGTTCAAGTCCATCAAGATCTTCACATCTTCTTGAGTTTACACTATTCTATCCTCGTCACTTGCAAGAATTCACCGTCTTTTAGTATCTATTGGGTGCTTCTGGTGTACCTCCTTTTAGGCATGTTCATACAATTCAGAATTGTTCTTTCTAACATGACATGACACATCTTTCATGAGTAGAGAGTATGCCATCGTCCTCTGGCGAAGTGAATCACACCCGCTTCTTGTTGTCGCACGGTTCTCCAATAGATATGTCAACAACCTGCTACTATCATCTTGAGAAAAAGTCTAGCTTCATTATATCTCATGACACTTCCCTCAAGCTTTTACACTTTGTTTAGCATCCCCATTGTTTGCATCCCCACACATGCTCCTTGAATCACTCCGAGAACTCCAACAATGACTTAACATCTTTGTGGCTTGATAATTCCTAGTCAAATTTGATGTTTTGTAAGAACCTATCTACACCTATCAAAGTTCACACTTCTTCATAAAAAAATACAAAATTGCACTGATCTGACTTCTTGACATAGTGAACCTCTCCACCTATCATATTGTCGCAACCCCAATTTTGGGTCGTCGGATCCTCCCATATCCGGATTTGGTTACTCAGCAATAATTCATCCAGCAATCACAACTAACATTCAGAAAAAGACTGCAAATAAAAATACTGAGAAGGAAGTATTTAAACACTTTACCTTTCACAAAATAAAGTTCAGATGATACATTATCCCACTATAACCATTTACATGTACATCAGCTTTAAAGGAAAATACACAAAAGATTGCTAACTACCTTAAAAAGTAAAGCTATTGTGGCTGGCAGGATGTCTAGTATGTAAGCTGGATGAATTTTAAAGTCCTTGCGATGGTTCACTGACACCTGTTGGGTTTTCCATAAATCATAGGATAAAAATTAGCGAATGCTAAGTACGAAGAAGAGAAAAGCAAACAAATTGCGTAATTTTGCAAAACTTGTTATCACAAAATGTTTCATTCCTTCTTGTTAATTTAAGTCATATTCCTTTGTATTCCACATCAGGTTTTAGTCTAGGGGAATTACCTCACCACTATAAGGACTCCGAAGCTGTGGACACTTCGGGATTGGAGATTGTGTTGATCTTGGTAAGCTTATGTCGTCGCACGTCGCCTCAACCGATCCTCCAATACTACCCTGATAATTTCCTTTTCTTTTATTAAACAGGGCCTCAACCCTCAGCCTGGAAAACAAATGAGCACACCGTCCTCGAGGACTCGGTTGCTTAAAACCTCAGGCTAACATTTAATCATATAACCTAGCAGCTTTAAATACATATTATCGTGACCCAGCCGCTATTGAATCATTCGTGCCTCCACATGGAACGACTACATATTTCGTCGTTCAACCCGAAGATATTGGCTCCCGGTACCACGCGTTGCAAAACATTCATTTCGTGCGCACTTATCATAACAGGGCAACCGTGTACCACCTAGCTAGGGAAACACCAATACGGGTTCCTTCCGACAAACCTACAGGTTGCATGCCCAACATGTAATTCTACTCCCAATCATCCTTAACGTGGCACACGATACTTTTCAGGATCCAATTCAAGCCACATCAACTCCATGATGTAATTCTTTCGTTAAATCTTCGATTTGCATAATTAGCAATATTTAGTATAGACTCACATATATATTCTTCATAATCATATATATATATATATATTCGTATTTATGCCTATTTTAACTCCCAAACCCTAACTTTGAAAGCCACCGCATCAATTTGACGCTTAAACCCTATTTTAGTGGGAATCACAAAGCAACTTTTCAGACTTCTTCAAAAATAGACAAAATTAGGGTTCTTCATAGCAAAGAAAATAAAATCAAGAATTTCAATAATCTCGTATGAAAACCCAACAGCAAAAGGAAGGATTTCATTACCTAATCGAGCTCTCTCTCGTGTATGCAAGGCTTTATCGTGTTTCGTTTTTAGAAAGGCTATTTTAAGGCTCCTGAAAAGATTGAATTTCATTTTTGTATCAAAAACGCTAAGAACGTGTCAAGAACGTGAAGAACGAACGAACAACGCGAAGAACACGAAGAACACCAAGAACATATTTTCTCTTAAAATTTCAGCAGAGTTTCCCCTTATATCGGGACATATTTCTCGGAAAATTTGGGCAGAATTTCCCCTTATATTGAGACATATCAATCGAGAGGAAAATAACAACGAAACTAAAAGAATATACTCAAACAACAAGAGATGAAGAATCGGTAGACACCACGCATCTTAGGTGAGTGAACGTGTGACGAATCACATGGTCACTGACGTGCATAGCCGCCCGCATCTAAGTAGGGTATTACAGATATTTCTCCATCAAAATAATTACAAAAGTATAATAGAAAGAATAGAAACATAAACGATGGAGAATCGGTAGACACCACGCGTCTTAGATGAGTGAACGTGTGACGAATCATAGGGTCACTGACGTGCATAGCCACCCGCACCTAAGTAGGGTATTACACAGATTTCTCCATCAAAATAATTATAAAAGCATAATAGAAGAATAGAAACATAAATGATGGAGAATTGGTAGACACCACGCGTCTTATATGAGTGAACGTGTGACGAATCACAGGGTCACTGATGTGCATAGCCGCCCGCACCTAAGTAGGGTGTTACAAAGATTTCTCCTCGAACCACAACAGGAAAACGAATCGGAAAGAAAGATGAATCAAGAGCAAAACTTGGAAGAACAAGAGGATGAATTGAAAGCCTAGCTTACGAAGCAAAATAAGAAAGGATCGTACCTTTCTCCTCCTCGTTCTCCCGGTAGTGCTTCGTTAGCGCTCCTCCCTCGCCTCCCACTCCTCCTCCCGACCTCTCGACCCTAGCCCTTGGGGTGGTGGTGGTAGTGGAAGTCGTAGAGAATGAATGGGTAGGGGGTCTATTTATAGGCCCCAAAAAATCACTAACCATGGTTGGTCTAAACCTGGTTTAGCGGCCCATGGTTTTGGCCCATGGTTTTAGCCAAAACTTATCCCAAACTTGAGGCTTAAGTTAGAACATTCTAGAGGATTCTAGATTCGCTAATGATGCTTAATTAACACTAATCGTGATTAACTTTCACTAATCATGATTTAAATTCTGCGGTTTACGCTTATCTTTTGCTAACTATTGATTAGTGTTTTGCTAATGATCATTTGCAGTTTTCAATCCATCATTAGTTTCTTTAATCATGTTTAATTAGTCTTATTGACATTCATTATGGATTAATGACATCTTAGCCTTCCTTCTCTTTCTTCCAAAAATCATAACAATTCGAAATGAAGTCCGATTCACACGAAACAAATTTCATTGGTTTTCTCTTGACTAGTCGGATCTTATTATATAGGATTTGAGATCAAATTCAAGGCTTTACAATTATAACAACCTTAAAGAAAGTCTCATCCTCGAGACTAGAAATGCAGGCATAACAACCTTAAAGAGGATTGAAACCATAACAACCTTAAAGGGAATAAACGTCCTTTTATTTATAATAAACATATACATAATACATAGTATTATCATTCAAAAAAGTACGGGTATTTCTCTCTCATTTCTGACTCAGGTTCCCATTTGTCTTTCTCAAACTCTTGGTTCCTCCACAATACTTTAACTAGAGGCATCTCTTTATTTCTCAACTTCTTGATATCCCTTTCAAGTATTTGCACAGGTGTCTCTTGGTATGTCAAGTATGGCTCAACATGTAAATCATCATAACTTATCTTATGCTCAGGATCCCTAATATACTTTCTCATATTTGATATATGAAATACATCATGTATTGCCGAAAGATGTGGAGGAAGTGCAAGTCTATATGCCACTTTTCCAATGCGCTGAATAATTTCAAAGGGACCCACGAACATGGGTGCTAACTTCCCATGCATACCAAATCTCTGAACACCCTTCATAGGTGATACTTTGCGAAATACAAAATCACCTACCTCAAATTCAAGGTGTCTTCGCCTGGTATCACTATAACTTTTCTGACGACTCTAGGCAGTTAATAGTCTTTTTCTAGCAAGCTCTACAGCTTCCCGTGTCTCCTGAAGTCTATCTGGATCATAAAGTTTCTTTATTCCGACCTCTTGCCAACACATAGGAGTAGTACACCTTCGTCCATATAGTGCTTCAAATGGTGCCATGCCAATACTTGTATGGTAACTATTATTGTAGGTGAATTCTGCAAGAGGCAAATGTTTAATCCATGATCACTTCCATTCTAAGGCACATGCTCGTAGCATATCCTCTAATGTCTGAATCATACGTTCTGACTGACCATCTGTTTGTGGATGATATGTTGTACTCAAGCATGGTTGTGTACCTAAGACTTTCATGAAGTTCTCCCAATAGTGTGAGGTGAATCGTGAATCTCGATCGGAAACTACTTTCTTTGGGACACCGTGGAGGCGAATCACATGTGTAATATATAACTCAGCAAGTTGGTCTGGAGTGAAAGATAAACTTATCGAAATAAAGTGTGCTACCTTTCTCAGACGATCTTTATAACCCAGATACTATCTTTACTACCAGTCGTCTAAGGTAAGCCAGTAACGAAATCCATGAAAATGCGTTCCCATTTTCATTCAGGTATAGGGAGGGGTTGCAATAATCCCGGTGGCTTTTGGTGTGAAGCCTTTACCTGCTGGCAAGTGAAACATGAATTTACAAACTCAGCAACATCTTTCTTCATTCCTGGCCACCAAAAGTATGAATGAAGATCCCTATACATCTTTGTAATTCCTGGATGAATAGATAATCTCGAGCAATGCGCTTCTCGTAAGATGTCTTTCCTTAGTTCAGGTGTGTTTGGTACACATACTCTGTGATGGTTATACAATAACCCATCTTGTATCTGGAATCCCTCTATCTCATTCTTCTCTAGTTGTTGTCTCAAGTCTTTAAGGACTGGATCATCCTCCTGTCCTTTCTTTATTCTATCCCATATCTCTGGTTTGTATTTGTGAGGAATAGTGTAAGCATCATCACTACTATCAAATGGTTTCCATTCACTTAACGTTGATAGTAAACCCCAGAAGTGGATAACACTCACCAACCCAGGTGAATAAGTTCTTCTGCTAAGGGCATCTGCAATGACGTTCCCCTTACCAGGGTGGTAGGAGATAGTGCAATCATAGTCTTTCAACAACTCTAGCCACCGTCTCTGTCTCATATTGAGTTCCTTCTTATCAAGTAGATATTTCAAGCTTTTATGATCAGTGAAGATTTCAAAAGTAATACCATAGAGGTAATGTCTCCATATCTTTAAAGCAAAAACTATAGCAGATAATTCAAGGTCATGTGTTGGGTAGTTCTTTTCATGTATCCTGAGTTGTCTTGATGCATATGCAACTACCTTACCATGTTGCATAAGAACTGCCCCGAGTCCTTCTTTAGACGCATCAATGTACACTGTGAACCCTTCACTCCTAGAGGGTACAGTAAGGATTGGTGCAGATGTCAGGCATTCTTTCAGTGTCTGAAAACTAGCTTCACATGTATCAGACCATAAGAATGGGACCTCCTTCTGAGTTAGTCTAGTCATTGGAAATTCTATTCGTGAAAAGTCCCTCACGAATCTTCTATAATATCCAGCTAAACACAGAAAAGATCGTATTTCTGCAACAGTCTTCGGGTGTTCCCAACTCGTCACCGCACTAACCTTTTGTAGGGTCAACTGGTATACCTTCCCCAGAAATAACATGGCCTAAGAAAGATACTTCAGGTAGCCAGAAGTCACATTTGCTATATTTGACATACAATTTGTTCTTCCTTAGAGTTTAAAGTGCCTGCCTGAGATGGTGTTCATGCAGATACTTATCCTTGGAGTAAATAAGCACAACATCAATAAAAACTACTACAAAGTGATCTAAGAACTCCTTGAATACTCTATTCATGAGATCCATGAAGGCTGTTGGGGTATTTGTTAGTCCAAAAGGCATAACTAAGAATTCATAATGCCCGTATCTAGTTCGAAAAGCTATCATGGGAATATCTGTATCTTTAATTTTCAACTGATGGTATCCAGATTTTAAATCAATCTTGGAATACACAGTTGAACCCTGTAACTGATCAAAGAGATCATCTATTCTTGGCAGTGGATACTTATTCTTTATTGCCCTCTTGTTTAGTTGTCTATAGTCAATGCACAACCGCATTGACCCATCTTTTTTCCTGACAAATAAGACAGGTGCATCCCATGGTGAAGTACTAGGACGAATGAATCCGTTATCTAATAGTTCTTGCAATTGTACTTTTAACTCTCGTAACTCAGCTGCTGCCATCCTATACAGAGGGATAGAGATAGGCTGAGTATCAGGTATGAGAGAGATTTCAAATTCAATCTCTCGCTCAGGTGGTAATCCAGGTAGTTCCTCTGGAAATACATCAGGAAACTTGCACACTATAGGTATATCTTTCATCATTTTATCTGACCATGATGTAGTGGTTACATAAGCTAAATAACCTTGACACCCTTGCTATAACAACTGTTGTGCCTTCAATGTAGAGATATATTCGATATTATCATCGGATGTCTTTCCAATGAACTGAAACTCTATCGAGTTAGGAAGGTGAAACGTTACTGTCTTCTGAAAACAGTCAAGACATGCATGATGCCTTTCTATCCAATCCATCCCTAGGATAAGGTCAAAGTCCTCCATTTCTATTAGTAGTAGTGAAATAGGTAACTGATGTCCCGCTATCACTAATATGCAATTATCCAGGATTTCTTGGATTATAAATACTTGTCCTCATGGTCCCTTGATCAGATAGGACTGTTGTACTTTTACTGGTGTCTTAACCAAAGTGGGTACTAACCGTAGAGCAATAAATGAATGTGATGCATCCGAATTAAATAAGGCGTGTACTGAAAAGGCATGAATAGTAGCGGTACCTCGTACGACTGTGCTTGAATTGTAGGCTTGTTCTTCAGTAATTGCATTGAGCTGGCCATTAAGAATAGACAAGCTAGAACCCACAACGTTTTGTGGTAGCTGCTGTGTAGGAGATGCTCCTTGCGAGCCACGAACTCTACCATGTCTTCCTCCGCGTGTTGCTCCATTGCTCGGGGTGGATGTTATACTGTTAATCGGAGTTGGTTTAAACCCTGAACCTCTCATCTGCGGACAGATTTTCCTAATGTGACCTTCTTGATGACAGTGATAACATGCACGTGTTCATGTCTGAGCTGAAGACCCAACCATAGAGGTACTAGTTCCTGGTGCTGATTTACGGGGGTATAGTGGACGTCTAGCGAAACCCCCTCTTCCTGATAATTCCTGGCCCAAGGTCTGTGGTGAGCTTATATTGGAACCGACTGGATGATAACTATTGTCTCTTCGGTTATAATTCGCCTTACGTTTGGATGGTCCACCAGTAAAGTGAAAGCTTCTTCTTTGGCGGTTTTCATCCCTGTCCATCTCAATACGAGAGGCGATGTCCATGGCATCATCTATAGTGGTGGCTATAGAACCTGCAAGCTTCTCTCTCAAATCTCCCTGAAGACCACTAACAAATTTGGTAAGACATTCTTGTGGTGAAGCTTCTAAAGCCGGGGAGTAACGTAGTAGCTCTGTAAAGTGAATATGATAATCTCGTACATTCTTGGATCCTTGGGTCAAAGAAGCTAACTCCCTCCTCTTCAATTCTTCCCAATGGGAGGGAAAGAAGTGGGCTCAGAACCTCCCTTCAAAAACATCCCATGGAACATGATCCGCTAATTTCTTAGAAATGGCTCTCCACCATCGTCTTGCATAGTCTGCTAAGGAGTAATCAACAAAGTGCACCCAAGTATCTGCTGGTGCATGTATTATTCTCAACATCCTGCTGATGTCATCAAGCCATAATTCTGCCTCAGCAAGTGTCTCTATGCCTTTAAATCGAGGAATCCTTCCCTTTCGGTAATTATCTAGTAATGTTTGGTGTCTAAGAAGGTCCTTCTCCATTGCTCCTTCAACTGGGGTAGGAGCAGACTCAGTTGAAGGATGGTAACTTGATTATTCCTTAGAAAGATGGACAAAACCTTCAATCATGGCATTCACAGGCTTAGATGCCCCGGGTCTCTCAACTTGTGCATTGAGCCTTTCCTCCAATGCTTGTTGCCTTTGCCCCGTCTCTTGGAGCATTGCCATCATAGATGCTAATTACCTAGACACATCTTGGTCTGCTATGATCCTGGGATCAGTCAAGGTCAAAGGTCAGATCCTATATGTCTTAGCATGATGTACATAAGGGACAATGACTTGTGAATGGTATTGCAGTCAATTATTAAGATCAAAGGATCTTAATACAACTTAGTTTCTGAATACCGCTCATAGTTATTAATTACTAAATAAATTATTGAAGTAACCTTGCTCTGATACCAATCTGTCGCGACCTCAATTCCGGGTCGTCGGATCCTCCCATATCCGGATATGGTTACTCAACAATAATTCATGTAGCAATCACAACTAACATTCAGAAACAGATTGCAAATAAAAATACTCAGAAGGAAGTATATAAACACTTTACCATTCACAAAATAAAGTTCAGATGATACATTATCCCACTATAACCATTTACATGTACATTAGCTTTAAAAGAAAATACACAAAAGATTACTAACTACCTTAAAAAGTAAAGCTACTGTGGCTGGCTGGATGTCTAGTATGTAAGCTGGATGAATTTTTAAAGTCCTTGCGATGGCTCACCGACACATGTTGGGTTTTCCATAAATCATAAGATAAAAATTAACGAATGCTAAGTACCGAAGAAGAGAAAAGCAAACAAATTGCGTAATTTTGCAAAACTTGTTATCACAAAATGTTTCATTTCTTCTTGTTAATTTAAGTCCTATTCCTTTGTATTCCACATCAGAAATTAGTCCAGGGGAATTACCTCACCACTATAAGGACTCCGAAACTGTGGACACTTCAGGATTGGAGATTGCGTTGATATTGGTAAGCTTATGCCGCCGCACGTCGTCTCAACCAATCCTCCAATACTACCCTGACAATTTCCTTTTCTTTTATTAAACAGGGTCTCAACCCTCAGCCTGGAAAACAAATGAGCACACCGTCCTCAAGGACTCGGTTGCTTAAAACCTCAGGCTAACATTTAATCATATAACCTAGCGTCTTTAAATATATATTATCGTGACCCAGCCGCTATTGAACCACCCGTGCCTCCACATGGCACGACCATCTTCCATCGTTCAACCCGAAGATATTGGCTCCTGGTACCACGCGTTGCAAAACATTCATTTCGTGTGCACTTATCATAACAGGGCAACCGTGTACCACCTAGGTAGGGAAACACCAATACGGGTTCCTTCCGACAAACCTACAGGTTGCATGCCTGACCTTTAGTTCTACTCCCAGTCACCCTTAACGTGACACACGATCCTTTTCTAGATCCAACTCAAGCCACATCAATTCCCATGATGTAACTCTTTCGTTAAATCTTTGATTGGCATAATTAGCAATATTTAGTATAGACTCACATATATATTATTCATAACCATATATATTCGTATTTACGCCTATTTTAACTCTCAAACCCTAACTTTCAAAGCAACCGCATCAATTTGATGCTTAAACCCTATTTTAGTGGGAATCACAAAGCAACTTTCCAGACTTTTTCAAAAATAACCAAAATTAGGGTTCTTCATAGCAAAGAAAATAAAATCAAGAATTTCAATAATCTCGTATGAAAACCCAACAGCAAAAGGAAGGATTTCATTACCTAATCGAGCTCTTCTCGTGTATGCAAGGCTTTATCGTGTTTTGTTTTAGGAAAGGCTATTTTAAGGCTCCTAAAAAGATCGAATTTCATTTTCGTATCAAAAACGCTAAGAACGTGTCAAGAACGCGAAGAACGCGAAGAACACAAAGAACACCAAGAACATATTTTCTCTTAAAATTTTGGTAGAGTTTCCCCTTATATCGGGACATATTTCTCGGAAAATTTCGATAGAGTGTCCCCTTATATCGGGACATATTTCTCGGAAAATTTCGGCAGAGCTTCCCCTTATATCGGGGCGTGTTTCAAAATAAAAATGAAAAGAGTTTCCTCTATAAAATCAATCGAGAGGAAAATAACAACGAAACTAAAAGAATATACTTAAACAACAAGATATGAAGAATCGGTAGACACCACACATCCTAGGTGAGTGAACATGTGATGAATCACAGGGTCACTGATGTGCATAGCCGCCCGCACCTAAGCAGGGAATTACACAGATTTCTCCATTAAAATAATTATAAAAGCATAATAGAAAGAATAGAAACATAAAAATGGAGAATCGGTATACACCATGCGTCTTAGATGAGTGAACTTGTAACGAATCACAGGGTCACTGATGTGCATAGCCGCCCGCACCTAAGTAGGGTATTACATAGATTTCCCCATGAAAATAATTATAGAAGCATAATAGAAAGAATAGAAATATAAACGATGGAGAATCGGTAGACACCACGTGTCTTAGATGAGTGAACATGTGACGAATCACAGGGTCACTGACGTGCATAGCCGCCCGCACCTAAGTAGGGTGTTACACAGATTTCTCCTCGAACCACAACAGGAAAACGAATCGGAAAGAAAGATGAATCAAGAGCAAAACTTGGAAGAACAAGAGGATGAATTGAAAGCCTAGTTTACGAAGCAAACTAAGAGAGGATCGTACCTTTCTCGTCCTCGTTCTCCCGGCAGCGCTTCGCTAGCTCTCCTCCCTCCGCCTCCCACTCCTCCTTCCGACCTCTCGACCCTAGCCCTTGGGGTGGTGGTGGTAGTGGAAGTCGTAGAGAATGAATGGGTAGGGGGTCTGTTTATAGGCCCCAAAAAACCACTAACCATGGTTAGAAGACCATGTTTTAGACCTTAACCATGGTTTAGCGGCCCATGGTTTTGGCCCCATGGTTTTATCCAAAACTTATCCCAAATATGGGGCTTAAGTTAGAACATTCTAGAGGATTCTAGATTCGTTAATGACGCTTAATTAACACTAATCGTGATTAACTTTCACTAATCACGATTTAACTTTTGTGATTTACGCTTATCTTTTGCTAACTATTGATTAGTGTTTTGCTAATGATCATTAGTGGTTTTCAATCCGCCAGTAGTTTCTTTAATCATGTTTAATTAGTCTTAATGACAGTCATTATGAGTTAATGACATCTTAGCCTTCCTTCTCTTTCTTCCGAAAATCATAACAATTCGAAACGAAGTCCGATTCACACGAAACAAATTTCATTGGTTTTCTCTTGACGAGCCGGATCTTATTATATAGATCCGAGATATGCCAAGTTCAAGGCTTTACACATATTAGCCATGTAACCATCACATGTATGATAAATGTTCCCTATATAAGCACATGTGATCTGAATATGCTTAGTTCAGGAGCCATCTTGAATCTTCTTCATCTTCCTAAAGAGTGCTAGCAAGTCTTCTGCACATACTATAGTGGAATCTTCTTGGTTTTAGTTTAAATCATCTATTAGTTCTTTGTTTCTCTATTTATAGAAATTGTGCTTATTCTCTTTTGTGCTTTGGGTTTAATGATGACACATACATATAGCAAATCCTTAGCATATTTTGTTTATTTTACTGCAAGAATACTGATTGTTATAAGAATTAAAGAAAATATCAAAAAGATTAAAGTCTCAATTCAAGAAGTTTTATTGTTGTTATAACTTGATGTAATTTAATTATGAAGTTATTATATTGTATTTTTTATGTCAAGTTGTAAGCTCAAGTGTATCAGAGCTTGCCAAATTGGAATAACTCAGAAGTTTACCTAATCGATCACCTTCAGCATCTAATTGACCACACCATGATCAACCAACTTTAAAATCTGATCGAGCATACCCTTATTGACCAACTTTGGTATCTAGTCGATCATTTGATGTTTGCTTATATTGTGGAAATGATCGGCCAGGAGTTTGTACGTAATCAATTATTTCCTGATTGATTATTTGAGAGACTTGATCGAACACTTTTGAAATCAACTCAGCTTCTTTTTAACGACTAGTTTTGATCGATCAACTTACGTTGACATGATCGATAAACCTCGCTCGATCGATAAACTGATATGAACTGATCGATCAACTGAGTAAAATCTTCATGATTATTTATTACCACATTTGTTTCTAATGGTCATATTTTCATAGGCCTAACCGTACCAAGATATAAATAAAAGACCCCATATCCATTGTTGGAAAACACACAACAACTCACAACTACAAAGCAATCCTCTATAGATATGCTCTTCTCTCTATCTGTCTCTGTGTATTGTTCTACAAGATATATAGCATTACTAGAGACATTTCAATATTTTGAGAGATACTCTAATTATTTTGATTCAATAGATATCTCAACAACGTTTGATTGCTTCAAGGTTTTCAAGTTTCTCTATAGCTAGTCAGAGACCTTTTCGCATGCATCAATACTACATGCGATAAATTTCCATGTGACATTATATTATTTACATGTGTTTTATTTGTCAAACTTATTGATATTTTCTTGTTCTTATATATGAAATTATTGCTTAACAATATACCTCTACTAGTGATATAAAAGTCTATTATTTTGCTTTTTGAGATAACCATTTTTGTAGAAAATGTTAGTGTTATATATAAGTATGTAGGTTGTTTCCTTGACCCGCACCATCTATCTAATCTAAGAAGAGTAAAGGTACTTGGACTCTAACCAATCGTCCATATTCCCAATAGTGTTTGATTCTTGAAGTTGGCTTTGATGTTTGATCCTATGTTGTAAGTGTTTTGGTATATGATCTAAGAACTTTGTAAACAACTGAATTATTTGTGATGATAACTCTTAATAGTAAAACAATATCTAGTGGTTCACATCATTCTTAAAAACTTGGAAAAACAATATTAGTAGTTCCTAATATGGTGTGGGTTGGCATGACAGCCCCCTTGGGGCTCCCTAAATTAGACATGAACAACCAATTGCCTCACCCAGTCTCTTCATTGGCACACCAACAACAAAGCCTTTTCCCACAACTAAGTAGGGCCGGCTACATGGATTCTTCGCCTACATTCAGATCTATCTTGGGTCATTCTCAGGCTTATATCAAAAAAACTAAGATCCCTTCGTGTAGTCTCTTTCCAACACTTCTTGGGTCATCCTCACTCTCTCTTAGCTGACTTAACATCCCAACACCCGCATCTCCTAAATGGTGCATAGGTTGATCTTCTTTGCAAATGCCCATACCATCTTAAGCAGTTTTCTCGCATCATAAATCTAGTTGAAAAGATAAGTCGTTCTCTCTAACTATGTGAGACAACCATGACATCTAAGTGGTGAACAAAATAATGATGACAATATAGATATCTAAAAAAATCTTAATACTAATCAAAACTATTTATATGGGGATGTCTCTCTCTTTCAATCCACTTTTCAGAAGAGACCCCAAGAATAGCATGCATATCATGTTAGGTGTCGACTATATGATGACCAAAATAATCTTCTATGATATATAATTCACATTCCCCACTTTCTGAAGTAATTCCCATTCAAAACTAATTCAATAAAAGTAAGCTCTTTTTGTATTAATCAAAGCGAGCAAGGTTAGCAGTGATAGGAGAGAGAGCCCTAGATTATAAGTATAACTTGAAAGCCTGAAGTCAAGATAGGATGAATACAAGTAATATTGAATGTAAAACTTTTCCATTCTCATTCTCATAGTACTATATATCCCAGTCTTCAAAGAAAGATAGACGAGGAGGTTCACAAGATGTAGCCAACCAAGTCTTTAGTCTTTTAATTGTGAATCCATCAATTTGTCACATATTTATTATATAAATACATTTTAAAAAGTCTGAGATGCATCATATATGGGACAAAAGTTTGATGATCGCCATACAAAAAACCTAGTAATAGCAATGGGGTAGAATTCATCAACGAGGATAAGTAGTGAGAAAGTTCTTATAGATGGCAAGGTACAGAGCCCTTCAGAAAGGTTTAAAACTATTTCGAATTGGTGGATTCTTATTAAAAAGGAAAATAAGGGGTGAAGTGTTCATCAGCGAAATCAGAAATAAATAGATGACGAATATGCATTTCATCATCTTTATTCATTTATTTTAGCTTAAAAGCCCCTATAAAACACCTGTAAATACCAATAAATCTATTATTTTATCAACCCTAATTCTTATGTAAATATTGTATACTTATCACTATTTTAACCTAACATAAATAAAGAAAGAAACAAAAGAAAAATAAATAAAATAAAAGATTGTATATATGTAATAGATACACGTTGACCCAGAGCCCAAGAATAGGTCAAGACTTGACCTAATCGACCAGGAATAAAGCATGGGGAGATAATGCTTAAACACCAAAAATAAATCTTCATATGTATATATTCATCACTTGTACACTACTGTATATAATACATATTATTTACATTAATTTCTTAATACTCAAAATTTAACCCAAACACAATTGATTTATTCTTGAAAATTATGCATAAAAATCTTTTGTAAATAACAAAAATAGTTGCAATAAAGATCATTGTACATTGTGTAAAGTACAACACTCTCAAAAGGCCACAAAGCTCAACTTGTAAGATCAATATCTTCTCCACCAAAACTTAAAATCCATCAAACTCACTTTCTTTGTACTACAAATTAAATAGTTTTTTAAAATGGAGGTGATTTCATAAAAATCAGAGTTAAGGCGTGAAATGTCGCTAATTGGGTGCTATTGTATATAATACTTATGTATATTATGTATGTTATTTAAATATTCATTTTCTTATACATATATATAAATATTGTATTTTTTTTAATTGTAAATATTGTAACACTTATATAAAATACAAATAAAAATCACAAAATCAAAAATTGATAAAAATAAAATCATGTATATATTATATATGTATCACTATGTATATATTGTATAAATACCAATTTATTTAACCTAATAAATTAATTATTGGAAATCAAATAAAAATTTCACTAAGACCCTTCTAATATATTATAAATTAATATAATATTAAATTATGTATATATTTGTATAATTAATTATTTAAAAATCATACCATTATATGTAGGTATACATACCTATAAATAACACCTTGTATTTATTTTAACCCTTGTATATAACTTATTTAATTAATTAAAAGTTATCAAAAATTATTTGATTAAATTAATAACACTTTTCCTTTATATTATTTTTTATTTAAAATTAATTTTCAATTTATTTCTTATTTTTCTTCTAATTTTGTCATCTAGCCTATTTTGGCATTTTCTCGTACGCGCTCCCAAAAATCGACCCAGGTTTGTTGACCCATGTCAACTCTGCATTCCATGCCCTTCGCTCGCACATCTTGCATCCAACCGCTCCATCCCCCAATTCTCCACGCTTCTCCATTCATTAACCGACCATGCTTTCTTTTCCATAATTCTAGCCCATTCATCCTTATTCATCGCCAGCCCTCCAATCAAATAAAAATTTCATTCAAACCCTTGTAAAATATTTTAAATTAATAAAAATATTAAATTATATATATTTTCATAATTAATCAATTAAAAATCAATGCATTATATATATATAGATATACATATTTATAAATATCACCTTGTATTTTCTAACCCTTGTATATACCTTATTTAATGAATTAAAAAATACCAAAAATTAATTAATTAAATTACTAACATTTTTAATTTATATTATTGTTATTTTAAATTCATTTTTGATTTTATTTTGATCTATTTCTTATTTTTCTTCCATTTTTATCATCTAGCCTATTTTGACGTTTTCCCGCATGCGCTCCACTGGCCGACCCAGGTTCGTTGACCTGGGTCAACTCCACATTCCTTGCCCTCTGCTTGCACATCTTACGTCCAACCGCTCCATCTCCTAATTCTACATACGTCTCCACTCATTAACCATACCCACTTCCTTCTCCATAATTCTAGCCCACTCACCTTTCTTTCTCACTGGCCCTCCAGATCCACTCAACTCGCATGATCTGCGCACATTTTGAATTCAAACCCACACCACACTTGTACATATAAATAATCCATCACATTCCCTTACTGGTTATTTAATCCATTTTTACTCAACTTTTTGCATGATATCAACTTCTGGAGAGAGCTATTGTGATAGGGTAGTTGCTCTTCAATTTGGAGCACGAGAAATTGAGTGAAGAGAGAGATCCACCACAATCCCCGGAGCTCTACCGAGATCGTCGAGCTTCTTCGCCTAATGCATCATAGCGAGGCGAAAATCTTCCCTTTTTCCATCCTTAGGTATCTTAGGTAATTTCCTTTCAAAATTGTATTTCATTTTACTTTTATTTTCAGTTAATTGCTTAGATCAGATCCATCTGTTCATCCTCTGATCCGATCGATCAGAGGCTTTCCAATTATATTCACACATCTTCGATTACCCACACATGATCGCCATTACCTTCTTCAATTTTCTCCTCATCTACTCATCCCCAGATCGATCTAGATCTGCGATTCTACTCCTCATCCGATCATCAACTGCTAGAGCCCCTATCCACTTCCCATTTTCTGTTGTTTACATCTAATAACTAAGCCGGGGTGATCCTCCGAGCTTAAGTAATAACTCGTTGGGTTAGGAACATCTCTTGGAGTTGAGGAGTGAGATCCGGAGGAGTACATTAAGTTGCAGCTAAACCAGACCTCCAGGTCTTCGATCGGTGGCGATTGACTCTCCAAGGAGCACTGGATTGATAGAGGGGAGCTGCTAGAACGTGCTCGGACACTCAGAAGACAGGTACATAGAAGAATGAGAGAGAATCAGATGATCTAATCATCGGAGTATACCTTCTTCACAGTTTGTTCAGATAACTCCAGATTCATCTGATCTTGAAGCCTAGCTCCAGATTAGATTTCCACCATCCAATTTGCCCCAAAGCTGAGCCGTAAGATTGACTTCCAAATCAGATCGAGGCCTTCCATGCATAGATTCACTCCCAGTTGTTCTATTAGAGCCAAGATCCACATCATTTGTTTTATTCGCCATGTATATTAAGGGTATAATTTCACCCGAACCCCGTCATTTATTTATTTTGCTAATAAGTCATGTATACGTGTCAACATTCTATATATTGAGCATTTGCATTGTTTACACTAGCAATTATTTTATTTGCAAATCAAATTAGTCCTTTTTGAACTGCCAAGCATGCCTTGCTTGTGATACCCTGTGAAAATTACAATGAAGTACTTACATGTTATGTGTTTTTATTTAGTCCTTGGAACTATTTTATTTACAAATAAATCTAATCCAAAAAGACTCACATGCTTGTGCATCACTTTTTGGACTTTTTGCATGTTTCATCCCATAGTTTTTAATTACGTTATCATTTAGTATACAAATGATAAATATTTACATCGATACTCCTGTGCATCTGCATTTATTTTACGTGATTAAATTTAAATAAAAAATAGCAAAGCATCATTAGATATTCCATCAAAATCGTGTTACCTTCATGTTAATTAAATCTTTCAGCTTAAATTTTTATTTTGCATATTTTTATTTTTAAAAATTCAAAAACTTCTTAAAACTTCCCTATTTGCTTTAAAAACCAATAAAAAATATTAAAACCCTTACAAAATTCAAAAAGTTTTGGACATTTATTTTATTGAGTCTTAACTCCAATATCATTTTTTCGTTCATATTCCTCATTAAAACCAAAGAAATCATAAAACATTCAAAAACTAAAAAAATGCACAAAAATTCATAGAAAATACAAAAATATAAAATACCTTTCTGAAAAATATGAGAATTCCTTTCTTTAGTGTATATCTCATTTGATTTTGATTTTATTTGCATTTTTAAAAAACTAAAAACATTCTTTTTGTGTATTTTTACCACTTTTCTATTTTATTTGCTATACATAAAATAGTTTATCTGAATTTTATGTGTATTTTTACCACTTTGTAAAAAATCCAAGAAATTGTCGCTTTCTTTCTTATTGATTTCTTTTGTTCATTTTTATTGTCATTATTTTAAAAAATATAAAAAAATCTTTTGAAAAACTAAAATTCATAAAAATTAGAAAATCAAATAAAAATGTAAATTTAAAATTCCATAAAAATTGAAAAGATACAAAAATCAAGAATTGTGTTCATAGAAATCCCTCTTTATTTCCTTGATTCTTTCATTGAATTGATAACCTCGAGATTTTTGTAGCCTCCCTGAGTTCAATCATGTATGCTATACATGTAAATAAATATCACTCATGGTTCTTGTGTTTACATTCTTTCTCTTGTTTGATGTATTGACCCGTATGTAAAATACAAATAATTTTTTCTTGACACTTCTTTGGATTGTGATGACCACAATTTACTTGTGAAGAATTCCATTAAATAAAAACCTGAATTTTAGGGATCGACAAATGAAGCCGTTGCTGGGGAGGCACAACGAGGGTAGTTAGGGTTTTCTCTTGACAAGCTATTCTTGGTTGTAGATATTTGTTTTTCTTTCTCATATTATCTATATATTTTTCTGCCATTTATTTCATTGTGCATATTGTTGTCACACACTCTCTATTTGTATTTTTGTCATTTATTTCATCCATTTAATTTGTATATATTTTTGTGTATATATTGTGTGTATTTGCATCTTGTTGAGGAGTGAGAACTCATATTGAATACCATGTACCGTGATGGAGCTTATACGACGCTTGCAGGATCCGATTTGTTGGACACCAAAAGCTCCTCAAGATTGGACATGAATTCATTTAAGGTCATTTTCACTTGTTCTTCTCACTTCACTTCATATCCACCTCATTGTTTGCTTATCTATATTTCCTGTATTTATTTTCATATTATTTTTTCTTGTATTTACATAATTGTATTTCTTACAATATATTGTGTTTCCTCTTTCTTGAAAGGGCCTGACGAGCAAGGGAGGCTTTGTAGGAGCACCAGAGAATCCAAGCCAAGCATAAGTGACTCATTTCTTCATCGAGTTGCAGGAGAGCGTACGAGTGGAGGAGTGGAAGATTTGGAAGAACCAAGATTCTTGAAGCATTTTTGCACGAATTTTTTTGTTTTATTTAGCATTTTTATTCATTCATGTTCTTGTAAAATTTGTAATTATTTATTTGCCGCTTACCTCCTTTTTTGTTTTCTAAAAGGTTACTATATACCTTGTGTGTGTGGGGTTTGTTTCACCAAGTGATAGTACACTTGGGGGACCTCGCCGGTTTTGTTTTCATCGCCTTCTTTTTCTTTGTTTTATCACAATTCTGTGTGCTTAAGCTATTATAAGCAGATTTTATTATCTTGCTTGAGCTAGGTAATTATTTAGGTCCAAAGACCTAAACAAGAACTTTTTACCTATAGAGTAGAGCGTAGTTTTGACTTACTTAAATTGACATGTTCTTGCTCGTTAATGGATGTTACTGCTAGGACGATTCTCATGCACACTAGGTTAGTTTATTTTCTGTCTTTTATTTTATGCATGGATCACCCTTCATGTAGAGTACTCACGACAAGGTGCACATCTTCTACCTCCTGCATGCATCATTGATTCATCGTGCATTGGCTTTTTCGAATCCTTCCCCATTTTCACTCACATAATATCAAAAGGAAATTGGAAGATTCGTTAGTTCAAATTTGAAAAAAAACTCAGAAAAAGACAATTATATAAAATAGGGACTGCTAAAAAAACTTGACCCTAAAACTAAACGTTACGACAAAATTATTGTTTTGAGGAGAGTAATACCCTCATTTATTGTAGGTACTTACCTCCAGACAGAGTAGGTGAGTACACAACCATAAGGATATCCCAAATCCTTGGACTTGTACCTTAAGTACATGTACATCACTTTTCGATGTATGACTGTCATTGTAAGCTTTTAGCTCTGACCATAGAAACTTGTTTTGGCGATCTAACCCTCCTATCTCCCTTTGGGTCTGATATTGAACTCGACATCCCGTGAAGATGGTACCACTATTTGGGGAGGTTTGTGAACGTATGCTGGGCTATAACAGATACTTACCTTGTTTGTTTGGTAGTAAGCAACTTCTTGTAAATTCACTAAACATAAGATTGAAAAGGTAAAAGACTGAACTCTTACAGTCTCCACTTGTGTCTAGTTAGTGAATCAGAGGTTTGTATTGTGTTTGCTTGATTAGTGTAAAGATCCATACGCACCCTTCGCACCTTTTCTCATTCTCTTCTTGTGTTGACCTTCATGTTCTCCCATGTTTCCTCTTAATATGGAAGTTATTTGATTGGATAATTTCTCGTTCGGACTTTGCAAACTCATTTCACATGCCGAACTAATCATCTTCTATTCGGGAAGACTCACTTCCTTAGTATTCCTCTTTCTCCACTTCACCATTCACCTCATCAATCAATCTATTGTTCAAGATTGACTTTAATATTAAACTATCATTTGAGACTCCATCATTCTTGAGGACTAATCCATCAACATGTACATTTTCATAAATTGAGATAGTGCACTTGATGCCACCTAAGGGAAATGGTTCCATGGTTGAGCAGAGCGTGATCAACAACACGATGTTAGCCTCGATAGGGACCATTCAGGCACAATTGACTGAACAAGCTGACATCCAAGATGAATTGAGAGATATGGTCATTGAGTTGAGGAATGAGAAAAAAGAAAGGAGAATGGAGGATATAAACCCTGGAGGAGGTGGGAATGAGGGAGGAGAAGATCCACTTATTGAGCTAGTGGCTAAGCTTGCACTGAAGGAGGCCTATAATCCAGGGGCAAGACATACCAATACATGGATCATGATCCCTATTATTCATGGGCATTTTGAGCTTAAGTACACAATTTTACCACTTCTCTCAATATTCCACCGACACATAAATGAAGAACCATATGCACACCTCCAACATTTTGAACACATTTCTGGCACTATACACTACCCGAATGTTCCATTAGAGGTAGTGGAGATGACAACCTTCCCGTCTAGTCATGTGGACAAGGCACTATATTGGATCAAACACTTGGGAAGGGTTGTCACGACTTGGGAAGAGTTGAGGTCTGCTTTCTTGAACAAGTATTACCCATAAGGACGTCTTAACCAAATACGATCTTTGATTGCCAATTTCTCTCAAATGTCCCATGAGCCTATTCATGATGCATGGGAAAGATTCAAAGACTTGATGGAGAAGTGCACCCATCACGATATTCCAAAGACTAGCCTTATCCAAAACTTCTTTGGAGGCTTGAGCATTGAGAACCAAAAGCTGGTAGATGCTGATTGTGGGGAGCCCCACTTTAACAAGGATGAGGATGTCCTTTATCAAATTTTGAGAAGATGGCGGTGAGTTTGATAGCTCTTTCTTCTTCACATGCTTTTCAGAAGCATCTCATTACCTCTCCTTCCGTACCCCACAATGCTATCAACATGACGGCATCACAAATGTAGATAGGGTGGACAATGCAGATCTGACCATCATAGGCAATCACCTATCCAAAGTGGACATAAATGAGAAATGATCCAAGGAGCTTGAGAAGCTTCAAGTGATTGAACAAATGACAAAGAACCTAGATAAGTTGGATGAGATTACAAAGCATCTGGAGCTTCTTGTGAGTATGATTAGTGCATGTCAGAGTGCGAGTACAACAACCGATACCTCCAATCAAGAGGAGACTACTTCCACTTCAGCGTGGCAGACCACTGGAGGACCGTTTACAGTTCAACACATTCACTACATGCAAACCCCTGACCAGGTCCAACAGTAATTACACCAGATTTTACCGTACCAGTAAGAGATTACATACACTTCTGAGCAGTATTCTCCACCTCCACCTCTCATTTAGGAGGTGAATGACATTTGGTTTGGCAAAGAGCACAACCATCCCCATCCATTAGGACAAGGTCAATTGAGTATCCAAGATGGCTAGAGGCTAGTCCACCACTTTCAGGGGGAAGATCACAACCCCAGCACCAGCAGTTCCAGTCTCACTTTCAGTGTCCACCACACTTCTAGAACTGGAGACATGGAAAGCAGCAGATGTAGTCTGCATATCCTCATTACCAGCCATAGTATTCTGTATACCAACAGCCTCTTCACTACCAATCTCAACAACAACCAGTCATTGAGCACCCAGATGCACCTTCGATGAATCCCACACTTGATCATCTTGCCCTGTTGGTAAAGAACATGAATGATCTGATTCAAAATCTCGATGACCTGACTACCATGAAGGAATTAATGCTAGCATAGGTCGAAGCCAATCCTAACAACTTCAAACGTAAGGAGCAGGTTGCCCTAGCCCATGATCCATCCAACCCCGAGATAGGTATGGCCCTTTATTTTACATGTTTATCCGACGTCATTAATCTCAAGAGTAGTAGGAGATTGCAACCACCCACACATCAGTTAGGATTAGAGAGAGGTAATAAGAGAGATTCACCTTCCACATCATCTTCTTGTTCACCATCAGTATAGAGATCCCGTGTTGCATAGACACATATTAGAGTTTCACCATCTTTGTCTTCACTAACACCATCATCTTCACCTTCTTTATTCATAAAATACCAAAAAGACAATAAAGAGAGGTGTATTTCACAGTCAACAGAGAAGGCACATACACCTGTCATGAAATCTCCTTCTACACCAGCAGATGTAGCTTGTCCTATTTTTCAATTTATTTCTTCTAATCCTATTGCAGGTGATATTGTACAGGCTGAATCTGATCACCCACTTGTAAATGATGACTCTATTTTGAATAGAGGAATTGAGCAGTTGGATGTTTCTCATAATTCTGTTACATTCCCTCATTCTTTGAATAAAACAAGAAAAATCCAAAAATATAAAAAACACACTATATGATGGTGGAGTGGTAGATATCTTATAAAACATCTTTTTAGAGATGACACTCCTTAAAGCAATGGAGTACATGCTTGTAGTAAAGAAGGGAATGAAAGAAGCATGTAATCAAAAGCGTCAATTAAAGCAAAATAGATGAAAGAAAATAGAGAAGCATATCTTGACCATGGTCACAGTTCATGCATTATCAACCTCCTGCTCAAAAAGAAAGTTAAGGTAGAACCTCACATCCATTGCCACATCGTTGATCAAGAATTTTATTGTACTCTTCTCGATAGCAGATCTTCTATTAATCTCATGCCATCCTTGCTACTCACTGAGTTTGGGTTGGGGCCTCTTAGATCCATCAGGATGATCCTTCAGTTTGCTGATAGACGATCAAGAGGTTGAGAGGTATATTAGAGGACATTATTGTAACGATGCAAGGGATGAGATTTATTGTTGATTTTGTTGTCATGGATATGGACACATCTGCACCACTACTCCAAACCATGATTATACTTGGTTGACCATTCCTACGAACGGCTGAAGCGGTAGTTAATTATGGTACTAGAGAGATCATCTTTCACTCCCGTAGTGATGAGGTGAAAATTGAGATGATCCTCTATCCTAGGCCATAATTACCACCAGCAGCAGTAGATGAGAGAAAGAAAATTACACCAGATCCTGAATACCGTGATTTGCTTGCCAAGTCACAGATTTCATGGACACCTAGGAGTTCCTTTCTCAAAAGGAATTCATGGAAAGCATTATCGACAAGAGTTCCCCTGTTGATCATACTGAGTCATTTGCTGATGAAAAGTTTGAGAAGATTTCTGAGGATTAGTCTGAGATATTGGAGGTACATTCTGAGATTCATCAGACACATCATTTTGTGATTACTATTGATATACATCCTGTTGAGATATCTAAGCTACTTGCAGAGTATTATGATATATGCACTGATGAGAGACACCTTTCTAAAATTATTACTGAGATATCTAAGCCCTTTGTTGATGAGTTTACAGAGATATTTGAATACCCAGGTGCACCACTCCTTTTTGAGCAGAGGGCATTTCTTGTAGACCTATGTAATAAACTTCTTGCTGAGCTGACAATAGTCATAGTGGATAGAACACACAGTACATATCATATACCAACTACCAGTGCAGTTGCAGAGGTTGTTATAGAGGTGATTTAGACCCTACCTGAGCTTAAGTCTTTACATTAACATTGAAGTATGCCTTCCTTGCGCCCCCAAAGGTTTCCTGTCATCCTAAGTTCGCATTTGACCAACGGACAATAATCTTGCGTGCTAGAAGTTCTTGAGAGAAACTGCAAGACTATTGGATGGAATATTTTTGATCTCTATGGGATTAGTCGAGTTATGTGCTCACATTATATATACTTAGAGGAAGACAACAAATCCTCCCCTGAGTGCCAACACCTTCTCAATCAAAACCTTTGGGATGTTGCCATGAAAAAGATCAATAAATGGTGTGATGATAGCTTTATTTATACCATAAAAGATTCCAAGTGGGCCAGTCCTTTACATATGGTCCTGAAGAAATTCGGGATTACTATCGTAAAGAATGATTGTGGCAAGGAGATTTTGACCCGTGTACCTACTTCATGGCATGTCTGCATAGATTACCGATGCTTGAATTCATCTACCAAGAAAGACCACTTTCTACTACCTTTTATTTATCATATTATTAAAACGTTAGCAGGGAAGGAGTTCTTTTATTTCTTGGATGGGTACTCGGGGTATAACCTGGTTGCTATCGCTTTTGAGGATCAGGAGAAAACTACTTCTACTTGTCTGTTTGGCACCTACGCCTTTAGAAGGACTCCCTTTGGATTTTGTAACAACCTCGATACATTCCAAAGGTGTATGTTGGCCATTTTTGCCGACATGGTAGGTAATTCTCTGAGGTATTCATGGACGATTTCTTGGTCTACTGGGATAGCTTTGACACATGTATTGCTCATTGAGACCGAATACTTAAACATTGTTATGAGGTAAACTTAGTGCTCTTGTGGGAGAAGAGTCACTTTATGTTGACTAATGGGATTGTATTGCGCCATGTAATTTCCAAACATTGTATGGAGGTTGACCTGGCTAAGATTGATGTGATCTCCAAGCTATAGCCATCGTAAAATTTGAAGCAGTTGAGATCATTTTTGGGACAAGTTGGATTTTATATGTGATTCATTAAGGACTTCAACAAGATAGGCATACCTTTGATTGAGATTCTATGCAAGGAGACTGAGTTTTTTGTTGATGAGAAAGTCCTACTTACATTCAGTCATATCAAAGAAATGATTACTAGTGCTCTTGTCTTGTAGCCACCTGATTGGTCTCTCCCATTTGAGATCACGACAGACGCATCAGATTTTACTATTGGAGATGTCTTACGACAGAGAAGGTATGGGAAACCATTTTCTATACACTTTGCTAGCAAGACTCTGGGTGAGACGCATTGTAATTACACGGTCATAGAGAAGGAGAAGGAGATGTTAGCACATGTGATTGCATTGGAGAAGTTCAGATCCTACCTCCTTGGTTCACATGTAATTGTATACATGGATTATATTGCCATATGGTACCTACATGGAAAGAAGGATGCCAAACCATGCCTTACCAGATGGATCCTTCTTCTCAAGGAGTTTGATTTAGAGATTCGAGCTAAATCTGGAGTAAAGAATGTTGTGGGAGATCACCTTTCCCGGATCACAGTTGCAGAGACTTATGAGCAGAGTACACTTCCTATTTCTGAGACCTTTATAGATGAGACCATTTTTTTCTGTGGACCACTCCCATGGTATGTTGATATTGTGAACTATCTTGTCTCCAAGAAAGTTCCACAAGATTGTCCGAAGCACAAGGTAGACAGATTCCTAACAGAGATGTATTTTTACCAATGGGAGGATCCATACCTATTTTGTGAGGGTGCAGATTGTATCTAGAGGAGGTGCATTCCATAGGAGGAATGCACCAGCGTAATTGAGCATTGTTACAAGTTTGAGTCTGGTGGGCATCATTTGGGGAAGTGCATGGCAGCAAAGGTTTTACAGAATGGTCTATTGTGGCCAACTTTATTTAAGGATGCTACATATTATGTTTGAAGTTGTACTGACTGTTAGAAGATGGGAGGAACCGTTGGTTCCAAAAATAACATGCCCATGATATACACACACACATCCAGATTTCAGATGATGCTTGGGGCAAAGACTTCATGGGCCCATTTCATGGCAGCCAGGGATTTCAGTACATCCTGATTGTCGTAGATTATGTTAGTCGTTGGGTGGAGGCTATCTCTACCCAAGCTGTTGATAGTTGTACAGTTTGGTCCTTTCTCAAGGATCACATTATTGTGTCGTTCATGATTCTCAAGATACTCATTTCAGATGGGAGATGCCATTTCATTAACAAAGAAGTCAAGAAGCTTATGAAGGATTATGTCATTGAACAAAGAGTAGCGTCTCCTTACCACCCATAAACTAATGGCTTGGATGAGATTTCAAATAGGGAGATAAAGACAATATTGCAAAAACTTGTACATCTATATAGGAATAAATGGTACCAGATGTTTGACTCGGTTCTATGGGATTATCGGATGGTGTACAAGTCTCCAATGGGCATGTCTCCCTACAGATTGGTGTATGTAAAGCCTTGCTAACTTCTAGTTGAATTAATTCACAAATCATTGTGGGCATTCCGTATATGCAACTTGGACTATGAGAATGCAAGACTGAGTAGGAAGTTGGATCTGAACAATTTATTGGAATTCTAAGATTTTGCATATGACAACTCACTCATGTGTAAGAAGAAAGTCAAGCATTGACATGATATACATATTAGAAGGAAGACTTTCTCCTATGATCAGAAAGTTTGGTTGGTTGATGCTAAATTGAAGCAGTTTGCTGGCAAGTTAAAAAGTAAATGGTCAAGAATTTTCAGAGCTATGCATTCCAATGGTAGTATTGTTATATCTAGGTTGCCATCTGACGCACAACCATCCTCTACATTTGATACATGAGCTGATATTCTCTTATATATATCCTTTCTTTTTATTCTCACTTTTTTCCGTTTTTATTGTTCACCTCTTTTCCGTGTATGCGCTATACTTAGGATGTACTCTATCTTAAGTATTGGAGAGATGAATGATTTGCGTTTTTCCATTTTCATTTTGTTTCATCCTCATGTTGTTTCTTATACTTAGGCATCCTTTACCCTAAGTATAGGGGGAGTGATTTTGTTCATTCCGTCTCTTTTGTATTTTTATTTTATTACTTCTTTTCTCTCGCTCGCCCTTCAAATTGTTGATATTCTTTTCTATACTTAGGGATCTCTTACTCTAAGTATATGAGAGGATGAGTCGAGTCGTTAAGTTTGTTCATTCTTTTCCTTGGTTTTCCTTGTTTGTACAGTCTTCTATACGTAGGATTATTTGATCCTAGGTATAGGGGGATCACTGAATTCTATTCTTTTTGTCTATTCTTTGAGTCATTGTTTTATAGGATTCTTTTCACTTTTCAATACTTAGCACGAGTTATGTCTTCCATTGTATCTCTTTGGTCACCATGAGGACATAGTTCGAGCTAAGTATAGGAGGGTTTCATAAATATTATATGTATACATTAACCATCACTCGTACTTCTAATAACAATATGGCTATAACTTAGAAATATGTTTTTCAAAATGATTTGCAAAAATATTTTGTAAAAATATTTGGAAAATTTATTTGTAAAAACTTTTGTAAAATTGTTTCTAAAGCTGCTTGTAAAAGTACTCATATTTTTTTGTAAAATATTTTTGTACAAATCTTTGCAAAATTTTTTGTAAAAATGTTTTGTTTTTAATTTTTTTGTAAATTATTTTATGTATCAAAACTAGGTATACTATCCAAAATGATTGTAAAATTTTTGAAAACAAAATGTTTGCAAAAACCTGTTTGTAAAATTATTTGTAAATGATTTGTAAATATGTTTGTAAAATAATTTGCAAAAACGTTTATAAAACATTTTGAAAATTGTTTGCAAAATATTTTAAAATAAATATTGAAAAACCTTTTGTAAAATATTTTGAAAAGTTTTGTAATTTTTTTTATAAAACTATTTTGTCACGTGGGATATAAACTATGGATATATATATATATATATGTGTGTGTGTGTGTGTGTGTGTGTGTATGTAAAATCCACGTATGTATAAATAACTTACTAAAATTATCCTCATGTAAATAAATTTCTTCTTTGTATATAAAATTCTCTTATAAAACTTTTTTTAACACTTGTCCATAAAATCGTCTTGTAAAATCTTGTATAAAATTTGTATAGTCCTTGTTTGTATATATATTTCTCGGAAATACATTTAATTTACTAACCCTTTTTCCTTCTTTGAAAAAATGCTTAAAATCCATAAAAAATGCATAAATTCTTGGAAAACGTTTTCATAAAGATTGTTCTTTTATTTTCTTTTTCTTTAAAAAAATCTGTTTTGTATATATTTCTTGCATTTTCTTGTCTATTTTTTAGAATGGTATTGACAATTAAACTAGTCTGGAATAAAGTCGACGAATGGAGCTTGGTTGGATCTTAATCCACTTTATTTCATAGCAACCTTATAGGAAATGGAATTGAGATTCTTGTGGTCTATAGGCTTAATTCTTTGAAAACCACAAGATTTAGTTCATTATCGTCTTGAGTGCCTAAGTAAAGTACTTCAGAGCACATGCATGACTCTTGTTGATAATGATCTAGCTTGTTGACATGCACTTACACTTTGCTCACCTCAGCTGAAGTGGTAGATGGCTGGATTTGCCGACATGAGATAGAAGCCAATGGAAACATCAATAGTCACATATTTGTGACCATGGTACCCCAACCTGGTCTAGTAGCGACAAGGTCTAACAACAAAATGTTGTGGGTTGTAATAAAGCTTCAAGCGCAAGAGAAAAAACTCCTTATGTACATGATGCACCCTTGTATATATTCAAAAAATGCAAAAATAAAAAACTCCAAAAAAATGGACAAGCATGATAGAAAATAAAATGCCCATCGGAGTATGCATATTTATATAACCAATAAGCAAACTTGAGCTTCCAAGTCAGATATTTATGAGCCTGTAACTGGATGACTTGGATACATTGGTTAGGCATCCAAGGATAGGTAGCTACACTGGCTACCGTCCATTCTTCTCTCCACTTTTTCTTCTTGAGCTGGTTGCACTTGTACTTAGAAGGGAATATCCTACTTCTCGAGGAAAAAGTTATTGGATTGGGGAATTGCGGTCATCATGTTAGAGAAGACTAACTTTTACCGCTTCAGCCGAGGAGAGTTACATATCACTTATATAGTACAAGAAAAATTTATAGTCATAAGGGTTTGCGTATGAGTTGATTTATTCTAACCTAGCTATTGAGGAGATTTTATCTTGAGTTGTGTGGTTTATAGATGCGGTTGAGTGTCATGTCCGTTTTCAACTAAGGTTTTGACCAAACTAATAATAAAAAGGTTTGACCGAGCTCCATACTTCGATTTTATGAAGATAAACTCAATACTCAATATTGTTCTAAGCTATTTATTTTTTTTATTCTTTATTCTTTTTCTTTGAGTCACTTATTCTTCAAATAGGTTTTTGCTAAGGGACTAGCAAAAGTAAAGCAAGGGGACAATTAATTTGCATTTCATCATCTTTATTCGTTTATTTCAAGTTACTTATCTTATTTATTTATTTAAAAATTACCAAAAAATAGCTAATTAAATTACTAACATTTGTACTTTATATTTTTTATTTTAAATTCATTTTCGATTTTATTTCAATTTATTTCTTATTTTTCTTCAATTTTTGTCATCTAGCCTATTTTGGCATTTTCCTGCTCGCGCTCCCATTGGCCGACCTTGGTTGGTTGACCAGAGACAACTCTGCATTCCACGCCCTCCTCCAGCACATCTCCCAATCAGACACTCCATCTCCCTATTCTCCACATATCTCCATTCATTAACCAACCCTACTTTCTTTTCCATAGTTCTAACCCATTCACCCTTCTTCATTGCCAGCCCTCCAATTAAATTAAATTTTCATTAAAACCCTTGTAAAATATTGCAAATTAATAAAATATTAATTTATGTATATATTTGTATACTTAATTAATTAAAAATCAGAGCATTGCATATATAGGTATACATACATATAAATAACATCTTGTTTTATTTTAACCCTCATAAATACCTTATTTTATTAATTAAAAATTATAAAAAAATTGTTAATTAAATTATTAACATTTTCCTTTATATTATTTTTTATTTTAAATTCATTTTCGATTTTATTTTGATTTATTTCTGATTTTTCTTCCATTTTTTTCATCTAGCCTATTTTGGTGTTTTCCCGCGCGTGCTCCCATTGGCCGACCTGGGTTTGTTGACCTTGGTCAACTCCACATTCCACGCCCTTTGCTCGCAGATCTCGTGTCCACCTGCTCCATCTCCCAATTCTCCATGTGTCTCCATTCATTAACTGGCCATGCTTTCCTCTCCATATTTCTAGCCCATTCCCTATTCTTCGTCGCCAACCCTCCAGATCCACTCAACTCACCTTGATCTCTGCTCATTTTGAATTCAACCCCACGTCGTACCTATGCCTATAAATAATCCATCACCTTCCTCTGCCGATGATTTGATCCATTTTCACTCAACTTTTTGCTTGAGATCAACTTCAAGAGAGAGCTACTGTGATAGGGTAGCTGCTCCTCGGTTTGGAGTGTGAGAAATCGAGTGAAGAATGAAATCCACTATGATCGTTGGAGCTCCTCTAGGATCATCGACCTTCTCCCGCCTTACATATAGAATCGAGGTGAAAGCATCCCCCGTTTCTATCCTTTGGTATCTTAGGTAATTTACTTTTGAATTTGTATTTCATTTTGCTTTGATTTCTAGTTAATCGTTTAGATAAAATCCATTTGTTTATGCTCTGATCCGACATATATGAGGCTTTCCGATCATATTCATGCATCTCCAATTATCACACATGATCACCATCACCTTCGTCAGATTTCTCCTCATCTTCATATCTCCAGACCGATCTAGGTCTTTGAATCAGCTCCTCTTCCAATCATCAACCGTAGGAGCCCCCATCCACTTCCCATTTTATATTGTTTGCTTTTAATAACCAAGGTAGGGATATCCTCCAAGCTCAAGTAATAACTCACAGGGTTATGTACATCTCCTGGAGCTAAGGAGCGAGATCTTGAGGAGTAGTTCAATTTGCAGCTAAACCAGACCTCCAAATCTTCGATCAGCTATGATTGACCCTCAAAAGAGCACCATATCGATAGAGGGGAGCTACTAGAATGTGCTCGGACACTGAGAAGGCAAATCCATAGAAGAACGGGAGAGAATCGAACGATCCAATTTCATTAGAGCAGACCTTCTTCACAGTTCATCCAGATAACTCAAGATTCATCCGATCTTGAAGCACAGCTCCAGATTAGATCAGCACGGTCTAATTTGCCCTAAAGCTGAGCCATGAGATAAACTTCCAGATCATATTGATGCCTTCCATGCATAGATTCAATCCCAGTCGTTCGATTAGAGCGCAGATCCACATCATTCGTTCAATTTGCCACACATATTGAGTATAATTTCACACAAACCCCTTCATTTATTTATTTTGCAAATAAGTCTCGTATGGACTCGTGTCATTTATCTATGTATTAGAAATTTGCATTGTTTACCTAGCATTTATTTTATTTGCAAATTGTTCCTTTTTGAACTATGAAGCATGTGTTGTATGTGGTACCCTATGAAAATAGCAATAAAGTACTTGCATGTTTTTAGCTATTATTTAGTCCATGGAACTATTTTATTTACAAATAAATCCAATCCAATGAGGCCCATGTGCATGTGCCTGCACTTTTTAGACTTTTTACATGTTTTGTCCTGTAGTTTTTTTATTGTGGTATCATTTTGTATACAAACTATAAATATTTTCTTCCATAACCATGTGCATCTGCATTTATTTTACATTATTAAAATTAAATAAAAATATAAAACACAATTCAAAAATTCCATAAAAATCATGTTACCTTCTTGTTAATTAAATCTTTCAACATAAATTTTATTTTACATTTTTTATTATGCTTATTATTTTAAAAAATCAAAAACTAATAAAAAATTACTTATTTCTATTTAAAAACTAATAAAAGTTATGAAAACCATTTAAAAAATTATAAAAAATCCTAGACATTTATTTTGTTGAGTCTTAAGTCCATCATCATTTTTGCATTAATATTCCTCATAAAAACAAAAAAATCATAAACTATTCAAAAACATAAAAATGCAAAAAATCATAGAAATTTTAAAATATAAAATAACTTTTTGGAAAATAAAAAATTTCTCTTTCTTCATATATATATATCATTAATTTTTTGATTTTAGGATCTCCTCTAAGTGTTCTAGTTGGTGGGGCTACTCTCCGACGAATTTTCAACGTTTTGGGGCTCCGTTGATAATTTAGTTTGTGTAGATACCCGCAAACATCCCCTATTCATAGATCTACCCTTGCTTTTATACAGTTTGATATGAAATTATTAATATTTGAAAAAGGGATTAAAGTGGTGGATCTTTTAGATCCTTATCGTCGTGGAGGAAAGATCAGACTATTCGGAGGAGTTGGAGTAGGCAAAACGGTACTCATCATGGAATTGATCAACAACATAGTTAAAGCTCATGGAGGCGTATATGTATTTGGTGGAGTAGGAGAACGTACTCATGAAGGAAATGATCTTTACATGGAAATGAAATAATTTTGCTATTTTAAAATCTAAAAAACATTCACATTTCTTTTTTCTATTTTCTCTATTTTTTATTTATTTAAAAGACTTAAATTTCAAAAATTCTGAAAAAATCACAAAAATATGAAAAAATTACCAGAAACACAAAAATAACTTATTTGAATTTTCTGTATATTTTTACCACTTTGTAAAAATCCAAAAATTTATCTATTTCTTTCTTATTGATTTCTTTTATTCATTTTTATTTTCATTATTTAAAAAATAAAAATAAAGTAAAATCATAAAAACTATAAAATAAAAAAACCAGATAAAAATAGAAAATTAAAATTCCACAAAAAATATAAAGATACAAAAACCAAGAATAGTGTTCATAGAACTCCTTCTTTATTTCATTGATTCTTTCATTGAATTAAAAACCCTTGGGATTTTTGTAGCCTCCCTAAGTTTGATCATGTACGTTATACATGTAAATAAATAACACTCATAGTTCTTCTGCTTACATTCTTTTTCTTGTTTGTTGGCTTAAGTTGTTTATAAAATGCAAATTATTTTTGCTTGACCCTTCTTTGGGTTGTGACGACCACAATTTACTTGTGAATAATTCCATTAAATAAAAACTCGAATTTTAGTGATCAACAATAGCATTGACAAAAAATTCAGGAGCGGTGCATGGTTATCCCCACTGATGCGATGGATGTTGTTGTCGAGGGAGGAATCTTTCCCTGAACTTGGAATCACCCATTACTTCTAATTAATTTGTTCATTGCTACAAGACTTTTGCATACCAGCCCCCTGGTTTGATGGTTGGCTAATTTTTTGTCGACTTTATAAAAAGTCAATAGCTCACTTCATGGCTCTTTCATGCTAGACAAGGAGGAGGAATATCTCTATATCTAGATATTACTACTCTTATATTGGCATCAGGTGTTCGAGAAGTGTGAAATCTCAATATCTTTGTATTCCTAAGAGAATCGATGTCTCTTCGAAGATAGAATGATAATGCATATATTTATTATATAGCTTCGAAAACTAGTATTTTCCCTCTTACTATGTGTTATCTCATCCTAATAACTAACTCTGCTTAGGTGTGAACTCTTCGAGTTCTCTCATGTAATCTAAAAAATTTAATAATATAATAGTTGACAATGCCATTATCAAAATCTTGAGCGGATCGGAATGTCTAGATATTGTTCGGATTGGGGTATGTGTAAATTCTGTAGTGAGAATAATCTCAGGTCTTGGGATATATTAGTAGGCCTTAATGACTACATTTATGAGAACTCATGCAAGAAAGCAGCCTCTTATATATATTCTGTAGGTAGCGGTCCAGACCCTTAAAAAAACTAGGTCTAAAATCCCTCTTTTTTGGAAGACAATAAGCGCATGTGGACTATAAACTTACACTAATTTGATGAACTCTGTGTCTTTGAACCTTTGATTTGATCCTTTCACACTACTTGACATCCCTTTAGGCTACATATTTGCACCTCCTCTTAGACAACCCATAGGCACATTGGCCAATTCGATGTTCTTCCTATGGTAAGATGCTCCTAAAGATCAAATCTAAGGTTGTCTTCTTCGACATGTGCCTAACTTTAAATGCAACCACCAATAATCATTTGAAAATTGCTGATCGGAAGTCCTAAGTCAGAGGACTGAGTCATCATTTTACCGGTTGAGTTTCCACGATAAGATCAATGTGTAATGTGGTTGATTATTAGGTTTGATTGCTTCGTTCTCTTTAATTATGAAAATTATTTTGAATTATCATAATTATTAGATAATAATAATCACCCCTTCGATTAGTGTTGTGATCTACATGTACTTTCATTTGGTATTAGAGAACATATTCAGGTGTAGATGATGTAAACCTCCTCTACATGCATGGCAACAACAATCAGAAGCAACAAAAACAAACACAATTTGTTCGAAAGCCCTATCCCTTTTACAATACAATTTAAAACTACTAAAAGATTAAAATATATGTTTTTTTCTCAAATCCATTTACTTTGAAAAATGAAACACGATAAAGACCAAGTATACCCACTTGATCATCAGAGAGACTGCTATATTGATTGACACCGGCAAGAAAATGACATCTTTAACTCAAAGGCGATGAATGCAAATTTATTTTCTATTAAAAAATCAGAGTTCAAGGCTAAATTAGGTGTGAAAGAACAACTTTCCCATGCCCTACTTGTATAATGAATTATGCCTAAGAAAAGAGATGGAACACGATTTACCTATGAGGGATGTGATGGATTTTGGGGGAAAGGGGGGAAGGTTGCGGGGCAATCATTCTTTGGAAAAGCATATCTTTTCGAGAGAATGTATTCTTAATCCACTTATTCTTACTTCTTTCATATGCACCCCACCATGCAAGACTATATATGATGTCTGGAAGAAGCTAAGTATTATATAGTAAGGCATAAGCAAGGTCAAGGAAACTCGGATCAACCTCGTACAATAGATATATCATCTATTCATGATGGAAGATAGAGAATCCATTAAAGTCATGTACACCTGATTCTTATGTATCATCAATAACTCTTAAATATTTATATAGAGGAACCTACACAAGTCAAGAAGATTCTCAGATTACTCAGTTGGTTTAACTACTATAATAGTAAGGAAGCTAATGATTCCAACACACTTCTAGTAGACAATCTAATATAATATCCTCTCCTATAAAGTTAAGAAGAAACAAGAGAAGGAAGCCAATACAAAGATCAAGAGAAAGAAGAGTGTGAACCCCAAAAGCAGGAGAAATTACCTCATCCTATGACCAACTCGAATGATGATATTTTCACATTTACCAGAGGCTTTTGGACATTCATAAAGAGAGATGCTCTGAAGGACAAAGAAATGTTATGCTCCAACTCTAAGAATAAGGTACATTTCAAGAAAGAATACCGCTTACTCAAAATAAGTCACAACAAGCATCACAAGATCATCTATCATGAGTCACACAAGAAGAAGGAAGATGACAATAAGAAGAAGAAATGTTACTTCAGACATCACTGCAAGCCCTCTAGGAAGAAATCCCTTCAAGCCACATGGGATTTTTCTGACTCCTAAAACTTGTTCAAAAACAACTCAGGTAAGTTCGATAATGAGGAATCTCTACTATAACGTATGACCATCTATAGCCAGGTATCCTCCGGTGAAGCTATTATAGATAAATGAAAAGATGCGATAACTGATTTACATGATTTAGTTATTAAATTGAAAAAGGGAAAAAACAAGTTTTTAAAAGCCACCAAATAAACTATATAAAAGTATAATATACCGCCAAAGTAGAATTGCCCAATGGGAATAATCATAAGCTCAATAACTATCTTGTATCTTCTGACAAACATTTCAAAAAACAATTTAGTCTATTCCAAATCAACATAGACATGTTCTAAGATGTTGTTTTGGAATTTAAAAGCAAAAATAAATTATTGTAGATAATATTTCCAGATTTACTAAAGCAAATATGTACAAAAGTATTGGCAGATTTATGGTTAATTAGTACTTATTATTAGACTGCCTTTTGGCATCACAAGAAGATCTCTTCCTCTTGCATAAAAGATTAGATCACATTTACATGAAATTAATCAACAGGATTAGCGAGCTTGACTTAGTTAGAGAACTTCCCAAATTATCTATAAGAAAAAGATATGTTTTTAATACATGAACTAGATAAATTAGATAAAACAACCTTTAAGAGAAAGAAATTAATTTGTACAACTAGATGATGGGATTTCTTACACCAAGACCTCATTGGAACTATGAAATCCAAAAGTTTAAGTGGTTGTCATTACTATTTTCTTATAGTAGACAAAATTGAACTCATAAGCCCTTGGTGGCCTACTGATATAATAAAACTTATTGTTTTTCATTTAAATTGAATGTTTATGTTTGCACTTAATTAAAGGTCACTCTATACAGTCAGGGTTACATACCATGACCATCTTGAATACTATGCAATTGAGAGTATATATCTAACTTTGTCGTGTGATATTCAAGAATGATATCCAGTATGAGAAAGAGATGACAATCTTCTTCTAAAGATTGATTTTCGACTAACCTCTTTATGTAAGTCTTCTACATAGGAATAAAGGTTGGAAGATATCAGAATAGTAGAGTTAAAAGTGTTGACTAGAAAGTCAAAATGTTGAGTTATGGATCAAGGTGTTGCCTTGATGAGGTTGAGAAAAATCACAATCTAATTTGTAACTTTCACAATCAATCATACATCCTTTGACATGAGATGATGTACATTTATATGTCTAATTATGTGCATTAGACAAACTATTAGGTTAAAGACCTAGCCAAGGTCCATACACCTGTGTGTTAGTGTATATATGAGGATATATGTGGTGTATGATCTCTCAAAGGGATCATATAAGTTCATATTTGATGAACCGGGAGATATATCTCACTCATGATATATTAGGGGTCAAATACAATTACATGCATGTCATCTTATTTATGAAATAAGACATGAATTTGAAATATTAATATATACTTTTGTAAAGTATATGATTAATATTGTCACCAAATTATCTATTGAAAAATCTATTGATATACCCTGGAAGGAGACAATCAAATAAGGGTTTGAACTTCGGGTGTATCAAAGTCTTCCAGTATGTAGGATGATGGAGTACTCAAAATACTCTGTGTTAATGGGTTCATAATACATAATATACTATGACACTTCCATTACGAAAGAGTTATGAAATCAGATGGATTTTAGTAGTTCCATTTTATGTCTTAATGACATGAGAATTAAGTGGATTAAGTCTCACATCATAGGATCCAATTCCAATGCACATTCCCAATGTCCAATTCTATGTTCAAATATTGGAAATGGAAATAAACTTGAACTCACCTACATATCTCATTTCTAATCTCCAAATGGGTTGAAAATGATTAGAAATGGAAATAGAGTTGAACTCACTTCCATATCTCATATCTAAGCTCCAAATGGGTTGAAAATGATTAGAGATGGAAATAGAAGTTGAGCTCATCACTGTGATACATTCCTGAGATCAAATAGAGTGTGATGTGTTTTGACATAAATCATTTATACCATGAAATTTAATGGATATCTAAATTTCATGTCACTTACATGGATAGTATGATCTCCTCAACATTATCTTCAAGTAAACACAACAACTACTCACAAGTCTTAATTGCATTAGGACTCGTACATTATGATATCAATACTATGATAATAAATGTTATTATCATGGATATAATTATGCAAGGCTAGTATGAATATGATCCATATTTTTGTCATTAATTAATATGAATAATGATTTATATTAATTATTATTTATATGAATATTGTTCATATATTATTTTAAGGCATATGTAAATATGATTCACATAGAAAATTTAACCATAAATTGGATTTATATTTTATATTAAATTTAGGAATTGGATTCATAAATTAAAAGATTGACCTTATTAATAATCCAATCGTGATATTTATAATTTGAATTATCAAAGGATAATGAAATTAGCGTATCAAGGTGATAATGGAATAAATAAAAAAATAAAATAGGATAAGGTGGGCGTCCAACATGGGTGCCATATGGATTTCCACCATGGAGAGCCTATTGAGATTAGGATTATCTTTTATTGTGTTTATTTTGGATGATAATTATGGTATAATAGTAGTCCTTTTCCTTCAAAGGATTTGATCCTAGCCTTTGATCCATCACACAATGTACCACATAGGTCGACCTCCAGAAAGAGAGTTAGATTCTCCATGATCGTTCACAACAAGTATAGAAGAGAAGGATTGGCCTATCTCTTAAGCACATTATTATTCCATAATCAAGAGTAAGTCATAATTTCCTTAAAAATTGAGAGAAAAAGAAGACTCTCTTGTCTCGGCTATCCACCCTCTCTCTATGACCCCATGGCCATCCACCTTGTTGGATTATACCTTCTTTCGGTTGGCTTGTTCCATTGCATGAGAAGCGTGCCATCTTCATGGTGCTCCATGTATGTGAAGAAGGATGTGATAATATACAATAAGATAAAGAGATAAAGATATTCTTTATCTATATTATTTCAAGGACTCTTTGTGGAGAAGTTGATATCAAGGTTTGTTAGTTACAACACCAGGAGACCACTAGAGGGGGTGGGGGTGAATAGTAGTTCGAGGCAATATTGAAAAAATTTGTAGAATAATCAGTATACATAGATAAAACATTCAAGCAAATCAATCGGCACACTTGCACAATAGTTTTACTTGGAAACCTACGTAGGTAAAAACCACGACCTGAGTCTTCCTAACTCGGAATTTCTTGATTAACCGAGCTAATCAACTACTTTACTAAAGCCTGATATATTTATGTGTATATCTAAAACATTTACAATGCTTATGCTTCTAAATATTGGATCAAACAACGAGATCAACACTACAGATCAAACATTATAGCACAAGCAGAAGAACACACAAGCTTTCAACTTTCTTCATGCTTCCTTGGAGATATTACATCCAAGAGCTTCTATGCACACTTAGGATAAAACACATAAAGAGCCGTAGAAATATGTTATCTAGAATCAAGATATATACTAATGATAATATCTAGAATTGTTATCTCTACAAATAACAAGAATATAAACCTCCAAATAATTAGTAGATGATATCTTGATATAAAGACACCGATATAATTGTAAATATAATTATAAAATAATGGAATAAGAAATTATATCACAAATATAACTGGTGGATAATCAATATCAAACAATAAGTAAATATCATCGCGCTGAGACGAGGCTACCAAAAGTACTCTAATTGATGCATAAGAACTTGCAGACTTGCTAGCAAATTTAGCACTACTAATCTGAACAATCTTGCTTCACCACTTTTCAATCATGAATATTCTTCTTAAAATACCAAACTATTCGATGAAAAAGAGAAAAAATACCGAGAAAATCACTCAAAGAGAGCTTCTTGCTTTTCTAGAAAAAGTAAAAGTTATTGCTCGAGTGGTGTGTTCCAACAATGGGTATGTGGTCCTTTATATAGGAGCTCAAGAAAAGTGGCCCTTGGAAATAAAAATGGTATGAAGTCAAATGAGATTCTTTGATATGATCGATCAAGTTAAGAATGATCGATCAACTATATATGATTGATCAACTTAATAGCTATGATCGATCAGTTAACGACCATTTAAATGAGATTCAAATCATGATTGATAATTTCAAATGATGTGATCGACAAGTAGTGATTCATAAGTGAAATATTGTGTACATATATACACATAGTTGAAGGGAAGGTGTTAGCCTCGCAAATCAAGGAACCGTGGAGATCGGATCAAATTCGATCTAGGTCAACTAGTTGTACAAGTTGGCATAGTAGCGGAAAAACATTATTTTTCAGATGAAACAACATGGCACGGGAATCTTTCCCATGTCATTTCATAAAGACCACACGAGTTTAGACTTACCTCTTGAATCGTGGTTATGATCCTCATAGCTTTTAAATGAAGAAGCTTCCTGACTCAAGTCCGATCCAACAAGAGTGGACTTGCGATCATGATGATGAGTCACGTGCTTACCGCAATCACAAGCAACAACCAAATCAAGGAACCTCCTGACTTCATCACACAAAATCCAGTGTCTTCTTCACAAGCACGAGGCTCCGAAGAAGACCAAGTTCCTTGAGCGATTAATCTGGTAGCACAATGACAACATGACAATGATCGTGATCTCCACCAAGGTTGTGGATATAGAGAATGGACGTGTGTGTGTGTGTAGAGAGAGATAGTTTTGTTAATGAAACAATTGCATTAAACTAGTGTAAATAGGTCTAGGGTTGGCCTCTCTCTTATAACATTTTGGAAGTCCGTGGATCCCAATCCATGTGCTCATATTAATAAATGGTTTAGATTGATTTGTGTTTCTTTTCATGGATCCCAATCGATGTGTTCTTACTAAGCAATGGTTTAGGGTTTGTGTTTCTTTCAAGTTTACAATAAACCCAAAAGAAAACACAAAGAGATAATTTGAAATCAATTTCTGAATTATATCAATTAATTTATCAATAAGTGAATTTTAATAAATTAAAAGACTTATTCCACATATATATTTAGTGTGAATATCCACCATGATTTCAAGTTTCAACAAACTCATGGACGTCTACTCTAAGGTGGAATAAGTCAATTAATTTATCCACTATGTTCTTAATTGAATAATTGAATAATCACCAAATAAATCTAATTTTTCTTGATAATTGAAATCATACCATTGACTATTGAGAATTAAATTCTTATATCAAAAATGTAATGTAAATCATATTTACATTAATTTATGTAATGTTAATCCAATTCACATTAAGATATAAATTATGAATCTCTAACACAATTAATCTCTCCAAGATATTACAGATCATATCCACATTATCCATGATTATGTGGATAGTTTTATCCATATTAATCTCATCCGTGATAATTAAATCCAATTAAATTATCCTAGATATCTTTATCTATATTAATTGTGATAATTAAATTTTATTTAATCACCTAATTTTGCAGATAAAATTGCTCATGAAATAGTTCTCGAACTCTTTCAAGAATTGTGTCCCTTTTCCCCCATATACTTGGAGATAAGGTCAGGGCAATTGCATATGCCATGTATAGTGACTTGGATAGTGAGATCCAATCTCATATCCAGATCTAGAAGACGACTCAGAGATGTCTATTCATGTCAGATATGATATCTCATCTTCTCATTGCATCTGAATCATATTCGGATCAATGCCCAACAATTAGATCTAGATCGAATACCCAGTCTACTGAGATGAGTCACTAAAATCCAAATATGTTTCATCACTCCTCAGAATGTAAGCATCACGGTTATGAAATCGTTTAAGATCACATCACTCTCGAGTATTCCTAATACATGTACATCCTGCATACTGGAAGACCAAGAATAAACTCGAAGTTCTGATCTCATTTGAACCATCTTCTTTTGTGTTTTATCATTAGGTTTCTCATTGATCATTAGGAGTTGGTATCGACCATATGCTTTCCAAAAGGATAGGTCATACCTACAAATCATGTCGTTCTTCCAAAGAGAGATGACCATGCATGGATTTTCGTTGGTCCCAATATCTCGTAGTGAACTCATGTCTTCTATTTTAGTAGTGAACCTATATGATCCCATTGGAGATCTTATTACTCATATGCCCTTGTATATACCTCAGATCATCGGTGTATAGACCTTGATTAGGTCATCAACATAATGGTATGCTTAATGTGCATACTCAAACATATAGTAGTATATTTGTCTCTGGTCAGAGGATGCGTGCATATATTGTGATAGCATATGACATAGGTCTTAGCTATCTTGATCGCATTAAGTCAACTCTTTGACTTAACTTATCCGACACCTCCGAATCTCTATTCCTATGTAAAGGACATGCATCAAGAGGTTCGTCGTATATCAATCTTTGGAGTAAGTATTGCCATCCCATTATCATGCTTGAGATCCTCTTTTGATAATCATTTGATGGTGCTAGATATGTCCTCAATCTAACTCTTTAGATATCATCTGAGAACCAACCTTTATGATTCAACTATTGAATCAAAAACTGTAAAGATGACCATGGTACATAACCCAACTAAGGGACCTTATATGCAAACTAATTATTCCTTATTTCATAATAGGGAGTGATTTGTAATAACTTTTATTATAAAATGGCTTGCCATGGGCTAACATGTCCAACAATCTCCCACTAGCCCTAGAGCCACTAAATGGCTAATCTTTAAATCCACACTCATATGCTAATCAATAAGTTATGTTTCCATATAAGCAGTAGCTTGGTCAACTAATCCGTCACCCTATTACGAGAGACTATTCCAAGTCCTTTTACTGACTTGCATATCACTGAAAACAACGATTGAATCTAATGCAAATGTTGCATCTTATGCCACCAATACTCAATCTTGTCAAGGTTGTCACAATGCCCTGATAGTTTTAGCTTTTGGCACCACATCTTCACAAATTGACATAACCAATATGTGATCTCTATTACGCTCATTAAAATACCTTTATGCCTGGAGATCTTTATCTCCTTAGACTAAGACAAAGTCTTAAGTCTTTTAAGAGTTTTGAAGACTTAGGGATCACTATCTCTTTAGTCTTAAGTCCTTGAAGATGTTTTATTACTGTAATTAATTTTATCTCCACGTGTGACTGTCAAACATTTACCACTCATATTTAACGAATATACATGGTTTTCATACACATCATGGCATACACAAGGTTTCTTATAACCATGGAATGAAATTTCGCGAAATTTCGGTGAAATTTCGTCGAAATTTCAATTTTGAGAGGTTATGGGTATCGAAACTCCTATGTATGTCGATTTCCTGAATTTCGATCGAAATTTCGGTGATATTTCGACATTTCGATCCATTTCGACCCATTTCGATTGAAATTCATGGATCTCAGTACAAAATTTCCTGGATTTCGACCGAAATTTCAGTGATATTTCGATATATCGATCCATTTCGGTTGAATTTCATGGGTACATGGTATGTTGAGACAAGATGGTATATACATCGATTATTCAACTTGGGGATCTTCTTCCCCTTTGGGTTTAAGCAATGGATATGAAAAAAACTCTATAGCTTCTATATATTTGATATAGCTTGTTCCTTTCATTTGTTTGTCATTTATCTTCGTAAATAGATGTATTTTTATTGTAAGTATGTAATTAATTCTGTAATTTATTCAAACTTTGTCTGTGACGGTTATTTCTATGAACAAAACATTGTTTAATTAATCATTATCTACATTTTTAAATAAAAAATTCTTTTCTATTTCTATGAACAAAAGATGTCTTCTAAGTGTTGTTAACTTAGTTATTTTGATTTCCATTTCCAGTATCTATCAGACTGCTCAACAATATGTCTGATATGACCGATATGGTGTGATATAAGCTGCATGGATGAGAGATGTGTGTGATATAAGTGTGCATTTGTAAGATGTTGTTTTAAGATTTTGGATTGGATGATATTAATTTCCAGTACATATCAGTCAAGAATCAACATTAACATTGATTTGACCGATATGACCGATATGACTGATATGTGCGATCTAAGGGGCAGATATAAGTAATATTATGATGTAAGTGTGTATTTGTAAGCTATTTATTGTTGTAATAACTCAAAAGATCTTAATTTCTAAAAAAATCATCGAAAATGGCCTTTTTGAGTCATTTTCGACATTTCCACCGAAACAGTCGAAATTTCCCGAAATTTCACCGAAATTTCGGTTTTAGAGGGGACCGAAGCGAAATCGATATCGAGATTTCGAACCTTGCTTATAACTGATGCGTAAGTACATGCGGCTATAAAATTCACATCCTCAACACTTTAAGGTGCAATTCCTTGACATAATCAGTACCATATCTTAAAGAAATGAAGTCTTCCTTGGAATTTCCCATATGGAATCTATCCAAGATGTACCCTTCATGTGATGGTCCCAATGCTCTCTTTTCTTTTCTTATGAATACTTTTAGAACTATGGCCTAAGATACATCCTTGAGATCTTTGATCTCAATGGTATAAGAAAACCATATTTAAACACTTTCATCATCCTTATATCATTGAAAATAATTAGGATTTCATCTACATTTAGCATGATGAATACAATGGAACTCCCACTAAGCTTCACATGTTTCATCAAGATTATGTATAAAATCACAACCATTATGATTTCATCAAATCTGATGCTCCAACAATAAGAAGCTTGTTTGATCTCATAGATGGGGTCTTCAACTTGCATACCTTTCCTTCCTTAATTTTAAAGCTCTAGAGCAACTTTATGAGAAATCTTTGTTGAGGTATACATTAAGGAATACAATCTTAACGTCCATAAACTAGATATCATAGTCAAGATGTGCAGCTATAGTTAGCCATGTCATGATGGTCATGGTCATAGGATAACACATCTCATCCTGAACGATGTCTTCTATTTGTATGTAGTCGTAGGCCATGAGACATGCTTTGAAGGTATCTACCTTCCCATCAGGTTTCCTCTTTATCTTGAAGATCCATATACACCCAATGGGTCTGACCCCTTTAGGTGGATCCTTGATGGTCCATATACAACACTTGTACATGAAGTCTATCTTAGAATTTATTGCTAACATCCATCTATCCATGTCAAGATCCATGTAAGCTTCATCATATGAAGTCCGTTCACTGTAAGATTTCTATGACACATGGATTCCATACCTTTAGATGGTCTTACCACCGTCAAACTAATTTTGAAGAGGTATGAATGTTTCATCTTTATTTATCCTTTTAGTTTCCAATATTGCAAACCTCATTATCCTTCTAGGGTTTGATTAGTGTATTTATTTCATTCTTATGTTGACATCCTCTAAGAATCATATTCTCAGAAATAAAATCTTTAATAATCTAAGGGTCATAAAATAGGTATCCAATACTATCCTTAACATTTTCAATGAAGTGGTACTCTGCAGTGTTAGATTCAAGCTTACTTGAATCTTTGTTATGGTACGGATCAAGCAATGTTGAATCCTCAAGTGTCAAACAACAGGCTTGGTTCCAAACTACAACTCATGAGGGTTTTTGAGAATGGATTTGCTTGAAATCTTATTAGTATATGTGTAGTCTCTACTGCTAATATCCAAAACTAAGAGATAATTATGCTTAAGATTCATCATTGATCATATCTTATCAAACATGATCTGGTTGCATTTCCCTACAACTCCATTGAGCAGAGGTAGATTAGTAGGAGTGATATAGAAACAATATTCATTTATCTATAAGGTATTCTCTAAATTCATCCAATAGATACTAGCTTTGTTGGTCAAATCGAATTCTTTTCATCTTCCTTCTAATATTGATTATCAACCAAAATTATTATGAAATCTCTAAATATTTCAAAATTTTTCTAATATGCAAGGAAGAAATCTCATACCATGAATAATCATCAATGGATATCACATATAATTAATGTTCATTGTGGTATAAAGGGTCCACATACATCAACTTGTATGAGGTTAATAATACATTTGCATCTTACACCATTCCCAAACAAGGATGCATTAAACTAGCTATTCTGAATACATTATTTAGAAGTAGGTAAGTTTTGAACTCTTAGACAATCTATAGGTTCATCTCTTACTAATCTTATTGATCTTATCAATAGACACATGTACACGTCTTAATGGCTAGATCATTATCAAATGATCTTCATCATCCATTGATCTTTAAAGATTTTTAATTCCCAGTATTAGAAATGTTAATGAACCATTAATTAATATTCTAATTTCATAGAGTCCTTCTGATGTTAGATTACCTTCTGATATATATTCATCATAATACTTTATGATAGGTCTATCTCAGAATGTATGTCCATTTCCAATAAATTTAGAAATAAACAATGAATCCTTTCTAACATCTATGTCAAAGAGATGTTCTCTAAGACCAAGGGCTCTACCACTAGAATCGAGTAGTCTTATTATCCGATGATTATTGTTTCAACAATTACATTAAAATTCATGTAGATGACTATACCTTTAGATCAATACTAATAGTCTTCTAAAACAAATGCAACCAATAGCTAGTATTAGTAAAAGAATGGGATACAATTATCGAACTTTAAGTTTAATTAATAAGTAATTCGATTTCAATGATGATATGTAGATGTATGATATGTCGATGCATTATCCAAGATATTATTTAGGGATTTATATAGTTTGGACAATTATACTATCAGAATATCGGTTTCTTGCAATATTGGCAATCATCCACCCATTTGGATGTGAAAGTTGAAGAAGCATGGTCAAATCTTTGACCTTTCTTCCATATATGATCCCAATCCACACTTCCAATGCGCTTCCTTAATCATTAAACAACCATTGTTTAAGATAAAGGACACATTAATTGAACACGTCATTAAAGGACTTCAATCTGAGAATATTTCAACATATATACTTGCTTTATCATATTCATACAATATGAATATCATGGAGCTTCATAAAATACTTGATTAGAGATAGTAGAATGATGATGCTCATCATATCCACATCCATACTGACTCTTATGAATTCGGTTCAGGCAAGTACTCAAATATTTTGATACATCATCTCTTTATGGAGCCACCATTTTTATAATGAGGTGAACCTTATCTTTCATGGTCATATGTTGATAGAGTATAACTTTGCCAAAATAAATCCCCTTCGGATCATAAAAGGATCTTTACAATTACGATCTACATTGATATGTTGCTTCCAAAGCACATTCGATGAAGGATAAGGATTGCAGCGATGTACAAATCATTGATCATCGCCCTACTTCCTATTTAATTGTATATTCTTGTTATTATGAGAAAACTTGCACATTGGAACAATATACATTATATGTTCACTTGCAAGTATTGCATCTTAATCATGATCCTATCCATAACACTGGTTATTTTTTAGTATAAAATTGAGTGGGTTTAAAAAGGTTATCTAAAACAAGATAATTTTCATATATACATACTTTGATTAAGGTATTATTATTTCAAATCAAAGTTGTCTCACTTTTTATTGTTACTTTGAAAGTTCATTCCCTTTCAAACTTTTGAAGAATGAAGTATGCAAGCCAAATTACCTCAAGTGAGATATGGTATATCCCTTCCACTTTCATTTCACCCCAATTTATGAGAACACAAAACTATGGTAAAGGAAGCATGAACACTTTTTGCTTTGCAAGTCTAACTTACACTCTCAATTCGGTCTTTGACATCCAAACCCACCACTGCTGAGATGATGTTGACCCGTTGCCAATTTAAAGAACTGTCAACATGAATGGCACTTGCTATGTACAATACAATGCCACCTCAATTCTACGGGGAAGAATATTAGGGTCACTGCGCATATAGACTTACTCTTTCAAGAAGTAAAGAGCATGATCCATGTGCGCTTGTACATAGGAGCTATGACTTTGCATAGGTTCTCCGATGCATAATCCATGGTGATGGAACTTTCTGGTTGACAAGAGACCATGGATGTCATATTATGATCCTCCATATCCCAATCAAATTTTGACTAATCATTTGAATCATATTCATGGTTAATCCTTATAAGGGAAATCTAATCTATATTAATTATAGATTGTCAATTTTAATTTGACTAATTTAAATTAATCACATTAAATTAATTAACAATCCAATACAACCATCAAACATTTAGGTTTGCTTGATATTACTGATGAATCTACATTCATCATTTTTATTCATTTATTTTAGCGTAAAATCCATTCTTAAACACATGTAAATATTAATAAACCCGTGTTTTTAATTCTCTATTCTTGTATATCATATAATTGTCATTATTTTTAACTTAAAATAAATAAAGAATAAAATCAAGGAAAAATAAAGAAAATAAATACTATATTTAAACAATAAATACATGCTAACTCTAACCCCGAGAGAAGGTACTTGACCTAATTAACAATGAATAATGTAGGAGGATAAAAGGCCTATTATAGAAAAATAAAGAAAATCAACATCTATTCAAGCACATTGATCATTGAACATATTGCACTAATGTATATATTTCTTCTACTATTTTATTTATCACTCAATTCATCTCAAATAAAAATGTTTTCTGTTGGATCATGTACATAAAAATAAGTCGTAAATATTAAGAATATTTGCAAGAAGATTCATTGTATGTAGTATAAATAATGACACTTTTAACAAGTCGTAAATCTCAACTTGTCATATCCAAATCTTATCTATAAAAACTCAAAATAAAGAAAAATCACTTTTATTGTAATCTAAATTAGATAAGCTTCAAAATGAAAGTGGTTTTATTAAAATCAGAGTTAAGATGTAAAAAGTTGCTTTTTAGAGTGTACTGTATACTATGCTTGTACTATATATTATGTGGATATATTAATTGTATTTATTTTCTTTATATTTTCGTACCTATTGAATTTAAATATTTGTATATATTGTATTTTACACATAGAATATAAATAAAAATAATAAAAATTAAAATACACAAAAGTAAAATATTGAATATATTGTATAATGCATCACTATCTATATTGTAAATATCTATATTTATTTAGAATAATAACTGATTTCATAAAAATAAAATAAAAATATGATTAAAATCCTTACAAAATGTTGTAAATTCATAAATTATTAATTTATATAATTATTTGTGAAAATAATTTATTAGAAAATCATTGTGTTGTATATATAAGTATAAATACCAATAAACAAGGGTTAACATTTATTTTAACCTTTTAATTTATTTTATTTATGAAAATCACCATAATTAGCTTTAATTAATTGCTAAAATTATTTATTTATATATCTATTTAATTTAAATTTATTCAGAATTTATTTCTAATTTATTTTACGTTTAAAGACTTTTTTGTCCTCTAGCATATTTTGTCCTATTCGCGGCTCCACCTGTTTGGCAGACCTGCGTCCGTCGACCCAGGTCAGCCTCCCCTCTTCCAGATCCACTAGATAAATCTTTTCACCAAACCCGATTCACTTCTTTTTTCCTGTAGGACTCGATCACCTACTGCTCTAGATTCCTCTTGCAATTTGATAACTCAGATAATGATTTAGCTGACCCAAATAATATTTCTAATAATCTAATCTCAATTTATGTGCCATTTGAATTTCAAACCCCTCCTAGCTCGCCTACAATTTAAGCACCTCCATATCCATTTTTTCATTAGATCCAATTTTCATTGAGTTTTGTCACTCGAAGATAGTTTAGGAGTGAGGATGTGCTGACAGAACATTATCCCCCTCAATAGGGAGCATGAAGACACTTCAGGATTGCGATCCATTATGATCACCAGAGCTTGCTAGACATTGTCCGAGCTTCTCTATTCTACATCACTGATCGAGGCCACGATCCCTTACATTCACTGTAGCTAGATCTACTTATTTACTTTCATTCTCAATTTTATTGTTCGTTTTAATTCCATACTTGGGCTAAGTTTGATTTTCATTTATCCGTCCTCTAATCCACATGATCGAAGGGTCTCCTATCATCGTTAATCAAGTCGGATCCTCGCTTCATACTCATCATACCTTCTCCATCTCCTCTCATATCTTGACCACTCCTAGATCATACCAGATCTGGAGTTTAGTCTTCCATCTGATCACCCCTCACTGGAGACTTCCATTCAGTCCATTTTGATTATGTTTTTATCTAATAACACGGCTGGATCTGCCTTCTCTGAGCGATAATGTAATTGCAGGTTATTAGAGCGATTCTGGAGTTGTGATTTGAAATTTGGAGCTTATCTTACAAAAGCTGACCACCTTGAGATCCCAATATTCAATCAAGCATCATCGAACGTCATTGATTCATCTGGTTGGTAGAAAAGAGCTGCAGGAAGCGATTTGGACCTTCAAGAGGCAGAACGAGGGGAAATCAATTGAGTTCAGGTTGATCAAAACTTGCCTCGTTGGACTTCATACATGTTCTTCTAAACGTCTTCCTCACCATACGAACAAGGACATCTAGCCCAGACTGAATCAAGTCCGTCTAAGTTGCCCCAATTCCATACCATCGATCCAAATCTACAACTTCAACCAACCTTTCGAGTCGCGCGAGTTCCACATGTGCTAGGTGAATAATTGCATCTTTTGCCTTGTGTTTCATTTTTTTGTAAATAAGCCTTTAAAGGATATGTGTCATACTGGTGTTTATTGGAAATTTGCATTGGAGCCCTTCTTGTCTTTGGTATTCGCTATTAAGGCCTGTGTTAACAGCATTACAAGCACCGCGCGTGATTTCTTGGTTAAATGCAATAAAGGCCCCCACGCTTTTCTGTTATTGTTTAGACCATGTAAATAAAATACTCAAGTTATAGATTGTGTCAACACAACTCATGTTCTTTGGCACGTGCTATTTAGTGTGAAATTTGCATTGATACCCACACTTTCATATTTTTGTTAATTGTTTAGTCTGGTAAATAACTCTTTATTATCGGTTGGTCCTTGTGAAGAAAATTTTTGATTAATTGTTAATTTCTGTTAAATAAATAGCTAATCTACACTCAAAATTCCATAATTTTTTTGTAATTACCCGTTGATATGTTCTATCATCACTAATTCAATTTAGCATTTTACTTAGTTTATTGTTTTTAATAATTCAATAACATCTTTTAAATTCCTTGTTTACAATATTAATTCAATAAAAATTATAAAAATGTGTTGAAAAATTCTACACAAATTTGTGTTTGCTTATTTTCTATTTTTTTAATTACTATACAAATTTTATTTTGAATTCCTTACGAAAACAAAAAAATAGAACTCTAAAAACACTAAAAATTCAAATTAAATAACATAAAATTCCAAAATTTTCAAAAAATACCTCTCTAGACAACTTGAAAAAATTCTTTCTAATTGTTTGTATGTCCTATATTCTTTAGTTTATTATCTATTTTAAAAGACCATAAACATTTGTTTCATTTTCCATTTGTTATTTTCCTATTTTTAATTGTTTCGAAAACCTTTATAAATCTTAAAATCTTAAAAAAATCACAAACGGTATAAAAATACCAAAAACACAAAAATGATTTTTAATTCATTTTTATATATTTTTCCTATATTTTAAAAATACAAAAAAGAGTTTCGTTCTTTATTTCTTGTATTCCCTTTATTTGTTTGTTTTAAAAATTAAAAATATAAAATTTTCGAATTAAAAATCTATAAAAAAATTAAAAGACAAAATCCCATAAAAGACCAAGAGTTGTGTAATAAAAAGAAATATTTTTATTTCATTAACTTCTCTATGATTTAAATAACCCTCAGGATTTGTAGCCTCCTTTAGTTCAATATTGTATGCGATACAGGTAAATAAATAACATTTTCCCTTGCTCGCATTCCTTGATTAATCTTTACTTGAGAATTAAAATAAATAAATTGTTTGTTGAATCTTTCTATGGGTTATGACGAATGTTAACCTTGTGAAAATTTCCATTAAATAAAAATTAAAACCTGAAAATCTTGTTCAATAAATGATGTTGTCGGGGAGGAACAACGAGGGTAGCTAGGTTTCTTCTTGTGGATGCTATTGATGGTTGTATATATTATTTATTTTCTTTATTTTTATTTGACTTGTCTTTCTATAATTATTTGTTTCTTATATTTTCTTATTATTTTCATAACTATTATCTGACATTGTCTTTTGTTTCCTCTTTCTTGCGAGGTCCTAACGAATGAGGGCGGCATTCTTAGGAGTGCCACCACACCCAAGCAAAGTGAAGGCGGCTCGTTTCTTCATCGAGCGACAGGAGAGTGTAGGAGAGGAGGAGCAGAAGACTTGGCATAGCTTGGAGCAATTTTTGCACATATTTTTGTCTTCTTTTTAGTCTTTTATTTAATTTTATTTTTGTAACAATTTGTAATAATTTTAGGTGCTTGCTTCTTTTTCTATTTTCTTGGACATTAGTTAGTCTTGTGGATCTGGGGTCTTTTCTACAAGTGCCGGTGTACTTGGGGGATCTCACTGATTTTTATTTTTATCGATTTTATTTTTATTTTTTTTATCGTGGTTTTCTTGTGCTTGAGAATAGGTTCTATTTTCTTTCTTGATCCAGATAAATAATTACGTCAAAAGACCCTAAATAAGAATTTATATACCTATAGAGTAGATCATAGCTTAGACTGAAATAAATAACCTATCTCCCGTTAATAGAAGTTATTGCTATATTGCTTCACTTGAATCATTTAAGTTTGTTTTATTTCTATCTTTTATTTATGCAAGGATCATTTTGCATGTAGACTAGTGGCATAAGGTACACATTTTCTATCTCTTGCATAATCATTAATTTATCATTGTTTTTTCAATCTCCTCCCTTATTTTTCTCATTTAGGAAAAAAAGGAACTGGAAAAATCGTTAGATCATTTCTTTGAAAAAAATTCAAAAAGTGACAAGAAAAAAGGGGTTGCCTATTCTACTTAACCCAAAACTAAATGTAACAATTATATTAATTGTTTTGGGGAAAGGACCCCCTTATTATTGCAGGTACTTACCTCTAGACAGAGTGGGTGAGAGCATTTCCTTAAGGATAGAGCCTGAATCCTTGGACTTGTGTCCTAAGAACATGTACATCACTTTTCGATATATGCTCACAGTTGCAAGCACTTGTCTCCGACCTTAGAAGATCATTTTGGTGAGCTCCACCTCTTACTTCCCTTTGGGCCTAATATAAACCTGCAGCTCGGGAAGATGGTTCCACTGTTTGGGGAGGTTTGAGGACGTATGTTGGGAGATAGGGCGACATCACCCTTTATGTCTATTGTTAAGTAACTTCTTGAGATTCAATAAACTCAAAATTGAAAAGATAAATGACCGAACCTTCACGGACTTCACATTGTGAATCAGGGGTTTCATTTATGTTTGTTTGTAAGTATAAAGACCCCTCTACGCCTTTCGTGCCTTATTCTCATTTCTTCTTCTTGTTTGACCTCATGCTCTTGCATCTTTTCTCTTTGTTTTGAGGATGGCAGATTGTAATGATTTATGTTCAGACTTTACAGATTTATCACTTTCCTCTCCAGTTTGTTTGTCTTCATTTTCTTCCACTCAGGATGACTCTCGTCCTAAGCTCTCTTCATTCTCTTTCACACCCAACCTATCGCCAATACATCTATTGTTTGAGATTGACCCTCTTTTCGAACTGTCATTTGATACTCCATCATTTCTATAATCTGATCACATTCCTTTCACATTTCAAGATACATAACCAGTTATAGAGGACTTGATGCCACCGAAGGGAAATACCACCATGACAGACCAAAGTGAGACCGACAACACGGTATTGGCATCTATTCAGGACATCCATGCCCAGTTCACTAAGATGGCCAATATCTAGGCTGGATTATGAGATATGATCTTAGAACTGAGGAACCATAGAGGAGAGAGAGGAGGATGAGCATATGAATGGAGGTGGGAATGGGGGAGCTGAGCAGTAGCATAGAGTGGAGCCCAAGCTCACATTGAGAGATACCTATAACCCAGGCCTAGGACACACAACCACTTGTATTCAGATACCTATGACTTGTGGGCATTCAAGTTGTAGCCCGATATTCTTCCATTTCTCCCTATATTTCGTTGGCATATTCATAAGGAACCGTATAATCACCTCCAATAGTTCCATCGCATTTGTGTTACGATCCACTACCTTAACATCTCATTAGAGGTAGTGAAGATGATAGCATTCTCGTTCAGTTTGACGAATAAAGCCTTGTATTGGATCAACCATTTAGAAAGAGTTGTCACGTCTTGGGATGAGTTGAGATCATCTTTCCTCAGCATGTACTATCCCCCTGGATGCTTGAATAAGAGGCTATCATTGATTTCCATCTTCTCCAAGTTGTCCCATGAGCCTATTCACGAGGTGTGGGAAAGATTTAAGGATTTGATGGAGTAGTGCCCCCATCATGATACATCAAAGACGTGCCTCGTGCAGAATTTCTTTGGGGATTTGAGCCTAGAGAACCAGATATTGCCACATGCCTTGTGTGGGGGGTCCCACTTCAAAAAGGATGAGGTTATCCTTTATCTGATTTTTGAGGAAATGGCAAAGATCTCAACTACTCTATCTTCTTCTCACACATTTCAGAAGAATCCTACATCTTCTTCTTCTTCAACACCCCATAAGACCGTCAACATGATGACATCTCATGATGTGGATAGGGTGGAAATTGTAGATCCAACCATCATAGGAAATTACCCATCAAAGTTAATATAGCCTCGAAGAATCACCTCCTGTCACGAGGAACTCAACTAGACACCAAACCAAGGCTCCTAGACTCGAAATGGTGACAAAAAAATTGATGGAGACAAAGGTGTTTTATTTATAGAAAAAACGTTGAACCCTTATTGATCGACGAAGTGGGAATAATCAGGCTTATGTACTAGAGATACATCAATATGGTGTGTATGTGCAATGATCAATGATCATTTTTCATGAAGGAAGCGATCACGGCTGAGCAACAAGACGCTCGGAAAAAAGGGACAAAATCACGGGGATAGACAGGTTGCACTACTTCAGATGGTAGGGGAGGCAGTTGACTAGGAGTCAACAGTCCGAGCGACGTGATTAGGCCACGTCAGCTCGTAAAACGACAAAACAATAATTTAATTTGAAAATAATTATTTATAAATAGTAAATTATTTTACTAATTTTTTATTATAAAATAAAATTGTTTTTATTTTATTTAGAATTTTATTATGATTTTTATTTATTATTTCAGTGTATTTTATTGGTAGTTAGTTATTAAGGGTATATTTATAGGTATATTTATCTATGTCTTGTACATTTTTATTTTTATTTTATATATTTTATTATATTAGTTTATTCTTTTATTATTTATATTTATAACTTTTTTGGGTGTATGAATATATTTTTATTTTATTTTTATGATGTTATTTGTACACTTAAATAAATAGGTATGTATAGTTTATAGGTATATCTATAGGTATTTTACCTGTTTGTTTATATATATATATATATCATATTACTTTAATGTAGGTTATTGAGATTTATCTGGATTTTTTATATTTTTAATATAGTATAGACATTTACAATAATATAAAAATATAAATGAATAAAGAATAAAAGAATAGGTTTCCCTTTTATTTATATACATGTATAATTATAGGTATTTTGCCTATATTTTGGAATCGACTTATTTTATTTTACATTTTATTTTTGGTTTTATTATAGTTTTAATATGTACGTGTGTTATAACTAATATTTACAAAATTGCAAAAATATAAATTTGTGAAAATAATAAGAATTGAATAAAAAGAATATTTTAATCAGTATAATGCACAATGAGGGTCAAAAACCTAACTTTTACACCGTAACTCCAAAAAATATGAAACCACCACCATTAAATAGCTTATGAAAAAATATATACACTTAGAGATGATTTTGATGTGTTTTGAGTTTTTATTTGAAAGATACGAGTTTGTGAAGTTGGGTTTTTGGCTTTTTATTTTGTGTATAAAAGGTACATTGTGTATTATTTTTATACAAACTCAATTTGTACTTTTTTTACATTAATTATCTACAAATTTCATTTACAAAGTTTCTTTATTTTATATATAAATAATGGGGAATAAAATTGGTGTCAAAATGCATAAATGATGGATAAAAGAATTGGATTTGTATTATATTTTTGGCCCTTATCTCCCCCTACTTTATTCCTTATCGACCAACTCAATTCTTGACTTGGTATTGGGATTTAGGATCATAAATATTATTCTTTTTCTTTTCTTTTCTTTATTTTATAATTTTGGCATTAAAAACCATGTTATTTACACAATAAATGCAATAAATAATTAATGCTATTTTGTACAAATTGATGTTATTTACATGCATTAGCTAGGGTTTTAAGGACAAAATGATAGAATAAAGGTGATGAAATGGAGATTCATCAGTGGGCTTAAGCTCGAAATGCCCATGAATCGTAGGAATTTGAATCTGTGCATTTGTCTGTCCTGCTCCTAGATTATAGGATTCTCTAAGTGAGAGCTTAGCCACTGGCTCTACAGGTTCATCTCCCCCATTCCCAACTCCTCCATTGTTTATGTCCTCCTCTCTCCTGCCTTGCCTCAGCTCGAGAATCTTATCTCTCAATGCAGCCTGAAAGTCAGCTCGTTCTATCAATTGAGATTGAATGTATTGAATGAAGGCTAACATGGAAGTGTTTATCTCGCTCTACTCAAACATGGAACCTTTTACATTAGGTGGCATCAAGTGCATTGTCTCGATTTCGGCAAGTGTAAAATTCATTGGATTAGTCTTCAGGAATGATGGAGTCCCGATCGACATTTCAATATTAGAGTCAATCTCGAATAGTGGATTTAATCGAAGAGGAGAAAGGTGAAGTAGAGAATGAGGAATACTCAGGAAGTGAGTCTTCCCAAGTAGAAGATGACAGGTTTGGAGTGTCAAATGAGTCTGCAAAATCCGAACGAGAAATGCTCCAATCTTACATCTTCGATATAAAGAGGCGAGATGCGAGAACATGAAAGTCAAACAAGAAGAGAATGAGTAGAAGGCGCAATGGGCACGGAAGGATCTCTATAACTAGTGATCAAACAAAACAGACTCCCAAATGACACAAGTGAAGACCGTAAGACTTCGGTATTTTATCTTTTCCATTTTAATCAGTGATAGTTGCAATCTCAGACAAGAGTTAGCGAGCTGTTAGGTGCCGAAAGTTTTCCTAAAGACTAACCCGAATTCTTACGACTAGTTTCATCCACTTTCAACTAGTATAGGTGTAAGTACAAACTGTAAAAATGGCTACCCGTTACTTAATAACGGAGCCTTATACATTGTCCTTTAAACCACCCACTCTGCTAATAAAATACGGTCCGTTACCAGCTTCCCGTGTTCCCTCACTGAGAAGTAGCTAATCATTTTGTTAGAATCAGTGGTCTAAATGAAAATCTAGAGCTTGTATCTATCCTAGTGTGCATCTCTCGCTCACTTTGCAAATAAATTCAAACAATGAGGGGGCTACTCTCCCCCAAAACAATGATGATTGTCCTTATGTTTAGTTTTAGGATCAAGTTTTCATTAGTAATCCCAGTTTTATAAAGATGCCGCTTTTTTGGATTTTTCCAATAAATTTCCTACCGAGTTTCTAATTTCATTTTTAGATTATGTGAGTGAAAATAAGGAAGGATGTCGGAAATGACAATGCACGATGAAATTTAATGATGTGTGCAAAGGAAAGAGATGAGTACCTTATTGTCGGTACTCTAGATGCAAGGAGATCTGCGCAGAATTTAAATACAGAAAATTAAACTAACCTAAATGATGCATGAGAGCCATCCTAGCAATAACTTCTCTTAGTGGGCAAGAAACAATTAATTTGATTAAGTACAAATTACGCTCTACTTTATAGCTATAGAAATTTTTGTTTAGGGCTTTGGACCAAATTGATTACATGGCTTAAGCAAGTTAATAAAAACATATTACCAAGTGCTCAATCACATAAGCCATGTGAAACAAAGAAAAAGAAGGCGATGGAAATAAAACAAGTGAGGTACCCCAAGTACACTAGCACTTGGTAAAACAGATCCCGCACACAATGTAGATAGTGTCCTTTTTACAAGAGTTTTTGAATGAATAAAATTCTAAAATAAATCAGAAGTTTTCTATGCAAAGTGCTCCAAATGATTGGTCTCCTCCAAATCTTATTCCCCTTCTCCTACTCTCTCATGCAGCTTGGTAAAGAATCAAACCGCATCCGCTTTGTTTGGTTGAGTCGCGCTCCTAAGAATGTCGCCCTTGCTCATCGAGCCCTCGCAAGAAAGAGGAAACACAAGAATGTGTAAGTGACATAGTTATATAAATATGAGCAAAAATAATGGGAATGGATAAAGTGAAAATGAACAATGAAATGAAAGCAAGAAAATATAGACAAGGAAGAAGGAAGAATAACACAAGTATAAACAACCCAGAATAGTAGGTCAAAAGAAAAACCTAACTACCCTTGAAGTGCCTCCCCGGCAATGACTCCATTATGGTGAACCGCTATCTCAGGGTTTTTCTTTCAATGAATTATTCACAAGTGAAATTGTGGTTGTCGTAGCCCAAAGAAGCATCAAAAAAATATTTAAATCTCAAGCAAAAATCAAAAGAAAATATAGCAAGAGAATTTTCTATTTAATTTACTAGTATAGTTAACATGATCGAACTCGGGGAGGCTATAAAAAATATTGAGGGTTAATCTATGTGATGAAAAAAATCAATGAAAGAATGAAGGGATTTCTATACACACTATGTTTGGTACTTGTGTTTTTTTTATTTTTGTATCTTTTATGATTTTTAATTTTATGTTTTTTTATTTGGTTTTTTATTTTTAAAACTTTTTAAATTTTCAAAGAATTTTTTATTTATTAAATACAATGGAATAATCAAAGAAAAATAAAGACACAAGTATTAAACCACTCTTTTTGTATTTTTCATATATATCAAAAAATATAGCCAGAAAATTAAGTAAAAATATTGTTGGGATTTAAAGAGTTTTCTAATGTTTTAATATTTTTCTAGAAGTTCTCATGATTTTTAAAGTATTTAAATAAATCAAAAACATAAAACAAAATGAGAACAAAATAAAGTGAATGTTTTTTATTTTTAAAATAATAAGTAATGTTAAAATGGATGAAATATAGATACAACTGAAGGAAATTTTTTAAGTTTTCAAGAAAGCCATTTTATGATTTTTTTTGGAATTCTAAAAGAATTTTTATGAGCTTTTAATGTTTTTATGAGTTTTGTGATTTTTATGGGTTTTATGAAGAATTAAAATGCCAAAATGGACGTCGCGACCTGCTCCTCTCATACGTAGTCAGTCGGCTCGTGCGGTGCTTCACAGACCTCCAGTCGCGCGTGGCCATGCGTCGTCCCGTCTCCCTCGCACGCCACTGCCCAGAGCAGCCAGCCCCCTTTTCCTCCTGTGCGGTGTCGCAAGCACGACCCAAGCACCGAGCGGCTACATCGCCTCACCGCAGTCTCTCGCGCATGACCCCTGCCATCCTACAGCCGATGCCAAGCGCCCTTGCGCTGCCCGCGAACCTCCTCCGCCATCTTGGAGCGACGCCGCCCAACGGCCCCCGCAGCCCTATGTCCCGCTACCCACGTCCCCTTGCCTTCATGTGCCGTGTGCCCTAGTACACAAAGAAGGTTCATTTTTTATTTCATTTGTTGTGAAAATTGCATTTACTTCACTTTAAGTTTTCTTAATTGCAGAAGTGCCCCTGTGCACAGTTGTTTGTGTATTGTTTCAATTTTGTATTGCATTGATAACCCTACCTTCGCATGATAATTTGGACATTAGTTTTGCATCAATTTTTAATCAAAAAAATAACATGTTGTAGAGCAACTAATTCTTTATCTTGTGGCTATTTATTTGCATTTTGTGAGCATTAGATTATTTACTAAAAATCAGAGATTGAACATCAGTGATATTTTACCCATTTAAGCTCTGAAATTCGCACTGATATATTTCTTGCTCCAAAAATTATGAAAAAATTGTGAATGATGCCTCTAAGTGTGTTTTAATTACAGTCCAAATTTGTCCAATTTGGAGTTGTATTGTGCATAGAATAAATTGTAGAGTGGTTTCAGTAATCGATTTTTAATTAATTCCATAAATAAGATTTTTGAGAAATTTCAACTCTCCTGAATTCCTTATTAAAATATCTATTTGAGATAAATAGATCTCTGGATAATTTGACTTCTACATTTATTAGGAATTAAATACTCACAGTTGCTCTGTTTTCAGTAAAAAAGTTCATAAAAAATCAAAAAGTGTCAGAAAATTCTAAAAAAATTAGTGTATCTTAATTGCATCATGTTTATCCTCCAGTAAATTTTTCATATTTTGTTGCATATCATTTGCACAAAAATTGCATAAAAACCCCAAAAGAGTTTGTATTTTTCATTTGTGCATTTTTAATCCAAAAATTACAAATAAAATCATTTTGCATTAATCATTAAACTAGGTTTACAGGAAAAATAGAATTTAGTCAATTTGGACTAATTTCATATTAAAATTAAATTTGTCTAAGGGGTTGATTTTCTTAATAACCTAGTTCATTCGCAACATTGCATCTGCATTTTTATTGCATAAAAAAAATAAGAAAAAATCTCACTTGGAAAATAATGATCTAATCCATCTAATCTGATCCCGAGTTGTTCCTTTGCCTCCTTGAGTCGACCATGGGGCTTGGCCAGGCTAAGCAAACATAAAACCGCGTGTTAATTCATTCGATGATTCATTGATTTTTGCGGTAATTTTTGATCGATCTGGATTTATCCGACTGCAACGAAAACGTCAATTCGACACCATTAAAAAGGGTAGAATTCGCGATCCATCATCGACCATGGGGCTTGCCCATGTTAAAAATACATAAAACCACACCTTAATTCGTTAATTCATCGATTTGTGTGGTTATTTTTTAACCGCTCCGATTGCCTGACTACAACACAACACTATTAACTAGGGTGATTGGAGGTCCATCACATATATATCTCGATCAGGACAACATACCTTCTAGAGTGTTTCAACGCAGGCTGAATCCGGTTTTATGAGATATTGTCAAGACAGATATTATGAAATGGTATGACATGGTTTGTTTATCCCATCTCCAACTTAGAATGGGTTAGCCCATTACATGTTGTCCTGAAGAAGTCGGAATTCAGATGGTCAAGAATGAGAGCGGAGAGGAGATTCTAAAGAGAGTAACAACATTGTTGCGAGTGTGTGTTGATTATAGGAAATTAAATGCCGCAATGAAGAAGTACCACTTCCCTTTGCCTTTTACAAACCATGTCATAGAGAGGTTGGCAGGGAAGGAGTACTTATGTTTCCTTGACGGTTACTTCGGATAAAACCAGGTTACCATTGCTCCTGAAGATCAAGATAAGACCACTTTCACATGTCCCTTTGGCACATATGCTTTTATACGGATGCCCTTTGGATTGTGCAATGCCCCTGCTACATTCCAGAGGTGCATGCTTGCCATCTTTGCACACATGGTTGGTAATTTTCTCGAGGTCTTTATGGATGATATTTTGCTCTATGGTGAGTCCTTTGATGATTTTTTAGCACACCTAAACCAAGTTCTTCAGATATGATGTGAGTTAGATCTCCTTTCATCATTGTAAAAGAGCCATTTTATGGTTATAAATGGGATAGTGTCAGGGCATGTCATCTCCAGGCGAGGCATGGAGGTTGACCCTTCCCAGGTGGATGTCATCAAGCATCTCGAGCCACCATCCAATACCAAGCAATTACAATCTTTTCTAGGGCACGTCAATTTCTACCGACGGTTCATTCAGGATTGTTCTATGATTGCCCGACCGTTAAGTGAATTATTAGGCAAATACATCGAGTTCTTGTTAGATGACAAATGTCTTATCGCCTTCCTCACCTTGAAGGAAATGATTATCAATACTCATGTCCTACAACCACTTTATTGGTCTCTTCCCTTTGAGATCATGACAAATGCTTCAAATTATTTGGTTGAGGTTGTATTAGAACATAGGAGGAATGGAATTCCTATTTCTATCCACTATGGCATCCAGACTTTAGATGATGTTGAATGCAACTACACAGTGACAGAGAAAGGGATGTTGGCAGTGGTATTCGTATTGGATAAATTCATATCATAACTTCTTGGTTCGAAGATTATATTTTGTACAGATCATTCAGATATTTGATGGAGAAGAAGGATGCGAAGGCGCACCTTCTTAGATGGATTCTCTTACTCCAAGAATTTGCTTTACCATTAGGGATAAACCTGGGGTAAGGAATGTGGTAGCTGATCACCTCTCCTGATTATAGATAGAGCAACCTTCATATGAGTACACGCTAGAGATTTCCAGACGAGAGTATCTTTATAGTTACAGAGCTTCCATGGTATGCAGATAAAGGTAACTTTCTGGTTACATGAAAGTGTCCACGGGGTTGGCCAAAGGATCGAGTCAACGGGCTAGTTTTTGAGGAATGATACTACCATTGTGAGGATCTGATTCTTTTTCAAGAGGGAATTGGATTGTATCTACATGTGATGTATTCCTCAGGAAGAATACAATAGTGTACTCACTCTGTTCCATTCCTTAGAGGCAGGGGGACATCATTCAGGGAAAAGGACAACATAGAAGGTACTTTAGAGCAGATTTTGGTGGTCGACTCTTACTAGAGATGCATGCGCATTCGTGATAAGATGCCTGGATTGTCACAGAGCAGTAGGGAAAATCAGTGCTAGAGATGTGATGCCTATGTGACATGTTATCATTTATGATATCTTTGATGCATCAGGTATAGATTTTATGGGATTGTTCCCTTCGAGAAGTGGCTTCAAGTACATTCTTCTTTCTGTGGATTATGTAAGTAGATGGGTGGAGGCTATACCAGCACGAGTCGTTGATAATAGGATAGTGTGCAGGTTCTCGAGAGAACATATTATTTCACAGTTCGGTATTTCATGTATTCTTATTTCATATGGAGGTAGCCACTTCATTAATAAGGAGATAAAAAATCTAGTGAAGAACTACGACATTGATCACCGAATAGCTTCCCCTTACCACCCACAGACGAACAACATGTCTGAAGTTTCAAATAGGGAGGTGAAATCCATTCTTCAGAAATTAGTACGATCGGATAGAAAGAGTTGGTCACAACTTCTATACGAAGTTCTTTGGGCATATCTTACTGCATATAAGACTCCCTTAGGTACTAGATCATGCACAAATCTGAATGGGCTATCAAAGAGATTTCATTAGATATGCAGAAGGCATGAACCAAGAGGAGGATGGATTTGTATGAGATAGTAGAGATTCAAAATCAGATATACGAGAACATCCCCATTTATATGGACAAAGTGAAGAGATGACATGATAGACACATTCGACACAAGATATTTGTCTCCGGTCAAAAAGTTCAGTTGTTCAATGCACGATTGAGAATTTTTCCTGGCAAACTAAAGTGTAAGTACAAAGGACCGTTTATAGTCATAATGGTGCATGATAATGGAAGTATTTCTATATCAGATGTGTCACATGGTGTAGATCAAATCGTGGTGAATGGGAAGATCTTGAAGCACTTCGTGGAGACTACTAACAATCTTGCCCATGTTGAGGTGATCTACTTTGTACATGATGCATGACTACTCTTCTACTTCATTTCATCACCTTTAAGCCTTTCGGTTTTCTAGAGTACACCACATGTATATTCTTTGTAGTAAAAAATCATACCCATTTTTGTGCTCGTCTTATATGTTTAGGATACCGGATTATAAGTATAGGGGGGATCGATTTCCCATTGATTTGTATCTTTCGATTTTGTTCTTTTTACTTTTCTTTTTCTCTCTTTTCTTTTTACACTAATCACTGGTCCCAAATTTTTGGCCATATTCTTTTCTATATTTGGGATGCCTTATCCTAAGTATGGGAGGTCTGATTGATTTTATTGATTTCATTTTCCTTTCTTTCTTTTGTTCCTTCATTTGTATATAATTTCCTCAGTCACCTCATTTTTGTCTTCCACTATACTTACGATGACCTGATCATATGTATAGGGGGTGACTGACTTCTATTCCTCTATTCTTTTTCACCCACATTTACTTAGCATGAGTTATGTCCTCCTTTTCCTCTTTTGATGCTATGAGGACATAGCACAAGCTAAGTACTTGGGGTGTGTATATATTATATATATACTTTTGTCTATAACTCGTACTTTTATGTATTTTTTATACCTATAAAATACATAAAAAGTGGGTAAGGCTTAATTTAAAAACCATTTATTTATTATTTATAAAATCCTTTTAAATAAGTAAAATATGTGTAAAATCCTTATTTAAAATTCTTAATTTAAAATATTTTTTTATAAGTATAATAATTATTTAAAATCCTATTTATCAAAACATGTAAAAATCATTTAATCCTTGTAAAATTCTTTGTATATAAAATTTGTAAAATTCATTAGTTATATAATTCAAATAAAATATGGATAATTTATCTTGTAAACTTCTTGTACATAAGCTTCTTTGTAAAAAATGAAAAATCCTTAGAAAATACAATGTCCTAAAATTCATAATATTACAAAATCTGTAAAATTCATAAAAATGAGTACAATTCTAAAAAAAATAGTTCACAAAACATGGTTGCATTTGCATTAGCATTTTTAAAATAAGTTTGATTTCTAGAACTATAGATTGGGAATAGTCTAAAGGATGGAGCTTGATTATGGCCTTTAACTTTCATTGTAAGGAACCAAGTTAGGAACTGTAATTTAGACTCTTCTGGTCTTTGACTTAAATCTTTGGGTTCCATGAGACTATGTTTGGGAAGTAAACTTAAACAGACTTAAGTAGAAGACTTGGTGTCATCCGTTTAACTCTTCATCAGTGAACCAATTTTGGACACATGCACTTTGAACTTAGTTTGACTTGCATGGGGTGGCGAAGAGCAATCCATTTTAGTAGTGTATTTTCATTCTTGTCTAGTGGCTCGGACGTCTAAAGATAGGTGTTGTTGGATTGAAATAATGCTTCGGATGAGGGAAAGATATGTTGGCACAATTTTTCCAGACTTAAAAAAATTGACGGAATGAAAATATGTTATATTCACCGATGCACAAAAAGATTGATGCAATGCAAGAAACATTACAAAGCCAATCTAAAAAGAAACCACCAAATACCAAATATGACCACAATGATCCCAGCTTACACACACATCTTAGTGGAGACTTCGCTACACTAGTCGAGCTTCACAAGGAGATATGACTACACTTGTCACACTACAGTTCTCTTATCATTCTACTACATTCTCTTTATATTCGAATGTGGACACAACACAACCTGACCTTTGAAGGGAATACCCCCCTCCTCGAGGAAAGAGTAGCTGGATGGGGAATCAAAGGGAATGTATTATTGTGATGGGTAGTTTCTTTTCTTCTTTAAGTAGGAAGAGATAACACAATTCACAAACGATATAGATTGAATTCAAGGTCGATAGAGTTAGCGATATGGATGAGTGGATCTAAGTTGGTTGTTGAGGTGAATCTAAATAAAGATTTGTGGAACTTGAGGACTGTTGAGACTAAAATCTTAATTTTAATTAAGGCTCTGATAAAATTCTTGTTTAAAGACCAACCAAGCTCTGTCCTTTGTTTGTTCTCATGAATTGATTTAGGAAAACAAATTCATTCTAACTTTCTTTCTTTTCCCCTATTTTTCGAATAAGTGTTTGCTAACGGACTAGCAAAGTTTAAGTATAGGGGGTTGATGAATCCATGATGCATTAACATTCTTTCCACATTTTGCCTTAAAACCCTTAACAAATACATGTAAATATCCATTAATTTACATCTTTTACCAAAACGTCACTCATGAATAAAAATACACTTTTATGCATTAAAAATATGTATATAAAAAAAGTATAAAAATAAAAAAGATGGCAAATTGTAAATATGTATATATGTACAATATGACTTATAAAATATAAATATAGCTGAAGATATATTAATATAACCTAACCCCCGAGACGAAGTCAGCATGGATTGGTCAACAAACAAATAAGTAGGGAGAGATAAGGAAAGAAAACCACAAAAATAATATATTATATACTCCACACATTCTTCATTAATCAACAAATTTTTATTAAAACTTCAAAGATTTCTCATTGAGTCATCTCACCAACTCTTTCCATATTCATTTCCAAAAAATATATAGAAAAATATAAAAATATGTTAAAAATATTATCCTATATATATGCCAAGAAATCCAACTTTCAAGTTGTCAATTTCTAAATTTTCGAACAATGTAACTTTCTCATGCAAACTCCAATTTCACTTTACTTACATTTAAAGTTTATAAAACAATATTCTCTAATTAATGGAGTTGATTTCACTAAAATTAGAGTTCGTTTGCAAAAAGTCGATTTTGGGACCTAATGACTACTGGGTTTCTGGGCTATTTATTTTATTTAGAATATGTTATTAATAGTTTTGTTGATTTTATAATTTTAATTATTTTATTGATCTTTTTATTTTAACCGTGATTTATTTCAAAATTTTTAAACACTATTTTATATTTTTAATCAATCAAATACCTTAAATTATAGATGAATTTGACTTGTATAGTGTATACATGTATTTATTAATACATTTAATTTTATTTATTAAAATCTACAAATATTCACGAGTACTCTATTTATAATACTATTAATTAATAAAATATAAAATTAATATTTTATTTATTAATTTATTAAATTAAAATACAATATCTACATATTAAGTATACTATATACAAATTTATTAATATAATATTCATATTTCATTAAATATTTGTTATTTATAAAAATACATTTTTATATAATTTAGGTAGTTGAATTATCAATAATTTTCTTTTTATAAATATTTAAAATAATGTTATTTATTAATTATTATTTAGTTTATAGTGAATTTCATTTTCTGACCATTTTGGTGCCGATAAATGTCAACACCACATTCATCTTCCTCAAGAAATGGTCGTTCGAGCTTCTATTCCGATGACCCGCTTTCAACCATTTTTCCAACAACCATCTTCCATTCATTTCCCAATCCAACCTATCCATCCTACAGACTAGTTAACTCGATCTTACCCTTTTTAATAGTATTGAATTAATGATTTCATTGCAGTCAAAAAAATTCGGATCGACCAAAAATTAATCGCACGGATCGATGAATCGTCGAATGAAATTAATGTGCAGTTTTATGTTTGTTTAACCTGAGAAAGCCCCAGGGTCGACTCAAGGAGGCAAAGGAACAAGATCAGATTATATTAGGCGAATTAGATCACGGTTTTCCATATGAGATTTTTTCCAAATGAGATTTTTTATGTTTTTTATGAGAAATAAATGCCCGTGCACAAATGAGGATGAATTAGTTATTAAAAAAATAAACAACTTAACCAACTTTAATTTTAATCTGAAATTACTCCAAATTCACCAAGCTGTATTTTTTCTATAAACCTAATCTAATGATGAATGTAAAATGTATTTTTCTAGGAATTTTGGTATTTAAAATGCACAAATGAAAAATGCAAACTTTTTTTGACTTTTTATGCATTTTTTTATGTAAATGATATGCAAAAATTATGAAAAACTTACTGGAAGTGAAATATGATGAAAAGAAGCTACACTATTTTTTTTAGAATATTCTAATACATTGTGATTTTTTATGATTTTTTACTGAAAATAGAGTGACTGTGAGTATTTAATTTTTAATTAGTCTAGAAATCAAATTTTCCAAAGAGTTATTTATTTCAAAAAGATATTTCTATTAGAAATCCAGGAGAGTTGAAATTTCGTAAAAATATTATTCGTGGATGTAATTAAAAATTAACTACAGAAAGCACTCTAGAATTTATTTTATGCATGAGAGAACTCCAATCAAGATAAAATTAGGAAAGAAATTAAAATACATGTAGAGGCGTCATCTGGAATTTTTCACAATTTTTGGAGAAAGGAATATGTCTATGAGAATTTCAAAGCAAAAAGGACTAAAATATCACTGAATTTCAAACTCTGATTTTTAGTAAATTATTTAATACTCATATAAATGTAAATAAATAGTCAAAAGATAAACAATTAGTTTCTCTACAAAATGCTATTTTTGATTAAAAACTGATGCAAAATTGATGTCTAAATTAATGCTTAAGGTCAGGAGTGTCTTCGCAATACACAAATGAACGAAACGAACTGAAACTGTGCACATAAGCATTTTTGCAAATAAAAAAAGTAGACAGATAGAAAATGCAATTTTCACAAAAAAAATGAAAAGGAGAATTTGACCTTCTTTAACCTATGCTAGGGCAAGAGACGTGGGGGGTGCGGGGTCGAGTGGGCGGAGGCCAGCGATGGAGGTGTGGCTGCGCGTGGACGACGAGGTTGAGCGAGGTGGGGGGAGGGGGTGCGCAATAGCAGAGGTCTAGGGGTGCTGCAGGAGGCTTGCAACTGCTGGTGGGGCACAGCTAGGGCATCCACGCGGGGCTGGCGTCGACGCGCGGCCAGGATGTGCGGAGGTGACGGCGCTTAGTGGTGCGACGGAAGGTGCAAGAGGAGCGTGCAACATCGTGCGCTGTGGCTCACGTGGAGGCTGGAGGCTGGAGGTGGTCGTGGAGGCCACAGTTGGTTTGGTTGCTGTTGGGGTGGCTATTGAGATACGGGGCGGCTGGCGCTCGCCTGGGGCTGGCCGCGCAGGGCATACGACGACTGTAAGACGACACAGGCGGATGGCAGAGGGGGAGTGGCTTAAGCGGTGAGGCCAATGTGGGGCAGGGAGCGCGAGCGGCTCCAGGGGGCAGCGATGACGGGCACCGCTGCTGCTTCCTCCTGGTGTTTTTTTATTTTTTTTGTAATATAATTTTTTGTATTTTTTAAAAGAGGAAAAAATGTGTAGAGATGAAATGATGGTGATGATGATTGTAATGGTGGTGGTATTTATGAATTGTTTTGGTGATAAACGATAAGGAAAAAATTGTTAGATAAAATAAAATGAAAAGATGAAGATAGAATACTTACTTGTGAAAATCGCCAAATTCGGAGGAGCAATTATACACTCCGATCATCACTTCAAGGAGACGACATGTGCTCCAAAGCTCAATGAGCATTGTGAAACTCGTGACAATGATGCGAACCACCAGATCTCGCCTTCGGCTCGTCATCGCTTGACGTCAAAAAAGGAGTTGTCACCTCACAGCTTTGACGTAGCTAGAACCTCTCTCATCGTAGAATAGAGGATGATTAAAAATGGAGGAGGAGATGTGAATATAAAGAGAAGGAGGAATTGGAAAAGAGATGGAGAAAGTGGAGAAGTGGGGAGTTGATGGCTTGGAGTGGAAGACAAGTAAGGGGAGAAGGAGTAAAAAGGGGAATAAAATAAATAAATAATAAAATAATATAGTAGGTTACTAAAAATCATAAGGAGAAAATAAATAAATAAAAAATAAAAATAAAATAATTAAATAAAATAAATATTAATTATTAACATAAAGTATAAAAATAATAAAATAATAAAAAATAGGATGACACGTGGCGGCTCTAGGAGCTTCCACGTGTCGCTCCCAGAAAATTCAAAAATTGAATGTAAAGAAAAATAAAAAAGAAATAACAAAAGGGGTTAAATCAAAAAGTGATCAACAAAATTACTCATCTCGACGAGATCTACAGCTTTCATGAAGGGTCGAAAATCAAAGAAAGTCATTTGTACAAAAATATTTTTGGGTAGTATCTTATAGGTATAAAATACTGGATTTTATCTTTTGCATTTATTTGTCATTTTAAAATAAGAGAAAAATTAAAAGAAAGTTAGAAAAAATATGAAAGAAATATCTACAATTTAATCTAATTTCTTTGTATTTTTAATAAGTAAGGAAATAAAAAGATAAAATACAGGGGCAAAAAGGTCAATATGTACAATATACAATAGGGTCCCAAAACTCAAGTTTTGCATACGTTCTCCGATTTTCATGAAATTAGTCTCATTTTCAAGGTCTTTAAATGTATAATTCTTTAAAAGTGAGTAGACATAAATCAGACACTGTATGAGAGAGATATGTGCATTTTAAGGTTAATAGTCTCAAACTTGGATTTGCATTTTATTGGTCAATTTTACAAGTTAGTATTTTTTTGATATTTTTCCTTTATTAATGTTAGTAATATATGCACTATAGAGTCGATTTTATTAAATTTGTAGTTAGTATAAAATATATACAAATAGATTATTTTACCTAATATAGAGGTTAATATTTACAAGTGAATTTAGCTCCTTATTTAATGCAAATATGAATGCTAAAATGCAGATATTATTTACACATGCGTGAATGATAATTATGAAATGTAAGTGGACATATGCAGCTAATTTCTCAGGAACAAAGCTCTATTTTCAACTTTTAGAGTGATGAATCACATATTCATGAGCCCCCTATATGCTCGTTTCCAAGCAACTAAAATGAAATGCAAAAGTGAAATGATTTTGGGTTCCATACTAAGTCATGAAAAAAAGTTGACAATGGAGCCTGACTCGACCTTTGTATTAATTGTGTGGCGGAACCTTATTGGTATCTGAATTTAAGACCTAACAGCCTTTAAGTTCCACAAGTCTTCTATTCAAGACGTCTCAACAGTCAGGTCAGAACAAATACTCAAACGCAAATTTCTGATGACTATGGTTCTTACTTGTACTATGTAAGTGTAAGATATCTCTCCACATCAGAAATGGCTAAGAAGCAGCCTCCTCTAACAAGGTAACTTTAGTTCACCGGTCTAGTAACTCTTTCCTCAAGGAGCGGGGTATTCCCTTCTAAGTTCAAGTGTGACCAGCTCAAGAGGAGGGGGTGGAGAAAAGAATGGACGGTAGCCAGTGTAGCTACCTATCCTAGGATGCTTGACTAGTGTAGCCAAGTCATCCAGTTGCAGGCTTCTATGGTATGAGGCTTTGAAGTATATGCCTTGCAAATATACATACTCCGGCAGGCATTTTATTTTCAATCAGGCCTGTCCATTTTTCTGGTGCTCTCTCTTTTCTTTTCGTTTCTTTTCCTTTTTTTCTTTTCTTTTTTTTTTGAACTACATACAAGGTGCATCATGTACATCAGGAGTTTTTCTCCTTGAACTAGTAGACTATCCCTCTCTTGAAGCTTTATTGCAACCCACAGCATCCTGTCCTTAGATGTCAACACTACCAACCTAGGTTGAGATGCACTACCCTCCCTAGAGGTGGATGGATGTTTCCACTCGCGTGCTACCCGAAGCTAAAGGATTCTACCTCCTCACCACATAATCAATGAAGAGCTACGTGCATGGTGCTTGTCCAAGTTAGGTCACTGTCTACAAGAATCGTGCGTGTGCGCGAAACATTCTACTTAGACTAATCAAGATGACATGTGAACATAGACTTGCAGAATCAAAGAATTAAGTCACTTGACCTGAAAAAAATCTTAACTCCAGTTCCTATAAGGTTCCTTTGAAATAAAGTAGATTAAGGTCAAATCAAATCCATCCGCAACAACAATTCATAACTTGGTTCGGAACCCACTAGCTTTCCACTTTGCATATGCATGATATGCAGATGAGATGTAGATGACATGCTACAGAGATGAATGAAATGCAAGACTCTTTTCTTAAATGTACGGATGATATGCAAGAGTAAATAAGAAGCCTTTATTTTCAACATTTTTGTTTTATTTTCTGGTATACAATAATTTTTACAAGAACATTATTTACAACAATTTTTAGTTTATACAACTTGTACATAATATACATAGTATACAAGTATACACGAATTTTTTTGGTATACATCCTATTTTACAACAAATTTTACAAAAGTATTATTTACAAGAATTTTACAACTTTTTTAATACAAGTATTATACATATTATACAGGTATACATATATTTTGTTTAAATTTTTACCCACCCCGTAATTATTACATTATATATACAAAAATACGTGAAAATACACAAACGTACGAGCTATGGGTAAAGTCTATATGTAATATACACACCCCCCATACTTAGAGTGTGCTATGTCCTCAGAGCACAAAAAGCAAGGAAAAAGACATAGCTCGTGCTAAGCGTAGGAGAGCTAAAATAGCAAAAATGTATAGAAGTCGTTCCGCCCCCCTATATTTAGGCTCTGGCAACCTAAGTGAAGAAGAATATCAAAAATGGGGTGGATGAGGTCAAGAGGAGAAATGGATGAGTATATACATGATGGGCATCAGTCCCCCCTATACTTAGGCTTTGGTCTTCCTAAGTGTAGGACATGAGTGAATGTGAGAACCAATGAGATCTGGAGGATGTATAGTGAATGGTGAATATATTCAGGTCACTCCCTCCTATACTTAGGATCTAGTCGTCCTAAGTATAGCCATAAAATGAAACGATATGGATCCGGGGCGAGTGATTCGATCACTGGGGAGGGAGAGAAAGTATATACAAGAAAGAGCGAGAATACACAAGGATTAAGAAGATTTGTGACGAACCTTCTTGCGGACGCAAGGAGGTGGATAATATACATATGTGTCGCTGTCAGAATCATCCTCAGATGAATAATAGTGAGGTGTAGGGATCGTCCAACGAGAGTTGACACATGGCTGCTTGCTCAGATATGGTTTAAGAACAACCGAAATGAGCTCACTCATATAAATCACCTTATCCAGACCCGATGAGGATTCCTCCGAAAATTCCTTCTCCGGTATGTTGAAGGAAACTTTCTTAATCGGTTTTCTAGAACCTAAATTATTGAGAGGGAGAGGAGTGTGATGCGTCTTGAGGGGTTCGGGGGAACACCTTGAGGAGTCATTTCTCGACTTCCTCTCACTGGATAACCAACTAGAAGAAGGAGCAACCGTGGTTTTGGGTTGGGTCAATTCAGTCTTGGTTGTTTCCTTTGAAGGTCTGGGATGTGGTGCGGTGCTGCCATATATATTGTATTCTTGAAGGGTCAGCGCCCGTCTCGGGAAGGTGCTAGTGATCTCAGTTGGCTCGGCATTATTATGCTCTTGTGTCAGATCATCAAAATGGTCATGGCAATCAGCAAAATTCGTGTCCGACTCAAAGATAGCTTCTAGTCATGATTCCTCCTTAGAAGTTATCACGGTGGTGGTGCAAGCAGTTGGTGAAGTGGAGGTGTGGGGAGTCTCTGAACCAATGGTCGTTCGGACAGTCGATATCTCAAGTGTGGCAGAGAGGTGGGACTAATCTACCTCTCGATGGTCACGATTATAAACAACCTTTTGGGGCAACCTAGAGTAAAGTGTATCAAAGAATGGGTGAGGTCGAAGTGGTCCCAATGATGTAAAATCGATTTCTTGAGTCTCGCAAGCTATATTGCCTTAGTTGAGGCTAAGAATGACTTCTTGAGAATAATAGGAGTCTGGGTAAACTCTCCTTGATGCTCAATATCAATGACCGTGAAGTCTATCTGGATTAGAGCACTTGGAAAGTAATGATGACTAAAATGGCTCCTCTTGACTGTTTGATAGATCGATCGGCTATCTGAACGATCTCTCTCCACAATCTGATTGGCCTGAGTTTGAGCTTGTCAAACACAGAGGTTGGGAGGATATTTATGGGCGAGTCATCATCGATTCTCGCATGGGTAAAAATGGTGTCTTTGATTTCACACTTAACTCGGGGCAACCGCTTCACTATGCGGCTTTTGGTCTTTCTCCCCATCACCAAGGAGGTGGCCATAGACATTCTGTGTCTTTCAGTCCTTGTTCTCTTATTAGCCGACCTCTTGGGCATCAATTTACTCCTTACAAATCTCTTGAGGTCAGGGAAGTGATCTATGGCCTTTATTAAGGGAAGTTTGAAAATCAATTTCTCATCGAGCACTTCCCTTATGACAGGATCCAGTTTTTTTACGTCATTTTCAATTTTTGTGTGATTGTTTGGCTTTTCAAGTTTTTGGTATTTTTGGGTGATGAATGATCAGACTCTGGATTGGAGGGTAAGTGGTTAGTAGAAGAGGGAGGTAGAATGGACTCCAGCTGTACAAAATGTGTGGGTTCCCTAATGTTTGCTTTGTTTTCAACCTCAAAACTATTCGTATCCTTTTCCACTTTCATTCCCAAGCTGGCAGAAATTAAGTGAAATATTTCCATAACATCTCTCAACTTATTACCAAATGATTCATTTTTATCAATAATTCTAGAGATGTCATCTTCCACACAATTCTCATGACAAATCATGGGAGAGTTCTGTTCAATTGGAGGATACTGTTGAGATATTGGGGTCTCATATTCAACATACCTAGACTCTGGTATGTAACGTTGGGTTGAGTATGGACCATTTGAATGGCAGACATTGGTCGGAGCCTCATATGATGGAGTCAATAAATAGGGGACTGGTAAGTATAGCTCATGAGTCCAATCTAGTGAATGTGTATGATCTCTAAATGGCTTATAAGAGGGATGGTCAATGTAAGCTTGATCACTAAAGTCAATCAAGTCTGGGAAATCATGATGTGCAGGCCTCTCCATTTGGGTTGTTCGATCGATCAAGTTGTTCTGCCAGTCATCTGTCTCAACAATAGCTTATTCTTCGTATGGTTCATTGATTCCAGCAAGCTCTCAAGAATAAGGACAATCATCCCAAGAAGAAAGTGGATTTGGAGTGTTAGAATATGAAATAGGTGAGAAATGCGAAGAAGTGGAGAAGTCAGTCGAAGTTGTGACTTCATAATAGTGTCGAGGTGTAACCGACTACGGGTAAGGGTCTTCCGTGGATGGCAGAGGATACATGGAAGAAGGAGAAGGCGAAGATGAACGGTATATGGTCGAGTAGGAATAACCATAGGTCTCAGGGAACGGGGACCAATATCCCGATATTTTTAGGAGAAAAGGATGAATGTAAGAAGATCAAGGTACAAAATGTGCAATTACACAGGATAACACACACTGACAAACAAAAAGACAAAAGCAAGAGCAAACCCTGAGTTCACGCTCAACACGGTGAAGGACCCAAAACTGAGTCTGATTAGTCTGGTTGATTTTAAGTGTGACTTTTCAGACAAGTAGCAAAGGTTATGCAGCCTATAGGGAAGTCATCTCAATGCCTGATACATTTTCCCTATTTAACCTGTCACCTAAGATACAAGCACCCTTCCTTTCTTCGCTCCTATCCCAAGCTGAGGAATTCAAAGGCATGCCCCTATCAACCTACCAAAGCAGGCAGAGGCTGACAAGGCTGGGACTTCACCCCAAAGGGTTACTAGCTACTTGTCGCAGAGCACTGCTGGTTCGCCCCTATCTACCTGCGGACAAGCAGAGGTTACTTGGTGCTAGTCAGTGAACCTGAAAGAATTCAACTTGTGATATTTGCTAGGATCGGGGTTTGTGATATGGAAGGCGAGAATTTTGGCTCTGCCTTAGGGTGTGCACACACACTATGTACCCTCACTCAGCCTGAAATCAATATCGTGGTTACTCTCCCGAAAATGGGTTAATTTTAGTCAATTTTTTTAGTCCAATTCAATTAACAGCCCCAATTTTAAAGATTAGTTGTTACTGTAATTAATCCACACAAGCAGTCACGTCTACCGTCCAGTCCCAATTCCTTTATCCTAGGTTAGAAAACCGAGAGAGAGAGAGAGAATTGGAAAAATCCTATGCAATCGAGAAAATGATGATGAATGCTTGAGAAAGAAGACTTACAGTGCCTCCAGCTCTTTACCATGCAAGATGCAATACTGAATTGAAAATTTACACTATATGAAATGCAATCGAAGAAAAGTCTCTCCTAGACATGCAGTTCTATTAGCGAGTGCAGAACAAATTTAAATTCGGCTAAGTCCTACGGTCTAAGTGAGTCTCTTACTGGTGAAGTGGGGTCCTAAATATTACAAGCACAAACAGTCCTAAGAAAGCTCTAAGAGCTGCAAGTGCAGGTCCTATCCAACGTCAAGCAACCGCACAACACACGAAGACTCTTTTTATTATTACTTACAAGCACGAGAACCCAAATAGGAACTGCTTTAAAGATGCAATTACAAGTTAGTAAAAATATCTCTTCAATGACCTCCTTGGCATCTTAACAGCTGACTCGATCCACAAATAGTCGACCTCTGATGTTCTTCAAGATGCGTCGAATTCAAGAAAGCCGCTCCAAATCCACCGGGCCCTCGCACAAAAAGATAAAAATTATTTCAGAGAGAGATATTAAAATATATACAAAAATGATCAGAAAAATAATTAGGGAAAAATGGATAATTACAAGGTGGCGTGGGGGTCAGACTACCCGAGTGAATGGAAAACGTGAATCTAATTTTCTAAAGTGATCTTATACTGTCTGCCTCCCTAGCAACGACGCCATTTGATTAGCACATATTTACCCTTTTTAATAGTATTGAATTAAAGATATGTTGCTGTCAGATAAATCCGGATCGATAAAAAATTAACTGTATGGATCGATGAATCGTCGAATGAAATTAATATACGGTTTTATGTTTATTTAACCTAGGCAAGCCCCAGGGTCGATTAAAGGAGACAAAGGAACAACTTTAGATCAGATTAGGTGAATTAGATCATGATTTTCCAAATAAGATTTTTTATATTTTTTATGCAAAATAAATGCCCATGTACAAATGCGGATGAATTAGGTTATTAAGAAAATAAACAACTTCGCCAAATTTAATTTTAATCTGAAATTACTCCAAATTGACCAAGTTGTATTTTTCCTATAAACCTAATCTAATGATGAATGCAAAATGTATTTTTTTGGAATTTTTGGATTTCAAATGCATAAATGGAAAATGCAAACTTTTTTTGGCTTTTTATGCAAATTTTTATGCAAATGATATGCAAAAATTATGAAAATTTTACTGGAAGTGAAATATGATGAAATGAAGCTACCCTAATTTTTTAGAATTTTCTTACACTTTATGTTTTTTTTGTTTTTTTACTGAAAACATAGAGATTGTGAGTATTTAATTCCTAATTAATCCATGAAATCAAAATTTCCAAAGAGTTATTTATCTCAAAAAGATATTTTCATTAAAAATTCAAGAGAATTTAAATTTTGTAAAAATGTTATTCATGGATTTAATTAAAATTTAATTACAAAAAGCACTCTAGAATTTATTTTATGCACAAGACAACTTCAATCTAGAAAAAAATGGATATAATATAAAACACATGTAGAGGCGTCATTTGAAACTTTTTCACAATTTTTGGGGCATGGAATATACCTATGCGAATTTCATAGAAAAAATGGGTAAAATATAACTGAATTTCAAACTTGGATTTTTACTAAATTATCCAATGCTCATATAAATGTATGTAAATAGTCAAAAGATAAACAATTACTTTCTCTAAAAATGCTATTTTTTATTAAAAACTGATGCAAAACGGATGTCCAAATTAATACTCAAAGTCAGGGTGTCTTCGCAATACAGAAATGAACTAAACGAACTAAAATTGTGCACGAGGGCACTCTTACTAGTAAAGAAAGTTGATGGATAGAAAGTGCAATTTTCATAAAAAAAATGAAAAAGAGAATTCGATCTCCTTTAACCCACGCTAGGGCAAGAGACGTGGGGGGCGCGGGGTCGAGTGGGCGGCGTCCAGCGATGGAGGCGCAACTGCTCAGTTGGTCGTGCATGGATGATGAGGCAGAGCGGGGCAGGGGGCGCAGCAGTAGAGGACCAGGGGTGCTGCAGGCAGCTTGCTGTTGCTAGTGGGGCACTGCTAGGGAAGCCACGTGGGGCTGGCATTGACGCGCGGCTGGGATGCGCGGAGGTGATGGCGCGAGGTGGCGCACCGCGGCAGAAGGTGCATGAGGAGTATGCAGCATCGCGTGTTGTGTCTCACGTGAGGCTGGAGGCAGCCGTGGAGGCCACGGTGGTAAGGTCGATGCTAGGTTGGTCGTCAAGATACAAGGCAGCTAGCGGTCACTTGGGGCTGGCCGCGTAGGGCGCACGACGGCTGTAAGGCGGCGCGGGTAGATGGCGGTGGGGGAGTGGCTTGAGCAGTGAGGATGGCGCGTGGCTGGGAGCGCGGGCGGCTCCAGGGGGCGGCGGCGGGCATTGCTGCTGCTTCGTCCTGGTTCTTTTTATTTATTTCTTTGTAATATATTTTTTTTTGTAATTTTTTTAAACATGAAAAAATATGTAGAGATGAAATGATGGTGATGATGATTGTGATGGTCGTGGTGTTTATGAAATGTTTTGGCGATGAACAATAAGGAAAAAATTGTTAGATAAAATAAAACAAAAAGATGAAGATAGAATACTTACTTGTGAGAATCGCCGAATTTGGAGGAGAAATGTTGCAATCCGATCGTCGCTTTAAGGATATGACATGTGCTCTGAAGCTCAACGAGAGTTGTGAAACTCATGATGGTGGTGCAGACCACCGGATCTCGCCTTCGGCTCATCGTCGCTCGACGTTGAAGAAGGAGCTGTCACCTCACGACTTTGACTGAGTTAGAACCTCTCTCACTCGTAGAATGCCGGATGATGAAAAATGGAGGAGGAGATGTGAATATAAAGAGGATGAGGAAGTTGGAAAAGAGATGGACAAAGTGGAGAAGTAGGGAGTTGATGGCTTGAAGTGGAAGACAAGTAAGGGGAGAAGGAGTAAAAAGGGGAATAAAATAAATAAATAATAAAGTATTATAGTAGGCTACTAAAAATAATTAGGAGAAAATAAATAAATATAAATAATTAATTAAAATAAATAATAATTAAAATAAAATACAAAATTATTAAAATAATAAAAATAGGATGACACGTGGCAGCTCCAGGAGCTGCAACGTGTCGCTCCTAGAAAATTAAAAAATTAAATGTAAAGAAAAATAAAAAAGAAATAACAAAAGGGGTTAAATCAAAATGTGATCAACACGAAAGTTGCTCGTCTTGACGATATCTACAACTTTGTGAAGGGTCAAAAATCAAAGAAAGTAATCTGTACAAAAATATTTTTGGGTGGTATCTTATAAGTATAAAATACCGGATTTTATCTTTTGCATTTTTGTCATTTTTAAATAAGAGAAAATTTAAAAGAAAGTTAGAAAAAATTTGAAAGAAACATTTACAACTTAATCTAATTTCTTTGGATTTTTAATAATTAAGAAAATAAAAGGATAAAATACAAGGGCAAAAAGGTCAATATGTACAATATACAATAGGGGCTCAAAACTCAAGTTTTGCATACAATCTCCGATTTTAATGAAGTTGGTCTCATTTTGAAGGTATTTGAATGTATATTACTTTAAATGTGAGTAGACTTAAATCAGACAATGTATGAGAGAGATATGTGCATTTTAAGGTTCATAGTTTCAAACTTGGATTTGGGTTTTATTGGTCAATTTTACAAATTAGTATTTTTTTATATTTTTCCTTTATTAGTGTTAGTAATATATACACTATAGAGTCAATTTTATTAAATTTAGAGTTAGTATATAATATATACAAATAGGTTATTTTAGCTAATATACAGGTGAATATTTACAAGTTAATTTGGCTCCTTGCAAATATGAATGCTAAAATGCAGATATTATTTACACATGCATGAAGGATAATTATGCAATAAAAGTGGAAATATGCAGCTAATTGCTCGGGAACAAAGCTCTATTTTCAGCTTTTAGAGTGATGAATCACAGATTCATCACAGACCTAACTACTGAGATCCATACTAATCCTAGGATTAACACCTTACTCTCTTCGATTCGCCTATAAAAATATCTAGAGATGGTTCGTCCGTACTAACTTTCCCATTACCAGACTCAACTGACCGAGTACCCTATTTCTTCCCTCTATCTCGACCCATCAAGGTGGTAACAACATCTTTGGACAATCACGGGTGGAAGAAGGGTGATCAGGGGAGGTTCCAAGGCGACTTCGCCGCCTTGAATCGCCTTCATTTGGTTGGCGTAAAGCTATAAATATCAACGGTTCGTTTGCGAAGAGCAGAAGGTTCAGATAACCTTCATATTCCCATGTGAATTCCTCCACCAAATTTCGAATTTTTAATCATTTTTAGGCTACTTAATCACTCTCTTAAACACCATAATCTACCTCCTTTCGATTGCTACCAAAACCCTCTCCTGATTAGACTTGATTCATTGATAGTTTTGCATTTGAAAATTCATATTTGAACCTTGTGTTGTGTGTAAGAACAACACATCTCCAGGTCGATTCTTCTAATTGAGCCCAAATTTTGATCTTGCACGTTGTTCAATAGGTTGATGCTAATCCCAAGAGCATCTGAGTTGATTATTTGGATCACTTGGTTGTCAAAATTGAGTTGATTTTACTTATTACACCTGGAAGCCATTCTGTAGTTCCTTGAACCCTAAGGAGAGGATCCCTCTTCTTCGATGCCATTCCTCGCTACAGGGGAGCTCAAATGGGGAAGGAGTTCCCAATTCTAGCTATGCCATAGTAATTTAGTAATTCAACATCGTCGCAACTGTCAGAGATCGATATTAGAATGAAATAGTCACCGCTGCACTTCAGGAAAGAGGAAAGAACATGGAAAGGAACTAGGATAGCAGCCTTGCATCATATGCCCAGAGCGAAGGGTCCAGATCGCGTGCACCATTCTAATCGCATCCATTCATTCTGAAGCATTAGAATATTTGCAACGAAGCATCTACCGATTTCAGCATTTTGCGCCCACCGCCTAAGTTTCCAGTTTTTATATTTAGGTCCCCGCACAAGGACTTAAGTGTGAGAAAACTTATTTTCTTTACATTTTAGTCCCTAACCAAGGACCAAACTGCAAAAACCTTTATTTCTTTTATTTCTTTTATACCCATGAACTTTAAACCTCATTTGGATACATTATTGACATTATTTTGTGATGATTTTCTTGGGGTAGTAATACAACTGCCCCACATTTATTTCAAGTTGATTTTAGAGAATTGTTATCATTATTTCATTGATATTTAGTTTTTCGATTTGCGACACCTTCTTGATTTCTTTTCGCATACTTTCTCAAGCCTGTTGCTCGAGCTCTTCGTGGATCTACTATATAGTACCACTCTACATATTTTACCACATTATAATATATTATAGATCTCCATTATTTTGAAAAATATCTCTTTGAAAATCAAATAAAAATTAAAATCAAATAAAAATTACAAAAACTAAAATCGATAAAAATAGTTTTATCGCTTTCTTCAATAACTTAAAAATAACAAAAATACCTTTCTTCTCAAAAATCTAAGTATTGTTATTCTTCTTCCTTGAGTTTGATCCAAGGACACTTACCTGATTAATAATTAGTATAGATAAAGATAGGAGAGATGATCACTTATATTCACTTCTCTCTCTCTCTCTTATTTTTATCGATTTTTGTTTGAACAAAAGTTTTGTTTTGAGCGGTTCCTCTACACCAAAATTACTATTTACCATTTGCAAAGCACTCGTTTTCAGATACCAATTTTATGACCCTAAGACTCAAAATGTATTTATTTAGAGAAGTAAAATTTTTGCAAGATGAATTCTTTTAAAATCAAGAAAATAATGAAGTTAAGAAACTAATTGAATCTAGTGAGAACGATGAAAGCCCTAATACATAAATTAAAGAAATGATTAAAAATGACATGATTGGATAGTCAGATCTTAATTCCAAGAAAGGCTTCCTTCCTTTAATACATGGTATTCTCCTATCTAAATGGATAGTTCCTAAAAATGTTAAGGAAAATAAACACATTGATAGATTCCCTCACGCATAGACTATAAGAAGCTTGATGTATGTCATAATGTATACTAGACCAGATATCTACCATGTAATGGGAGTGGTAAGTCGTTATCAATCCTTCTATGGAGAGAAACACTAGACTACAGTGAAAAGCATCTTCAAGTACATAATAAGAACTACATCTTGGTTTGTGGAGATAATAATCTCCAAGTCTTAGGATACACCAACTCGAATTTTAAATCAGATGTTGATGGTGGGAAGTCAATCTCAGGGTTCTTATTCTTGTTGGATGGTAGTGCTCTGCGAGCTAAGTATAGAAACAAGTGGGACACTATAAATGTTTCGACAATGTAAAGCATTGGATGCATAAGATGTGGCAACTACATTGGATGTAGTTAATGTTCACTTAGGGTATGCAAGTTTGTAATAGAACTTGGCATAGTCATCAGTGACAAAGTAATTAATCATCATACTCAGATATTTAACAAAATAGTCTGCGATTAGCATAATGAATATGGGGTTGAGAGTTGTACATAAATGACTCTAAGGGCTAGTGGGAGACTATTGGACTTGTAATACCTTGGCGACCCATTAATGCAATAAAAGTTATAGTTTTATCATGTTCGTCTAAAATATAATGAATGAATGTGAATGCACTTTACTACAAAGGTACCTTTATATAATTAGGGTGTTGTACCATGGCCATATTGAATATCATATAGCTGGGAGGATATGATTGACTTCAAACATGTGATATTCAATAAAGATCTTCAATCTAAGAAATAGATGGCAACATTTCTCTAAAGATTGATTTCCACCTGACTTCTTGATGCTGCTCCTCTACATAGGAATGGAGATTTGGAAGTGTTTGGATAATCAAGTCAATGATTTGATCTGATGAGATGGAGATAAAGTAAGATTTGAATCGTAACTATCACTGTCAGAAAAAATGCATCTATATTCATGACTATGTGCATTTGACAAACCAATAGGTTGGTGACCTCGTCAAGGTCTATCTACTGACATGTTAGGGTGCATATGAAGACATATGAGAAGTATGATCTCTCAAAGGAATCATATAGGTTCATAGTTGATGAATCGAGAGATAAATATCACTCATGAGATATTTTGGGGTCATTATGAATTTCATGAATGGTCATCTTGTTTTATGAAATAAGATACGAATTCGATATATTAATATATACTTTTGAGAAGTAAATGATTGTTATTGTCACCCAATTATTAAATGAGAAATCTATTGATATGTTCCAAAGAAGGTAATCAAATAAGGTTTGGACTTTATATCAAATTCTTCTAGTCTGAAGGATGGGTGAGTAGCGGGAATACTCAAAGTTAAATCTATCATAATGGATCATCTACCATAATGCTTCCATTCCAAGGGAGTGATGAAATATGATGATTTTAGTGGATCCACTTGGCCAGATCATTTGAGATTCAATTGGCTAAATCACAATTTTTTTCTAATCCAATTTTCAATTCTAATTCCAATTTTAGTGTCCAAATATTGGAAGCAGAAATGGTCATTGAAATAGACATATACAAGCTACTTAAGCTCATTTCTAATCTCTAAATGGTTTGAACTATGATTAGAAATGGTTGAGGAAGTTGGGTTCAACTCACTGATACTTTCTTAAGCTCACATAGAGTAGCTTGCATTTTGTTGAGCTCACTTAGAGTGTGAAGTGTTCCACTCAAGCTCAGCTGATAAGAGTATATCAATTTCAAGCTAAAATGGTATCAAACTTGAAATTTGATTGATACCCCGATTTCAAGTAACTATACGTGTATAGTATGATCTTGTATGATCTCCCCGACACTATCACCAAGTATCTGCATTTGTATCTCATGACTCCTTAGATTAGAACTCGTACTCATTGATGTCAAATGTGTTAATATTAATTGTCATTATTATATTTTATTCATAACAACATTTTTATAATATGATTTGCTAATATAATTCACTGATTAATGTTAATGATGATTCACAATAATTAACTTTTTATGGATGTGATTCATAAAAATATTTATGTCAGTATGATTCATGTAATTATTTCAAGGAACATGTGTGAATGTGATTCACATTATAATAATCAATATAAATTAGATTTGCATTATTTTGGATTTATGAATATGATTCATAATCTACGAGGATTATTCTCATAAAATTACCAATTAGATTATCATAATGAACAAAGCCACAATTCCAATCTATATTTGGAAAGAAGGGGGGATGTGTATCATGACAGATGACACCCTTTATGAGAGTCCTAATTTGATTAGGCTCTCAATTTTTGCTTAGTTAATTAATTGGTTATTAAAAGGATATAATTCTAGTCCTTCTTGTTGAATGGACTAAATTATAACCATTGATCTATGATCCAAGGGAGACCATGGAGGACGTCTACTACGAGGAGAAGACTCCTAATAAACGTCCCCCATTGCTAAAAGAGAGGAATATGCCTCTCTTTCAAAGCATGATTGTTCCTCCTTATAATTCCATGTTTCCTTAATGAGCGAGAGAGAAGTTTACAGAGTAGAAGACTCTCTATACACATCCCCCCCTCTCTCTAGAACCCTACACATCCACCTTGAAGCCTCCATCTTTTCTTCAAAGATATGACCTTGTGAGAGAGACGATTGTCTTGTTCATCATGTTTCATCTATGTGTAAAAGTGGACTCAATTTTGTAAGATGAAATCAGATGCTTGAAATCATATTGGTCTCATCCTTGGGTGTACAACATCAAGAAGAAGAAGACATCAAAGTTCGTGGGACGCTACATGACTCATCATCTTACCCACGAGAGAGACAAGAACATATCAAACTTTAATCGAGAGGTCTCTTGCTTTAGAGATTTGCACTTCAAGAGGTAACTTTGATATCATTTCGAAATTCCTTAGAATATTAAAATCCATGTTAGGAAAATTATTTTCATAAATTAATGATTTTGCTAAGCATAAAAAGTTGTGCAAAATTTTATTGTTCATACGATAAACATACATCATCTTAAGCTAATAATTTACCAATTTTCTTTGTTTCTGTGATGCGAAGTTCATAATAATATTATGTACACCATTTATATTCATCATATTTCAGTCTATAAACCCACTTTTTTCTCATGCCCTCTTACTTTTGGGCAACTTGACAAGCTAAAAGGTATGGTTGTCATGAAGGGACTCCATCTCATCTTTCATGGCTTCTACTCCTTTCTCCTTGTTCATATCTTGCAAGGCTTCCTCACATCATTTAACCTCGTCGCAATATGACAATAAGATGTATTCATGCGCAAAATATCTGGTGGAAGGCAACTCTCACTCATGGGTTTTTGTTGTGAAAGAGAATGAGACGAAGAAGAGCTCTCATTATCCGACCCGCCGCCATCATCACCATCATTTGCATCATCATCAAGAGTGCAGACCTCTGGCACATCTTCCTCTTCTCTTGCATATGGAACCTGCTCATAAGCATCATTTGGGACCACATGTGGATTACTTTACAAATGGACTGGCTCCAAATCATATGGTTTATAGCTTCTCGAAGGAAAGTTGTTAGCAGCTTTCTAGATGTCCTCAATAGTTGGTCCTTAGAAAAGACCACATCTCTGCTCCTCAACAACTTCTTCTCAACTAGATCATACAACCTGCAACCAATATCATCTTGATCATATCCCAAGAAAAAGCATTGCTTTATCTTTGTGTACAACTTGGATATTTCATCCTTGGGAATGTACACAAATGTGCACAATTGCACAACATCTAAAGACCTACAAATAGTTGTATGAGACATCTTTTCCATGCCAAACAATGCCCAGGGACATCCCCATCAAAGGGTACATGTGTAGAGAGATTTATAACATAAACAATTGTTTAATGATCTTCACTCCAAAAAGAATTGGGAACATCAAGGTGCTGATTGTTCTCTCTACAATGCCATTCAATTGTGGTGTCTTAGGTACATTATTCTGGTGTCTAATGCCATATTGCAATACTCATCAAATGTTCCAGTGAATTCACCACCATTGTCATTGCGGATGCACTTGAATTTCTTTCCAGTTTGTCGCTCCATATACAAGTCATTGAAACCACCAAGGGCTTGATCCTTCCTCTTGAAGGCATAAAACAAAAATTCTAGAAAAGTCATCAATTAATGTAAAAAAATAAAGTACATCACTGAGAGAACTTACTTTTGGAGGATCACAAACATTGGTATGAACAAACTCCAACACTTGCATCTTCCTTGATGGTGGATGGCTCCCGAAGGAGACTTTTGTCTGCTTCCCAACCAAGCAATGCATGCATATATACAACTATTCTTTCGTAACATTTGCTAGAAGATTCTTCCTTATCAAGCATTGTAACCCCTTCTCACTCATGTGACCAAATCGTGAATGCTCCAACTCAATGGATTTTACATAACCAGTTATGTGTGCAATATCGTGGAAATAGAAGCATTTATGATGTAAATATTGTTGTTACATTTCTTACCATGAGCAATAATCAAGAAACCTCGAGTAAGCTTCCATCGCCCGCCAACAAAGGTGTTTGGTATCCTTAATCATTGAGCTTCTCTGTAGAAATAAGGTTTAAGTGCATGTATGTTGCGTGTCTCACATCCTTGAGTGTCAACAACACTCCATTGACATTCTTGAATGCAACATTGCAAAATGCCAATAATAGGGGGCAAAGAATCATTTCCTATCTTCAATGTGCCAAAGTTACCAGTTGTGTATGATGAGAAGAACTCTCTCTAAGATGTAAGATATAGTGCAGAACCACTGTCAACAAGTCAAAAATTACCATCACGTGCGGCATTCATCATCTCCTCATCACAAATAAGGAGGAGCTCATGTTGTGCGCATACAACAACATAGTCATTCTTCTTTTCTTTCTTGTCGCATGGATTCCTTTTATCTCTCTTGAATTAGAAGTAATACTTCTTGATGTGCCATTTCTTCTTGTGGCACTCCGTGTTCTTATATTTCGACTTGGACTTTATCCTATTATTATCTCTGCCCTTATCATTCTTGATCATGGTCCTCCCCATGTTCTCTATAAGTAGAACATCTGAATGTCAAGAGCTTCTTGGAATTGTCTTTGCATCTCTACATTGAGAATGTCAGACTTTATAGTCTCCAATGAAACAACCTTGTTAATTGTAAAGTCACTAAGTGAGACTTTGAAAGTTTCCCAAGAATCTAGTAGAGAAGCAAGTAATAATAGTCTCAGAACCTCATCTTCAAATTTGATACCCATGCACATCAACTAATTTATAATTTCTTGAAAATCATTGAGAAAATCTGAAAAAGAACTGTCCTATTTAAACCTCAAGTTTTGCCAATCTCTTAAAAAGAAATAATTTGGTACTTCCCGTCTTGGAGGCGTAAAGATTTTTCAACTTCAACCATAAGCTTCTCGCATGGATTTAATCTCAGATGTGACTGTAGAAATTTTCATCAACAACCTATCTAATGAAACCACAAACTTGCCCGTGTTCAAATTTCCATTTCTCATCAATTTTGATTTCAGGCTTTTGGGTGGAGAACACCAGAATATGCATGGCCTTCACATATAAAAGATACTTCATTTTTCTTCCTCAAAATGTAAATAGTCTCATTAAGACTAATCATTCAGCTCAAACCAAACACCGATTTCAAATCCGCCATAGAACAAGCTTCGATATCACTCTGTTAGGAAGAAGCAATCCCACGTTTGATGTGAAAGCTTATTGAATCGAGCAATGTGACAAATTTAAAAGATCAAACCGAATGGTACAAGAATCATAAGCAATCAAGCACAGAATGTAATCACAAGGACAACCACAAATACGAGGGATTTTAACGTGGAAGTCCTAAAATGAGATGGGAAAAACCATGAGGCCTATTTGATCCAATCAAACTTCTCCAATAATTTTGGTTATGTATTCTCCCTAGAAGCTATACAAAGACAAATCCATCTACTAAATATGTATCAACAAAAAAGCCACCAATATAAATGAAAATGAAAGAAGATTTAGAAATGGCACCCGAATATGCTGCTCTAACAAGCACCACAGCTGATCTAATTTTTCACATCCACGACATGATTACCAGCAGCAAAACAGCACCCCGATCAAAGCAAAATGGAAGGAGATTAAAAAAGAAAGATGCGGCCCTAACCATTGTACAACTTCAAGAAGCAGCCATAAGGAAATGAGAGAGTTCACAATCTTTGATTTTGTCTGCCAAGTGCTGCAAAAACGACTAGGCAAATTTCTTGGATGCCCAAATGGCTTAACTGCATTACTTGTCTCGAATGTGCTAGAAATAGCATGGTTGTCCACAACCCAACATCGTCATCTTTCCCTTGCCCCCATTCGGTAGATTGTCAAGGGATAAATGACGAACATCTCTTATACTTGTCCGATGAGTTATAGGCAATAGAAAAGAATGAATATCGTAGAAAGAATTATAAAAGATAATAAAATCATGACATGATGGGATAACTATCCATGGATAACGTCCTTATATCTTAAGATAATGTCATATTTTCCAGCAGCAAAATAAATAAAGGTACGTATTGTTTGCTTCAAAGATACTTTCTAAACATATTCTCCGAATCTTTGAGATCACAAACACTAACCGGCAAAATAAAAAAAATCCTTAGATTGAACCATGAGTTTAGATATCGCAACAACTACATATAAAATAAGCTCGTTGAGAATCTATTTATCACACATGATTTCGTCATCGGTTGAGAGTAAACTCTGTTAGCATTTTAAAGACTTTTATTGCATTTGTGTAAGTAAGGCGTATATATCAAAAACCTAGATAAGCTAGCATGAAACAATCATAGAGTTTCACCCCTAATTGAGTCATGTCATTGGCATTGTTGATGGATCTTTCTCGATAGTGTGGAAGAGCTATAGTGGAAATGTTGATCCAAAATTCTAACCGTATGACTACTAATACTAATATAGTAACCTCCTGCCATACAAACATATGTTAAAAAAAGAATCTAAAATCCAGGGAATATGATCCATATGCTAAGTAAGGATGTCGAGCTCTATTACTATTCTAGGATTCAGTTACGCCTTGAATGTCTTATTCTTGATATATATATATATATAGAGAGAGAGAGAGAAAGAAAGAGAGATAGAGAGATGGGATTAGTGAGGTTGGAAAGGGGCTTCAGGTGAGGGAGGATGGATCTAGATGCCATGATCCATTCCACCTCCATATGCCGTGAACTAGAACTACGAATAGTGTCCTAAGACTATTATAATATACTACAACTAGATCATGTTCTAGATCGAGATCTCAAATTAAGACTTTTGACCAGATAAATTCCTTTGTAGCTTTAATGCCATATAATATGTTATGAAAAATGTAAACCATTACTAGCCATTATGCAAGAAAACTTGTAGGGAAATCATTCTTTTATCTCCATTATGCAAGAAAAGTTGTAGGGAAATCATTCTTTTATCTATATTATAGGATAAATTGTGTTTGCATTTATAAGGTCCATTATTATAATTAGCATTATGTAAAATGGGCATCTAAATATCATAAGATTGTTGATATAAATTAGTTAAATCGTTGATGCTGATACATGCTTGTAGATCTAAAAAGTTTGATCAACGATACAACTGGCATCATCATGTGGTATTCAAAAAAGATCTCCAGTTTGAGAAAAAGATTGCAACCTTTGTCAAAAAACTGACAATGCGACGATACTCTTGATGTAGGTCACTTTGCATAGGAATAGGAATTCAAAGGTGTTGGTAAGTTAAGTTAAAGAGTTAATGTGACCACATCAAGATACTAACGACTTGTATTGTATACTTGTGAGTGCATGCATGAGTGAGGAAATGGTTAATACACAAACATGCATATTTTTATCATAACAAAACTTTTGTGAAAAGCTTATAGCCAGGTCAAGAGCATGAAAGATACTAGACCAGGACGAGTCTCAAGCTGAGGAGCTCAAGCTTAAGTCTAGAAGAAGCTAAGAATCTCAAAGGAGTTCAAGGATATGTAACACCAATTCAAGGTCAAGGAAGGATCTCAAACTCAAGAAGAAGACGAAGTCCTTTGTTTTATTGAGTCATGCCTTTTGTAATTGTGTTAGAATGTAAAATATCTAAAATCATGCATATTACATTTTAGCCCTTTGACTTTCATTTTTAAAAGTCAACCTGATTGATTAACCATTCAAACATGATCGATCACTCTCCTTTTATTACAATCATTATTTTAATTACAATGGCTACATTTCTTATCGACTGATTTTAATCCTTGATTGATCATCTCTTGCTTCTGATCGATTGCATAAGTCCTTATGATCAATCATTTGATTATGATCAATCATCCTTGTATTATGATTGATCATAGTCCATTTAACAAAGATTTTTGAAGCTGATATTATTCCCAATTTATTCACAATGGCTACTTTTTTAGAGTCAAAGTCTATGAGGATTCTATCCCTAATCGATCATATTCCATTTCTTTGGGTATTATTTAGATCTTTTTGATTATGTCAAAAAGGAGGAGAAAATATTGTTTACAAAAATTACTCTCACACATTATTTTTTGGCAAAACATAAAATATTTTGTCATCAACAAAAAAGAGGAGATTGTGAGTGCATGCACGAGTGGGGAAATCATTAATATATAAGAATGCATATTTTGATGATTACAAAACTTACGTACAAATCGTGTAGATAGCTCAAGAGCAGGAAAGCTACTAGACTAGGAAGAAACTCAAGCTAAGGAGCTCAAGTTTAAGTGAAGAAGAAGCTAAGAATCTCAAAGGAGTTGAAGGATATGGAACTCCAGCTCAAGGTTAAAGAAGGAATTAAGCTCAAGAAGAAGGTAATAAAATCTTGCTATTTGTAATTATCTTAGAATGTAAAAGATCGCAAATCATGCATATTGCATTTCAACTCTTTGGCTTTGACCTTCAGATCAAAGAGTTAAGCATATCGATCAATCATTCACGCCTGACTAATTACCTCTGATCGATCACTTTCCTTTCATATTCTATCATTATTTGAATTACAACAACTATCATTTTAGTCGGTTAATTTCGTTCCTTGATCGATCATCTCTTGATTATGATCGATCACCTAAATATTTAAGAATGATCTTTTAATTCCGATCGCATATATTTGTATCATGGTCAAACATATTCTATTTGAGAAAGATTTTTGAAGACAATTTCATTCCTGATTTGTTCACAGTGGATACTTTTTGAGAGCCAACATCTATTGGGACTCTAGCTCTATAAATAGGACCCTCTTCATCATTCTACAACACACAACAAAGAGCAACAAGATCTCATCTTTCTGCTCTCTACTCTATACTCTAAGAGAAAGTTTCAAGAGTTATTTTCTACTATGTTCTTTATTCCTACATTTGTGGTTCTCTGTGATTGACTCTTATGAGCACGCTTCTTGCTCTGCGAGATTGTTTTAGTTTTTCCTCATATTCTACATTGCATACTTACTTTGGCATACTCTTACAAGATAGTGGAGTCTGACTCATCAGACTCAGATTCATATCAAACACTGAAGTAAATAAGATGTCTTATTATGAACTTTATAATATCTTGCAAGATTTTTTTAGAAAATTCATGAAACTTGAAAAGATAAACAACAAACTTGCATAGGATAAATCTAGTTTGCTAAATGACTTTAATGTATTCAAAAAGGAAAACTAAGCTGCTAAAATAGAATCTAAGTAGTTTTAAAGTAAAAATTACCTTTTAGAAAAAAGGAGTTGCTAAGCCCAGAAAGAAATTTACTTTTGTACCTACTTCTGTAAGAGGAATGGAAAACGTAGAAAACCATTCATCTACCTCTAATTCTCTAATTCTTTTCAAAAATAAAAATGGGTTTGGAGAAATAATGGAATGTGCATCCTAATCATGAAGAACCCAAAAATAAAGGGGACCATAAAAATATTTTTCAGGTGTTGAAGGCTAAATAAGATGGATGAGGTTACATTAACAAAGATGGGCCCTACCAAGGACAAACAACTTTCAGAACCATTGATGGACGTCACCATCATGGAGAAGCTACCAAAGTTAGAGATGTTCGCTGCCAAGAACCCTAGATGACTTCTTATGTTTTTAAGGTAGTTTATTTATGCATATCATGAATTGGTGATAAGACCTCAACTCGTATCTTTAAGGTAGAAACTCTAAACAAAGATTAAGGGGGAACTCTGGTTTAAGTGGAGCTCATTTTTCTAAAAAATGCTTTCAAATAGAATGAAAGGGGGTATTTTAGTTATATTTTTATCCAGCAGTTAGTATTTTATTTTTTATATAAGTTTATACCTTTTTTATTATGTTAGAAAGGGGAGAAAATCTTGTTTGCAATTACAAACATTATTATTTGCAAACACATATAATATTTTGTCATCATCAAGAAGGGGAAGATTATTGACGACCTAATAGTTTATAGCATCAAATATTTTGCAAAGTTATACTTGACCTAATACATACTGATGTATACTGTATTTTTGTACTATGACTCGAAATGGACACTAATATTATGTTACCTCGATTGATGATCATTGTTGGCACGCGATGTCGAGGATCGAAAATTAATGATATTTGAAGTGTCGTTGCTATCTCCAAAAATCCCGTGACAAACAAACAAATTTATTTTGTTCTTCTCTTGCTGCAGAATAATTACAAAGAATAATGTGGAGTAAGAGAAATTTTATTTGCTACTTATTAACATGTATAACGGACATGATCGAACTCAGGGAGGCTATAATTCCCGAGGTTTATTCGATTAATCGAAAATCAATTAAAAGAACAAACATGAATCTCGAAGGTAAACTATCCTTAGTTTTTGTGGAATTTTTCTCTTTTTTATTTTTTTAACTTTTAAAATTCTATTTTTTATTTTTCGATTTCAAATTTTTTAGTGATTTTAATTTTGCATTTTTTTAATTTTTAAATAAAGAACAATATGCATAAAATGAGAACTACGCATACCAAACTCTTTTTATATTTTTCAATTATATCAAAATATGCATAGAAAAATCCAAAGAAAATATTTTTATGTTTTAAAGATTTTGAAATGTTTTTTATAAATTTTATAGAAGTGTCAATTTTTTTATTTTTCTAAAAATCAAATAGTGGCAAAAATGAGAAACAATGCATGGCATGGAGTAATTTGCAACTTTAAATAATTTGAAGTGCCCAAAACTCTTGGAAATTATTTTATGATGAAATATATGCTAATATCTACAAACAAGAACTGAAATCACGATTTTGGATTTTTGTAGAATTTTCTATGATTTTTATAATACTTTTTATGTTTTTCAAATTTTTTGAGTTTTATAAATAGTTATTGCACGAATCTTAGATAGAAATTAAAATACAATGAAATACAACTACTTTATTTTTTTGAATTTTTAGAGAAATATTCAAATTTTATAAATTTTTGAATTTTAAGAAGAGAAAATGACATTGTTTTTATTTTTTTAATAATAAAAAATGATGACAAAATGTAATTAAAAATTTATACTAAAAAGATAAGCACATCAGAAGCATAACGTGATTTTTGGGAGATTTATTGACCAAAGAAAACATTTATTTAAATATGAAAAGCAAGCAAAGTCAAGTCTGGAATAAACAGGACTGAAATGTAAATAACTAAAGTTTAGGCATTAAAAGATAACAATAATTAAAAGCTGGAAACAAAATGTGATTTACCCAGCTGCGAGCGTGTGTTGCGCGTGATCTAGCTCTAGAACATGGCTTCTTTGCAAATTTTAAAACTTCCGAGGGTATGACTGTAAATTCTCCAATTTTTTATTTTTAATGCCCTAGGGCTTCCTGTTCGTTTCTTCAAGATGGAGGATCAAGGGGTGATGTCATCCATATCCTCTTCCCTAAGCAACGACGGGCGCGCGGCTACAAGTGGCCGCCCGGGGGTGCTTCGGGCTGCGCGGGCCATGCGGGGGGCGAGAGTGCCGGAGAGGAGGCCTCTCGGTAGGCATTGAGAGAGATCGGTGGTTGCGCGTCGCTGGACGAGATGTTGCCGCGTGGAGTCTAGTTGGAGGGCCCTTGTGGGCGGGTTGTGCACGCACACACATGCGGCACGTGCGCGATGATGGGCTGACAGGTGGAGGAGCGTTGCCTGGGCGATCGATGGCGAGAACGCCACGAGCAGTGTTGGCTAACGCGCTATTGAAATTAGTATTCTTTTTTTGTTGTTTTTGTATATATATATTTTTATAAACTATGAATAGGAGTAATGAGAAAAATAATTTTTTTTATTTTTTTCACAAAAAATGTACTCTAAATAGGGAATGAAAAGATTTATTATTATTATTTTTATTATCTTTTTATATTTTTTATTTAGTATTAAGATGGACCTACAAAATAAATGTTAGAGAGATAAAAACAATTATTTTATTTTTTATTCTTTTTATTTATAGACAAATAAGGACGCGATCATGACGACTTGGTTCCAAAATCAAAACGGAAAGCGTGAGCAGAGATCTGGCATAATGGAAGAATCAAATCCGAAACTCCGGTCATAGTGCGTGAACGGAGTTGAGAGATCATGGAGGATAGAACGTGAATGTGGAGAGATCGAGAAAATGAGATGAAAAATCGAGTTGATGGTGATTGAATCGTGATGGATTTTAAGATCTAAATTAAAAATGAAGGTGCAATAAATATGCGAAAAGTTAAACTAAGGTTAATCTAGGATAAAAACAAGAAGAAAAAAATGATGGATATCACCTTAGGAGCATAAAAGACCTTGATCGACACAACGAATGCCGACGCACTGTCACCGGATGACTCGGAGGCTAGGTACCCTTCTACGACAAGAAGGCTCTCGGAGATCAAGCTCCTCTCATCAAAGATTGATCCCGTTGGCATGATGGAGAAGGAGCCATATAAATAGAAAAGATAGAGAATGAAATTTGAATTTTTAGTTGAAGAGATAAGAGAGATGAAAATTGGAATGAGAGAGATAAAAAGATAAGTGTCAAAAAATATTTATAAAAATTAACTATTTTCTTTGAATTTTCGTCACTTTATTTATTAGAAAATTAAAAGTTAATGTTTTTATTTTTTGTGGTAGTAAGTTAAGAAAATTGAATATTTACATATGTTATATACATATATGACATTATCTATAAGGGTAAATAAGAAAATTAGTTTTTTTTTCATATAGATATATTTTTATTTTTATTTTACATAATTAGTAAAAGTATTTACATATATATATATATATATACAAATACAATATGTACAAAATACATGGGAAAATTGCACAAACCACCCAAAAAAATCGACTTTTTACGCGTAACTCCAAAAATTATGATATCACAACCATTTTAAAGATAATTTAATTTAGAATACAATGGAAGTTAGTTTGGTTCAATTTGAGTTTATATGAAGCCAGAATTGATCTTTCAATTATCGCTTAATGGCTTTTTCCAAGTATGGTTGCTTTTATTCTGTGCATTATTTAATTGTACAATTTATTTTATTAATTAGAAGACATTTTTATTTAGAACTTTTGTTTTGAAAATTATTTTGTTTGAGGTCAATTAGTGTACAAATAAAATAATGAAGTATAAAAGTGTACACATCACATAATTTTTTGGGGGTTTTATGATTGAGGACCCTATCTCTACCTACTTTATTCCTGGTCGATCAGGTCAAGTCTTGACCTTCTCTCAGGGTTCTAGTCAGCCTGTATCTATTACACATATACAGTCTTCTTTTCTTTTCTTTATTTTTCATTTCTTTCTTTCTTTATTTATTTTAGGTTAAAATAATATATAAATATACAATATTTACACACAGATGCAAGTTACTAAGAATATGAAGTTAGTATTATGTACAGGTGTTTTATAAGGGATTTTAAGCTAAATAAATGAATAAAGATGAAGAACCGCAAATTCATCATCCACCTATGCTTTACCTTTGCTAGTCTCTTAACAAACATTTATTTGAAAGAATAAGTGAATAGAAGAAAAAAGGAAGGAAAAATAAAGAAGTTGAGACAATATTGAGTATTAAACTTTTCTTTATAAAATTGTAGTTTGGAGCTCTATCAGACCTTTGGATTATTAGTGTGTCGGAACCTTAATGGGAGATGGATTTAAAACCTAACAGCCTCTAAGTTCCATAAGACTCCTATTCGGTTCAACTCAACAGTCAAGTCAAAACAAGTCTATAAACACAAATTCTTGTGACTATGAATCTTTACTTGTATGGTGTAAGTGAGATATAGCTCCCCATTTCAAAAGTAGCAAAGAAACAACCTCCCTCAACAAGGTAACCCTAGTTCCCCGGTCTTGCAATCCTTTCCTCGAGGAGCGGGGATATTCCCTTCTAAGTTCAAGTACAACCACCTCAAGAAGAGGGGATGGATAAAAGAATGGACGGTAACTAGTGTAGCTACCTATCCTTGGATGCATGACCAGTATAGCCAAGTCATTCGCTACAAGCTCAAAAAAAAATTATCTTTGAAGCACTTATTGTACTATTTTTTATCCTTGTATATACACTCTGGCAGGAATTTTACTTTTCAATCAGGCCTATCCACTTTTGGAGATTCTGCATTTTGCCATACTTTTTTGATAGTATATACAAGGTGAAGCATGTACATAAGGAGTTTTTCCTCTTGAGCTAGTAGACTATCCCTCTTTTAAAGCATTATTGCAACCCCACAGCTCCTGTCTTTAGACATCAACATTGCTAGACCAGGTTGAGACGCACTTCCTTCCCTAGAGGAAGACGAGAGGTTCTTCCTAGATGTACTACCCTCATATGCTACCCCAGGCGAAAAGATTCTACCTCCTCACTACCTCATCCATGAAGAGCTACGTGTAGAGTGCTTTGTCCAAGATAAGCCACGATTTAAAAGAATCATGCGTGTGTTGTTAAATATTCTACTTAGACTACTCAAGATGACATGTGAACATAGGCTTATGAACTCAAAGAATTAAGTCGCTAGGACCTAAAAAGTCTTAACTCCATTTCATGTAAGGTTCCTCTGAAATTAAGTGGATTAAGGTCCAACTAAGCTCCATTCTTCAATTTTATTTCAGACTTAGTTTAAATGTCAATACTATCCTAAAAAATTGCACATGCAAATGCAAGAAAATATGTAAAATGCAAAGAAAGTTTTTTTTTGAAAAAATGATGCACATGTGAAAAGAACACATTTTTTAAAATAATTTTCTAATTTTGACCTTTTTATGGATTTTTGGAGAAAAATGTAGATGTAAAAGAAAGTTTTTTATAAGGACAAGGGTTAGTAGAATATATACAAGAGGTTTTTTTTATTTTGTTGTTGTTTGTTTTTTTTGTTTTGTTTTTTTTCAAGTTTTTATAGATTTTTTGTTTTATAATTTTTTGTTTTTTTTGTTTTTTTCACACATGTGGATTTTTAAAAAGTTATATACATATCCCTAAAATAATTATCTTAAAAGTACGAGTTATGTCTAAAGTATATATAATATATACGACACCCCGCTATACTTAGCTCGAACTATGTCCTCATAATGATCAGAGAGCGACAAAGGAAGACATAACTCATGCTAAGTATAGAAAGGTGAAAAGACTCCTATGCTACAACGAGTTAACGAAAAGATAAAAAAAGAGAAGTTGGTGATCCCCCATACTTAGGATCAAGTAATCCTAAGTATAATAGAGCGTACAAAAGGGAAAACCCATGAAGAGAATGTACAGACTCAAAAATAAAAAGACATTATATGAGCAACATCACCCCCCTATACTTAGGGTAGAGTATCCCTAAGTATAAGCAACAACAAGAGTGATAAACAAGATGAATTTGAACAACATAAATCCTTCACCCCCCCCCCCATACTTAGGATAAAGCACATCCTAAGTGTAGCATATATACACACGGAAAAGGGGTGAACCATAAAACGGGAGAAGAAAGAGTGAAACGAAAGGATATACAAGAGGTAGTGAGCTCATGTATCAGACGCAGAAGATGAAATCAAAAGATCATCATCTAATACCAAAGATATAGAATCCACAACAGACAAGAATGTATCTTGATGTAGATATGGCTTCAGCAACTGTCCATTCACAAGAAAAGGTTGTGCGTCAAATGACCCAGATATGACAATACTTCCATTGTCACACACAGATCTCATAGTGAACGATCCTGACCATTTGCTTTTCAATTTTCCTGGAAACAGCTTCAACTTAGCATCAAATAACCAAACTTTCTGATCAGTAGAGAAAATCTTCCTACAAATGTGTTTATCATACCAACGCTTGACTTTCTCCTTATACATGAGTGAGTTATCATATGAAAAGTCTCGGAATTCTAGTAAATTATTAAGATCTAACTTCTTGTTCTTTCTTGCCTTCTCATAATCAAGATTGCATACACGGAGTGCCCATAAATATTTGTGAATTAATTCCACTGTCAGGTGGCAAAGCTTTCCATACACCAATCTGTAGGGAGACATACCCAAAGGAGACTTGTACACCGTCTGATAAGACCATAGAACCGAGTCAAGCATCTGGGACCATTTCTTCCTATCTGAGCGTACAAGTTTTTGCAATATCGTCTTTATCTCCCTATTTGAAATTTCTGCCAAGGCATTAGTCTTAGGGTGGTAAGGAGACGCAACTCTATACTCAATGGCGTACTCCTTCACAAGCTTCTTTACTTCTCTATTAATGAAATGGCTTCCCCCGTCTGAGATCAGTATTTTGGGAATCCTGACTATGCAATAATGTGGTCACTGAGAAAGGAACATATTGTACGACTATCTGTAGTTCGGGTGGAGATAGCCTCCACCCATCGACTAACATAATCCACAGCGAGCAGGATGTACTGAAATCCCTGACTGACAGGAAATGGGCTCATGAAGTCCATCCCCCAAGAATTAAAAACATAAGAAATCTATATGTATCTTAGGGGCATGGTATCTTTGGAACCAACAATTCCTCCCATTTTCTGACATTCAGTAGAACCTCGAACATACTCTGTAGCATCCTTAAACAATGTGGGCCACCTTAGGCCACTCTATAAAATCTTTGTTGTCATGCGTTTCCCGAAATGATGCCCACCAGATTCTAATTTGTGACAATGCTCAAGTACACTGGTGTGTTCCTCTTGAGGAATCCACCTTCTCCAGATCCTCCCACCGGTAATAATGAATCTCTGACATAATTAGTCTACTTTATACTTCGACCAATCTTGTGGACCTTTCTTGAAGACAAGATAGTTAACAATATCAACATACCATGGGAGTGAGTCCATAGATAAAATGGCCTCATCTGGAAAAGTTTCAGAAATATGGATCATGTTCTTCTCAGAGGTCTCTACATCCGTGATATGGGAATGGTGATCTGCCACAATATTTTTCACTCCAGGTTTATCTCGAATCTCTAAATCAAATTCCTGGAGAAGAAGGATCCATTTGATAAGGTGTGGTTTGGCATCCTTCTTTTCCTGCAAGTATTGTATGGCAGTGTGATCCGTGCATACAATAACATGGGAACCAATGAGGTAAGATCTGAACTTCTCTAGCCCAAACACAAGTGCTAGCATCTTTTTCTCTGTAACTGTATAATTTCATTGTTCTTCATCTAGAGTCTTGCTAGCATAGTGTATAGCAAATGGTATCCCATCCCTTTTCTGTCGTAAAACAGCTCCAACTGCAAAATCTGAGGCGTCTGTCATGATCTTGAATGGAAGAGACCAATCAGTTTGTTGTAAGACAGGAGCACTAGTAACCATCTCTTTCATCTGATTGAATGCAAGGAGAACTTTCTCATCGACAACAAAATCAGTCTACTTACATAGAAGCTCAGTCAATGGTCTAGCGATTTTGCTAAAGTCCTTTATGAATTGCCTATAGAATCATACGTGTCCCAAAAATGACCTCAACTACTTCAAATTCTGTGGTGGCTCTAACTTGGAAATCACATCAATCTTAGTCGGGTCAACTTCCATAGCATGTTTGGAGATGACATGGCCGAATACAATCCCATTAGTCACCATAAAATGACTCTTCGCCCACATGAGCACTAGGTTTACCTCACAGCAACGTTGAAGAACACGGTCTAAATGAGCAAGACATGTGTCAAAGCTATCCCCATAGACCGAGAACTCTTCCATGAAAACCTCAAGTAAACTACCCACCATGTCGGCAAAAATGACCAACATACACCTTTGAAATGTAGCGGGAGCATTACACAATCCAAAGGGCATACGTCTAAAGGCGTAGGTGCTAAACAGAAAAGTAAAAGTAAGTTTCTCCTGATCCTCAGGAGAGATACCAACTTGGTTGTATCCTGAGTACCCAACCAAGAAGCAAAAGAACTCTTTCCCTTCCAACATCTCAATAATCTGATCAATAAAGGGTAGTGGAAAGTGATCCTTCTTGGTAGCTGAGTTTAGGTGTCGGTAATCTATGCAGACACGCCATGAAGTAGGTACGTAAGTCAGAATCTCCTCAGTATGTTCATTCTTTACGATAGTGATCCCGGATTTCTTAGGGACCATGTGTAAAGGGCTGACCCACTTGGAATCCGAAATGGGATATATAAAGCAAGCATCACACCATTTTCTGATCTCCTTCATGACAACATCCCTTAGATTTGGATTTAGATGGCGCTGACATTCATAAGAGGATTTACAGTCATCCTCTAGGTAGATAAGATGCGAGCACAAAGCTGGACTGATCCCATGGAGATCCGAGATATTCCAACCTATGGCCTTGCAATTTCTTTCAAGAACCTTTAGCACACGAGATTCTTGTTCAGCGGTCAACTGCGAGCTGAGGATGACCGGAAACATTTGGGGGGGGGGGTCACGCAAGAAAGGCATATTTCAACATTGATGGTAGAACCTTGAGCTCAGGTGGGGTCTAAATCGGCTCTACAATAACCTCTACTACTGCACTGGTAGATGGCCTATGATTTGTACTCTGTGGACTGTCCACCTTGTCTACTAACTGCTCAGCAAGTAAAATCTCTAATAGATCTGTAATGAATGATCTCTTCTCAGAAAGGAGGGGTTCATCAGGGTGTTCAGTACTCTGATCAATTAATGGTTCAGATATCTCAGCAATGATCTCATAAAGATGTCTCTCATCTCTACATAAATCATGAATTTCAGTGCATCGCTCAGATATCTATACTTCAGAATTCTCAGACTAAGGTCTATTTTCAGTACTATTAGAAAAGTGTATCAAAGGAATATCAGAAGATGCCTCTAAAAGCTCAGATTGATCCTCAGAAATCAGCTCTAATTGCTCATCAGCAACTAACTCAATTGGACCACCAAGGGAAATCATGTCGATTGTGCTTTCCATAGAGTCCTTTCGGGAAAGGAACTCCTGGGTATCTATAAAATCAGTGAAAAGATCTGTCTCTTTGAATTCAGCAAGAAAATAAAAGTCATTTGTCTTTGATATAGCTTTCTCTATCTCATCTGTTGTAGGTGGCGGTGATGGTATAGGATCAGATATCGTCTCAATTTTCACCTTGTCACTGCAAGAGTGAAAGATGATCTCTCCAATACCATAATCAACTGCTGCTTCGGGTGTTCGGAGGAACGGTCGACCTAGTCTGATCGGGGTATTAACAGTGCAGGTGTGTCCATATCCTTGACCAAAAAATTCAACAGGGAATTTCATTCCCTGCACCGTTACAATAACGTCCTCTAAAATGCCTCTTGACCTCTTAATCGATCTATCGCCAAATTGAAGGATTATCCTGATTGATTTATGAGGTCCTAATTAAAATTCAGTTAGTAAAGAGGAAGGCATGAGATTGATGGAGGAACCGCTATCGAAAAGAGTATGATCAAATTCTTGATCAAAGACATGGTAATGGATGTGAGGTGCTCCCTTGTCTTTCTTTTTAGGCGAGAGGTTACTGATGACATGAACTGTGGTCACGGTCAAGATGTGCTTCTCTATTTCCTTTCGTCTGTTCTTCCTTGGTTGACGCTTTTGTGTACCTGCCTCTTTCATTCCCTTTTTTACTGTGGGCATGTATTCCATGGCCTTATGGAGTGGCATCTTTAGAAAGATGTTCTGTAAGATCTCAACTACTCCAGGATCAGATAGGCTGTTTTTTATTTTTGATTTTTTTAGATTTGAGAGCAGAAGGAAATGGCACTAAATCAGAAGAAACATGCAAACATTCATTTCCTTTATTAAGAATAGAATCCTCATGTACAAAAGGACAACCAGAATCAGTCTGTAAAGTGTTGTCCAAATCAGGTGGAGAAAAATAGAATCTAAAACAGAATGGGATGCTGTTGTTGGCGAAGAGGAAGAATCTGCGGCTGGTATATTCTCCCTTGCTGATGGTGATCTACATCTGCATGGTGAAGGTGGTCGTGAAGGCAGTGAAACTCCAGACTTGGGTGCTACTACACTGGTCCTCTCGACTATTGGCGACGGAGATGATGTAGAAGATGATGCTCTCTTAGTTTCTCGATCTCCCAACCCCAACTGGTGTGTAGGTTGCTGCAAACTCCTACCGCTTCTGAGATATGGCTTCATTAAAACATGTAAAATCAAGGGACATACCTGTCTCAGGGGTGGGGGGCTTTTGTCTACGTGCTCCTTGCGTCTGAAATTGTTGGGGTTGGCTTCAACCTGTGTTGTAATCAGTGTCTTGGTGGTCGTCAGGTCATCGATCCGCTGAGTCAGTTCATTCATGTTCTTCATAAGCAATGCAAGTTGGTCCAATGCTGGATTGATGGAAGGGGCCTCAGGTTGCTCATTGACTGGTTGTCACTGAGACTGATAGTACGAAGGCTATTGGTAACTATGCAGATTCTGATAATGAGGAGGAGGGGGAAAGGATATTTTCCATAATATGCATCCTGTTGCTAGTTAGGCTGTGGAAAGTACATAGACTGCTGTTGTGGTTGGCCTTGTATCCAATTTTGGAACTTTGGTAGAGACTGAAAGTGAGGTTGGAAAATCTAGTGCTAGTACTGCCGATGTCTACCTCCCAGATATTGGTGGGCGGGTTGCTGACCCTGCTGTGAACCCAACTGGCCTTACCCTGATGGACGGGGCTGGTTTCGCTCACGGTCGAACCACATACCATTCACCTTCTGAATGACAGGTGGAGGTGGAGACTGCTTCTCAGGAATGTAGGCTACTTCCTGCTAGTACGGAACTATCTGATGTGCGTGCTGTTGAGCTTGATCAGGTGTCTGTACGTAGTAGACATGCTGAACTGTGGATGGTCCACTGCTACTCTGTTGGGTGAAAGAAGTCTTCTCCCTAGTAGAGGTGTTGGCTGTTACACTCGTACTATGGATTGCACTGATCATACTCATAAGAAGCTCCAGGTTCTTTGTTATCTCATCCAGCTTATCCAGGTTCTTCATCCTATACTCGATCGCATGAAGCTTCTCAAGCTCCTTTGATCATTTCTCAATAATTTCTACATTGGATAGGGATTTCCAATAATGGTCAGATCAGAACTGTCCACCCTATCCACTTCATGTGATGCCGTCATGTTGACATCATTGTGGGGTGCTGCAGGAGCAGTGACGGGGTTCTTCTGAAAAGAATGTGAAGAAGAAAGAGCTACTGAACTCTCCGCCATCTCGTCAAAAATTTGATACAGGACATCCTCATCCATGTTGAAGTGGCTCCCTCCACAAGCGGCATATACCAGCTTTTGATTCTCAATGCTTAAACCCCCAAAGAAATTTTGCACATGGATGGTCTTTGGAATATCATGATGGGGACATTTCTCTGTCAGATCTTTGAATTTTTCCCATGCCTCGTGAATAGGCTCTTGGGGCATCTGGGAGAAATTTGCAATCAAGGATCGCATTTGGTTGAGGCGTCCAAGTGCATAATACTTGTTTAGAAATGTTGAACTCAACTCTTCCCAAGTAGTGACAACCTTCCCCAAGTGATTTAACCTGTACAAGGCTTTGCCCATCAGACTGAAAGGAAAGGCGATCATCTGCATTACCTCTAATGGGACATTTGGGTAGTGTATTGTTCCACAATTGCGATCAAACTACTGGAGGTGTATATAAGGCTCTTCATTAATGTTTCCATGGAATATTGGGATAAGAGGTAAAATAGTAGGCTTAAGCTCAAAATGCCCATGAACCACAGGGATTTGTATTCACGAATTTTTTCGTCAAGTCCCTAGATTGTAAACATCCTTTAATGTAAACTTAGCCCCAGGTTGTATGTGAGGTTCATCTCCCCTATACCCAGCTCCAGGGTTTCTGTTATCCCCCTCTCTCCTGTCTTCTCTTTTTTCTCTCATCTCGAGAATCATATCTCTCAGTACAACCAGAAAATTAGCCTGCTCTGTTAACTGTGCTTGAATTGATTGAATGGAGGCTAACATGGTACTGTTGATCTCGCTCTGCTCTGACATGGTTCCCTTTCCCTTTGGTGGCATTAAGTGTCCGGCTTCTGACTCTGAAAATGTATATACCACTCGATTAATACTCAGAATTGATGGAGTCTCAGATATTAATTCGAGATTAAAGCCAATCTCAAATAGTGGATTCATGGATGTTATGAATTGTGAAGTGGGGAAAGAGGAATATTCGTGAAGTGAGTCTCCCTGAATAGAAGGTGAGCAGCTCGGAGCGTAGAATGAGTTTGCAAAGTCCAAACAAGAAATACTCCAGTCTAACATCTTTGAAATCAATAGGCAGGATGCGAGAGCATGAAGGTCAATGCAAAAGTGAAAGTGAATGAAGGTACAAATTACGCAAAAGGATCTTTAGCACTAGCAAGCAAACACAATACAAACCCCCAGTTCACCAACTCAATTCAATGTGAAGACAGTGAAGGTTCGGTCAATTATCATGTCAGTTTTAGAGTTTGGTGATAATACAATATATCAGAGCAGTTAAAACGAGCTGTTAGGAACCCAATGCTCTCAGGAGACTGGCCTAGTCCCAAAGTTAGATCTTTCCCATCCAGTATGTATTGCGGACCGTTTACCGGTCAATTCAATCTGTTAAGGATGTCGCAGGCTGCTTTACCGGCTATCAGAGAGATCCTCATTGGAGAACGACTAACCCAAGATAGTAGTCTGAAAAGAGTTCGGGCATGGTTCTATCCTAGTGTGCAGGTCGCTCTGTCGCTACATACAAACCAAACAATGAGGGGGCCACTCTCCCCAAAACAATGATTTTTCCTTGTTTTTATTTTAGGATCGAGCTTTCTTTAGCAATCCCGTATTTTAGGAAGTTATCACTTGGTTAAAATATTTTCAAAGAATCGCCTACCGGTTGTCCAATTTCCTTTTTAACTTATGCGAGTGAAAACGAGGAAGGAGATTGGAAATGTCAATGCGCGATCAAAAATAATGATGTATGCAAGGGTTAGAGATGCGTACCTTATCACCAGCACTCTACATGCAAGTGATCTGCGCAGAATTTAAATATAGAAAAATAAACTAACCTATATGATGCAAGTGAACCGTCTTAGATTATAGCTTCTATTAACGGGCAAGAACAAGTTAATTTGACTAAGTCCAAATTACGCTCTACTCTCTAGGCACATAAATTCTTGTTTAGGGTGTTTGGACCTAATTAATTACTAGATCAATCAAATCAATTAAAGTAATCAATAGGTAGCTCATAAAATCCGCATGAAACAAAGAAAAATAAAGATGATGAAAACAAAACCGATGAGGTCCCCCAAGTGCATCAACACTTGGTGAAATAGACCCCACAACAAATGAATGTCCGTTTACAAGAGTTCAAATGCTAGAAAAAAATCTTTTTCTCTTTTTTTTGTTTGGTCTCTTTCGAAACTTCCTCTCCTTCTCTCACGCTATTCTGTAGCTTGGTGAAGAATCAAGCCGCCTCCGCATCGCTTGGGTGCTTCGGCTCTCCTAAGATCGTCTCCTTCGTTGCATGGGCCCTCGCAAGAAAAATAAAAGAGAGAATATGTAAGAAACACAATTATAAAAATATGAGCACAAATAACGAAATGAATGTAGTGGATATTAACAATGGAGTGAATGTAAAACTATAAATAGATATTTACAACCAAGAATAGCGGGTCAAAAGAGGTCCCTAACTACCCTCGTCGTGCCTCCCCAACAACTGCGCTATTTTGTTGGCACGTGATCTCGAGGATCAAAAAATAATGATATATGAAGTGTCGTTGCTATCCCCAAAAATCTTGTGACAAATAAACAAATTTATTTTTTTTTCTGTCACTATAGAATAATTACAAAAAAATAATGTGGAGCAAGACAAATTTATTTTGCTACTTATTAACCTGTATAGGTGACAAGATTGAACTCAGGGAGGCTATAATTCTCAAGGGTTATTCGATTAATCAAAAAATCAATTAAAAGAACAAGCAGGAATCTCAAAGGCAAACTATCCTTGATTTTTTTTCAAATTTTTCTCTTTTTAATTTTTTTAAATTTTTTTCTATTTTTTTAAAATTTTTTAGTGATTTTCATTTTGCATTTTTTAATTTTTAAATAAAGAACAATACACACAAAATGAGAACTACGCACACCAAACTCTTTTTGTATTTTTCAATTACATAAAAAAATGTTAAGAAAAATCCAAAGAAAATATTTTCGTGTTTTAAAGATTTGAAAATATTTTTGGAATTTTTATAGATTTTTCAGATTTTTTATTTTTCTAAAAATCAAACAGTGGCAAAAATGAGAAACAATGCACAACATGAAGTAGTTTGCAACTTAAAACTATTTTAATTACCCAAAAATCCTGAAAATTATTTTTATGATGAAATATATGCAAATATGTACAAACATGAACTCAAATCACAATTTTTGGATTTTGTGGAATTTTCTTTGATTTTGATAAGATTTTTAATGTTTTCCATTTTTTGAGTTTTATAAATAGCTAATGCATGAATATTAGATAAAAATTAAAAGATAATGAAATACAACTACTCTAATTTTTTTGAATTTTTTGAGAAATATTCAAATTTTATGAATTTTTGAATTTTGAAAAGAGAAAAAGACACTATTTTTTTTAATAATAAGAAATGATGACAAAATGTAATGAAAAATTTATACTAAAAAGATAAGCACATCAGAAGCATAGCATGATTTTTGGGAGATTTATTGACCAAAGAAAACATTTATTTAAAGATGAAAAGCAAGCAAACTCAACTCTGGAATAAATAGGAGTGAAATATAAATAACTAAAGTTTAGAAATTAAAAAATAACAATAATTAAACGTGGGAAACAAAATGCAATTTACCCAGCTAGGGGCGTATGTTGCACGCGATCTAGCTCTAGAACATGGCTTCTTTGTAAATTTTAAAACTTTCAAGGGTATGACTGTAAATGCACTATTTTTTATATTTAATGCCCTAGGGCTTCCTGTTCGTTTCTTCAACATAGAGTATCAAGGGGTGCTGTCGTCCCTATCCTCTTCCCCAAGCAACGACGGTCGCATGGCTACAGGCGGTCAGCGGGGGGTGCTTCGGGCTGCGTGGGCCGTGCGGGCGGCAAGAGCGCCGTGGGCGGAGGCCTGGTGGTCGACGTTGAGAGAGATTGGTAGTCGCACGTTGCTAGACGAGATGTTGCCGCGTGGAGTCTGGTCGGAGGGCCCTTGTTGGCGGGCGGTGCACACACCCACAGGCGGCGCGCGTGCGATGATGGGCTGACAGATGGAGGAGCGCCGCCTTGGCGATCGACGGTGAGAGTGTCGCGGGCGGAGGCGTAGGCTACGGCGTCGGGGGCTGTCGGTGGTCGCGCGTCGCTGGATGAGCTGTTGCCATGTGGAGTCTGGTCAGAGGGCCCTTGCATCTGGGCGGTGCACGCGCACACAAGCAGCGCGCACACGATGATGGGCTGATAGGTTGAGGAGCGCCGCCTTGGCGATCGATGGTGATAGCGCTGCGGGCGGTGTTGGCGAACACTCTATTGAAATTATTATTCTTTTTTATTTTTTATATATTTTTTATAAACTATTAACAAGAGTAATGAGAAAAATGTTTTTTTATCTTTTTAACAAAAACAGTAATGTAATCAGGGAATGAAAAGATTTTTTATTATTTTTTATATATTTTTTTATTTATTTTTAGATGAACCTACAAAACAAATGTTAGAGAGATAAAAACAATTATTTTATTTTTTATTCTTTTTATTTATAGACAAATTAGGATGCGATCATGCCAACTTGGTCCCAAAATCAAAACGGAAAGCGTGAGCAGAGATCCGGCGTAATGGAAGAATCGAATTCGAATCTCTGACCACTGTGCGTGACCGGAGTTGAGAGATCGTGGAGGATAGAACGTGAATGTGGAGAGATCGAGAAAATGAGATGAAAAATCGAGTTGATAACGATCAAATTATGATGGATTTTATGATCTAAATAAAAAAAATGACGGTGAAATAAAGATGCAAAAATTTAAACTAAGGTTAATCTAGGATAAAAATAAGAAGAAAAAAATGATGGATCTCACCTTAGGAGAAGAAAAGACCTTTATCGCCTCGACGAAGGTCGACGCGCTGTCACCAAACAGCTCGGAGGCTAGGTACTCTATGATAAGAAAACTCTCGGAGATCGAGCTCCTCTCACCAAAGATTGATCCCATTGGCATGATGGAGAAGAAGCCATATAAATAGAAAAGATAGAGAATAAAATTTGAATTTTTGGTTGAAGAGATAAGAGATGAAAATTAGAACGAGATAGAGATAAAAAGATACGTGTCAAAAAATATTTACAAAATTTAATTAATTTTTTAAATTTTCGTCACTTTATTTATTAGAAAATTAAAAGTTAAATTTTTTATTTTTTTGTGGTATTTAGTTAAGAAAATTGAATATTTACGTATGCTATATACATATATGACATTTTAAAGATAATTGCACAAACCACCCTAGAAAATGACTTTTTACCTGTAATTCCAAAAATTATGAAATCACAGCCATTTTAAAGATAATTTAGTTTAGAATACAATGGAAGTGAGTTTGGTTCAATTTTAGTTTGTATGGAGTCCGAATTGATCTTTCAATTATCGCTTAGTGGCTTTTTCCAAGTGTGGTTGCTTTTATTCTGTACATGATTTAATTGTGCAATTATTTTTATTAATTAGAAAACATTTTTATTTACAACTTTTGTTTTGAAAATTATTTTGTTTGAGGTCAATTAATATACAAATAAAATAATGAAGTATACAAATATACACATCACACATTTTTTTGGGAGGTTTTATGACTGAGGACCCTACCTCCCCCTATTTTATTCCTGATCGATGAGGTCAAGTCTTGACCTTCTCTCGGGGTTCGGGTCAGCCTGTATCTATTACATATATACAATCTTCTTTTATTTTCTTTATTTTTTTTCTTTCTTACTATATTTATTTTAGGTTAAAATAATATACAAATATACAATATTTACACATCGATGCAAGTTAGTAAGAATATGAAGTTAGTATTATGTACAGGTGTTTTATAATGGATTTTAAGCTAAAATAAATGAATATAGATGATGAATCGTAGATTCATCAATCATTCACGGTGTGGTTTGTCTTCCTATCAGGACAAAAATATGAAACCTTTGAAAATTTAGAAGAGTTCATGACTTCGGTTAAGAAACAAACCGAAAAGAAGATTGAATTCGATTTAATAGAGGCGGTGAATCCTCATAGATGACTTCAAATAATACGTTAATGTGACATGGATAGTTGTAAGATAACATGAAAGAGTTATAGGGTTGTAAGATAACATAAAAGATATGGATTCCATGTATCATAAGAGTCTGATGATGATCAAACGTCATTCGATGAAACCTTGGGTGATCATAACATGTGCTAGCCATGAAGTTTGAGATAGACTAGATGCATAAGAATGGTGTATGGACCCTCAAAGATCCACCTAAAGGGGTAAAACTCATTGGGTGCAAATGGATCTTCAAAAGAAAGAAGGGACCAGATAAGAAGGTAGAGACCTTCAAAACACAACTCGTAACCAAAGGATACACACACATAGAGAGAGAGAGTATGATTACGATGAGACATTCTCACCTATGGACATGCTTAAATCCATCGGGGCATTGCTTTCTATAGTTGCACACCTTGACTATGACATCTGGAAGATGGATGTCACTCAATGGATACCTCTAAGAGGATATCTACATGGTGCAGCCCCAAGGTTTCAGAGTTGAGGAAATTAAAGTGTGCAAGCTAAAGAATCCATCTATGGGATCAAAATAGCTTCTTGTAGTTGGGTAATTTGATTCTATGAAAGCATAAACAGTTACGATTTCATGCAGATTCTGGGTGAACCATATGTTTACAAGAATCTTAGTGGAAGCACCATTACGTTCATTGTACTTTAAGTAGATGACATTTAAAGACATATAAATGCCCTTGTTTAATTCGTGAGAATTGTTTAATGTGTCATTTCATTGCAGGAGGTAAATCACAATTTCTAAAAAATATGACTTAATTAATGTCAATGAATTCAATTAGAAGTGGTCAATAACATTTACTTGGGCAAGCTTAAGGCCGAACATAGGGAGGAAACTTTATAGTGAGGTCAATTTCTAGATTCTTCAGAGATTAGGTTTTTCGAGAGCTATTTTTTGTTATTTTCTTTGCAATTTAAAGCAATGGAATGAAAATATGGCTATGTTGGGGCTATTTTATAATATTTCAATCAAATGAACTCCAAAAAATCCCAAACATGTCTAGAATATCAATTAATTCGAAATTAAGCTACTATGAATTTTTTATTATTTTAGATGCTAAATAAAATTATTGTGAATTAAACAATGCACAATTGGTGATCTAGAGTAATTTAATTTTAATAAATAGCTAATCTTAGTAGTTCTAAAAAAATGCCCTAGATATTTCTAATTAATAAGCGCCTAGTAAAAATTCCAGATACCAAAAATATCAATCCTATAGGTATATAAAATAATTTATCTAATTAATCGAGTAATTTATTTTGAGAAAAACAAGTGTGCAAATAATGTGAAATTTAGATACAAGACATAGTGTAGTTAATTCTACTAGGTGTGATTTTTAGGGAGTTTTTATAGCAATGCACAATTTATGATAATTTTCAGAAGCTCAAATGGAAAAATATTGCAATAGATCATCAAATTATAATTAATAAATCAAGCATAGAGCATAAAATTCCACAAAATTATCTACAATGAAAAATAATTACTTACACTACAACATACAATTTTTGTAACAAAAACATGATGTAGAATGAGGGTTCAAATAAAAGTTCAAACACAAGGTTTTAATTGCAAAATATAAAAACAAATTAAACTAAATGCATATATAAAAGGACTTCAAAGAAATTACAAAAATCTACTTCAGGTTTTTTGCAAAATTCCTACACGTGCATGTGTCGTACAGATGATTTCTACTGGAAAGTGCACGATGTGGAACACAAATACTCCTCTCCTTACGTGAGGTGTGCATGCGGTGGGATGGTCAAGATAAGCCTTCCATGATGGACCACTATGTGGTGAGCGATGATAGATTCAGGTGCATGATGCTTGTGACTAGGATTGAGGTTCAAAGCAATGATGTGGTGGTTTGTGGACTATAAGATCAAGGATCAACAATCGAAAGCAAGATCGAGTGACAACTGTATCTGTCGATAAATGTGGAAACGAGCAAAGGGGATTCTTTATCACTGCTCTAGTCGAGGGTGGAGATCGAGTCCGACAATGAAGCTTGAAGGGTTCCTGCTAGTGATAGCCTACCAATCCTTCGATGATAGATCTAGAGAGGATGGTGAACGGAGATTGGGATAATTTTGTCAATCGAGACACAATCAAGGAGAACCCACAAATGGTGGATCTAGAGTGAATCCTCAAGGGAGATGACTGTGGTAATGGACAACAAGTACTCGATCGACACATGATTAACTATAGTGCTAGAAGGCGATCGGTTGTAGGCTTTGAGGCTCGAATCGAATGGGATGCTCTAAGGGGAAGGTGCGATCAACCTCAATAAAAAGCCCCAATTCTGATGTGATGAACCTTCTTTTACTTGCATAGAACTCAAATTAAAGCTAGAAACTCGATCTATAAATGAAACACATGAGGGATGGGTCCTTAAAACATGGGGATTAGTATAGTTGGGATTCGATTTCAAAGCCCTTATGGAGATTTGAGAGGAGTGGATTGGAATAAGGGGGCATGGCACCTTATTAAGATGGAAGATGTGGATCTACCTGATGTTAGATGTGGAACGATACATTATAAGCAATGAGATTGAAAGAGATGACCGTTGTTGTCGATCGGAGTCATTGGATTGTCAGAGGGAGCAAAGAATGTGACTTAGGGTCTAAGTTGCTGAGAATAAGGAAGAAAACAAATAGGATTGAGATAAATAAAGGAGTAGGAGATAGGGGTTTCACTTTATGGAGAAAGAACCTCTCGAAGAGGATGGGTCGGACTCACTTGGAAGGTGGTGTCGCCTGAAAAGATGGTCATCGCCACGAGTGCCTGGCAGAGGGCACAAGACTCTAAAAACTCATGGATGGAGCTACCACAAAGCTAAGGTTGAACTCCGAATATATCCTAAGGATGCTTCCAACTATCGTCTCCGCCAACTCAAAACTCTTTTGCTATCACCTTGAGACGATGGGGGCTGGTGGCTTCAGCTCATGCTAATGGCAAATATTACGAACGAAGGAGGAGCAATGGGTTTTGATGGTAGTCTCTGATGAATCCCCATTCATCACTCTTTATTCCTTTATTTTAGCTAGAAATCTTGGTAAAATACCATGTAAATATTTGTAAATACAATAAGTTTTCAAAATGCATGCATCATGTAAATAGCCATAATTAGCATGTTTTTGCATAAAAATAAAGGATTAAAGAAATAAAGAAAAAGAGGGAAATATTTAGAATAAATATTGAGTGACCTGAACCCAAGGGAGGGCTCAGCATGGGCCTGACCGCAAAATAAAATAAGTACAGAGAGATAGGGTAACTCAACATGGTGTAAATACCCCTCTTTGTGTAAATATTTTATTTTCTAAAAATAAAAATATTTATGTGTCCCCTTTATTTTGTATATATTTATAAAAATAAAATAAAAATGGGAAAAATAAAATAAAAATAAAAATAAATACTTTCTCTCTCATCACTATATATACCATGTTCATATAATAAAAGATGTATTTATTTTACCTTTGTAAATAATTAATAAAAATCCAATAAAAACCATTATATATTCCATATTTATGGTGTAATAAATAAAAATACAAAATGGGAATAAATGTACATAAATAAATTAATAAAAATAAAATTCAAAAATACATAGGTATACATACCTGTATATAATAATAATACAATGTAAATACATAATTTATTTTTCAAAAAAATAAATAAAAATCACTAAAAAAATACTTTGAAAATAAATAAATATTTTTCATGTTGAAAATATTTCCAAATAAAATCATTTCCTATTTTAAAATGAATTTACAAATAATTAATAAAAGGAATAATCTGATTGGTCCACGGGGGATGTTGACCCCCGATCAACTCTCCCCCTGGACCACTCTGCACCGGATCCGCGTACCGACCCGACTTCTCCTTTTTTCCCGAATCACCTCGCCTCCCATTTACCTAAACCCCTAGCTCCGATTGAACCTTGATGACCCAAGATTCACGCCCAACCTTCTTGCTAGGGCTCCATGCATCGATCCGCGCGCTCCACTCCTCTCTTATCGGACCTGCACCACTATAAAGTTGCGTCGTCCTCTACCATTTGCAACACCTTTGGCTAGTCTTCGACTCCTAGATCCCCACCGTGTTCCTTGAGTGACAGCGAGTGACCTCGAGTGTTGCAGTGAGGATTTGGAGGTGCGTAGCCTAGGTCCGGCGACCCTCGTCGTCGTGCTCCGCCGCCAGCGTAGCCCGAGCCTCTAAAGGCGATGCTCCATCGAGGCAAAGATCACCGGAGAACCAGTGTCTCCTCCACAGTCGACTTCGATCATCAGGTAGACCCTTTAGCCTCTTTAGCATAGTTTAGATTCGATCTTCACCTTCCAGCTCCGCCCCAGTGGCCGGAGCCCCTCCAGTCCATCTTAGCCATATCGATCGACTTCTTGACCCATCGCCACCCTCTTTGCACAACCTGATCACCTCGAGCCGGGCTATCTAAGCCTGGATTGAGTTGGGATACATCCGCCACCTTCGCCGGAACACCCCGTTGCCCATCCACGCCGCTTCCCTTTATCCTCTACCCAATAACCCATGTCGGAGTGTCCCTCCGAGCATGAGCTTCGTTTTGCAGGTCAATAAACGTAGGAACCCCCCTTGGTCGCGCTTTTCACCCCTTCGCTGGAGCAGCCCAGCTCCCTCCTCCCTCGCCGGAGGATCTGGGCGTTGGGAGCTCCATCGGAGGCCACCACCCCACGCGGAACGCCATCGCGAGGAGAACCCCCTCTCCGATCTTCCATCGGTCGTTTGGATCGCCTTCGGATTGCCGGGGAATCTCGCCCCGGAGGAGTTCTTCCTGATCATCTCGCAGCCGTCGGATCGTCCTTTAGTGCTAGTTCTGATCTCTGCCGCACATAGCCTGCGCCTGTCAGACCGTTAGATCCATGATCTGATGGCCACGTGCGCCTCACGTTCTCCTCTGTGCCAGCACCGTTGGATTCTCCAGGAGGCTTCATCAGGACCGTGCACCCGCAGCCATCCCACGCTTGACACCCGGCGCTCACGCGCCTCGCACGCACCTCGGATGGGTAATTTGCGCCCAAACCCCCTGCAGTTTGCTTTAGTTTTCATTTAGTCTATTAAATAAAATTGCACACTTGGTTAAATTGCATATCTAGACCTCTAGTTTAGTGTATTTGCTTTTTAGTCCCTGTTTGTGTGGAACACGTGCTTCGACACGTGCTTTTGTGGACTTTTTGCAGTATCTATCATGTAGTTTCGAGGTGTTATGGTTTACATGTTTATTAATTAGAATGACATTTTGGTCCCTGTAAATGTGAGACACGTGCCAGGCACGTGATATCTAGGCGTTTTGCATTATTTGGGCTAAGGTTCGTAGTTGTTCTGGATTGAAGTTTAAGTTTTAAAAATTACCTTTATACCCCTGTGTGTGCAATATTTGAACATGTGTGGAATTAATGTGATATTTGCACTGATGCCCTTCTAATTTTCAAGTGTGTTATCTATTTAGCCCTGAAACTTTGTATTTTTGCGTTTAGCTCCTTGTGTGCTTTATCCTTTGTAGTGATTGAATAAAATATCAAATTAAATCCAAATCTAATGAAATTTGGGAACATGGCTCCTGCCACTGTGTAAAAATTTCACTAAATTTTTGGGATATTTTTGTTGCTTTTTTCTATTTTAAAAAAAATCAAAAACCTTCATTTTTACTACTGTTTGGAATAGAAAATCAACTAAAAATATAAAAACTTTTCTAAAAATTACAAAAACATTAAGACTTGTTTGTTTTGTTGTCTTTGAGTTTCTATCCGATTTTTAGCATACTTGGATTTATAAAAACTTATAAAAATTGAAAACCCTAAAAACCTTATAAAAATCATTAAAAATTCTAAAAAATTCAAAAAAAATGCAATTTTGGTTTCTGTAGTTTAGTTTTTATTGTTGCTTTTCATAAAAATTTCCTTCAGATTTATAGGCTAATTATATATTTTTAATTAGCCTTTCAAATCTGACTGCACAGTTCCTCACTATTTTTGCCTTTTTTCGATTTTTATAAAATCAATTAAAAATCATAAAATATTGATAAAATTACCAAAAACATTAAAAATATAAAAAAACACAAAAATAATTTTATTTAAATTTTCTAAGCATTTTTTAGTGTTTAATAAATTATTGAATGTGTCCTTTTTAGCTTTTCCTTATATTTTCTTTAGAATTTAAAATACAAAAAAAATTAAAAATACATAAAATCCACCAAAAAATATTTTATCTTTTTTTATTCTTTTTGACTTCGTAGGTTGATCTGACCAATCCGTGCTCCTTGAGTTCGACCCTTGTCGCTATACCAGGTTAAATAAATAGCGAGACCACTATTCGTGTTTTATTGATTTATTTTTGATTTGGTGGTATGATCTTCTTGTTGACTGATTCTCCGAGATTCGGGTCGCAACGACCCGTGTTTTTATACCTTCACACGAGTCTTGGTGGGTTTTTCGGTCATCAGTCTCTTAGGGCTATCTGAGAAGCTCAGGGAGGTGGTGTAATGTGGAAGGTGGGGGTGAGGTCCACGAAAAAGAAGAGGATCATCATAGCAGGGAAAAGGAGATTGTGGTGTGAAGTAGCATGCATTTCACAGGAGGAGGGGTAGAAAGTCGCAGAAATATGAGGAAGAAGAAGTCATGTCCATTAGATCAACCAAGATTGAATGACCACTAGGATGCCATGTTGGACATGCGAGCCCACGGCGAGCCGTTTTGCAATAAATGTTATTGCAAATATCATTCCCTGATCTGAAATGAAGAATAAATAATTTGCATAATAGATCCCTTAGTACAATTAGGGTTATGTACCATGTCCATCTTGATGATCATATAGCTGTTGATTCAACTGTTGAATCATAGAGGCTGGTGCTTGGATGAATATCTAAACAGTTAGATTGAGGACTCATCAAGCACCGTCAAATGATTATTAAGAGATGATCTCCAGCTTGAGTAGGAGATGGCAATCCTTTCTCATTTAGGCTTATATCTAAACGACCTCTTGATGCAGGTCCTCTGCATAGGAATAGAGATTCGGAGGTGTCAGATTAGTTAGGTCAAAGAGTTGACTTAATGAGATCGAGATAACCAAAGTACTATATCGTATGCTTTCACGATACAGGGATTCATCCTCTGACCGGAGAAAATGTGTTACTATATGTCTAAGTATGTACATTTGGCAGAACAATAGGTTAATGACCTAACCAAGGTCTACATACCGGTGCGCTGGTGTACATATAAGGGCATATGAGTAATACGATCTCTCAAAGGGATCATACAGGTTCATTTATTGAACCGGAAGGCATGAGCTCACTCATGAGATATTGGTAAGAATCAAATTCCGTGCGCACGATCGTCTCGCTTTGGAAGCTTGACTGAATTTGTAGGTTTGATATATACTTTTGGAAAGTATATGATCAAGACCTAGGTATGATATACGCTTTTTGGAAAGTGTATGACCGATACCAACTCCCAATGATCGAATGAGAAACTTACTAATAGAACCCTGAAGTAGACAGTGTAAAGTTGATCTAATACTTCGGGTTTATTCTGAGTCTTCCAGTATGCAGGATGTACAGGTATTGGGAATACCTGAGGGTGATATGATCATAAATTATTGCATAACCATGACGCTTCCATTCCTAGGGAGTTATGAAACGGGTCTAGATTTTAGTGACTCCTCTCGGTAGAGAAGTAATCTGATCTTAGTCCAAATGTTGGACATTGATCTGAATGTGGTTCAGATGCAATGAGAAGATTAGATTTGCGGTCTTGATTTAATCAAGCATCTATGGGAGGTCCGCGATCTAGATTCGAGATACGATCTCAATATCCAAGTCACTATACGTGGAACAATACAATCGCCTTGTCCTTATCTCCAAGTATCTGCGGAGAAAGCGCATTATCCTTGAAGGAGTTCATGGATAATTCTATTGTTGATATATATATCCGAGCACTGAGAAAATGGATAATTAAATGTGATTTAATTGTCATGATTAATATGAATTCGATTCATATTATAAAGAGAGTTGTCTTAGATAATTTAATGTGATTTAATTATCAAAGACATAAATAATGTGAATGTGATTCATATTATTTGGACACAAGAGAATAGAGATCCAAGATGATTAAATGTGATTTAATTATCATGGATATGAATAATGTGGATAGCAATATCCATATTAATCAAATATATTATAAATGTGATTTATAATATATAAGAGAGAGATGTTTGTAATTTACATTTGTTATTTAAATGTTAATGTGAATTGGATTCACGTTGGACTTTAATTGAAAATGTAATTCACATTTTATTTTGGGTTGTGAATGTGATTCACAATTTTCCGATGGCAAGATTGCAATATTCACAAAATAATTATGAATTATTTTTGTAGAATAATTTACAACAAGTGTTGTTGTAAATCTTGGAGATTTTCATGGAATAATGTAATCTCGTGAGATTGTATGAGATTGCCACCAAATCCAATATTATGGAAGGAGGCAATCTTCATTCCATAATATCTATACTTGATTGATATAATTTGAGATTGATTTACATTGATTTATCAATATAGATTTAATCTAAATTAAATTAATTGTTGTTGGTTTTTACCAACACAAATTTTAGCCATTAAAAGAAACGCAATCAATGATAGCCATTGGATTTGTGTTGTCCCATGGATTGAGATCCATGGATCCCAAAATTTTATAAAAGGAGAGGCATCCCTTTGCTCTTCTTTACAAAACAAGTGAGACAACAACTCTCTCTCTCTTTCTCTCTACACGTCTACTCTCTCTCTCCCTCTCATGTGGTTGTCCACCATGGATGCCCTAGAGAGGTTCTCCATCACCGCAGCGTCGTCGTTATGTTGTCCGATCGTTTGTTCGTGGATCTCCGTCTCCTTCGGTGCGCCTCGATCGTGAAGAAGACATCGGATCTTGTGTATCGAGATCAGGAGATCCGTTGCTTGGATCATCAACATGAATTGCGAGAAGCACGTGGTTCATCCCCGTGCTCGCAAGCATCTTCTCCGTCGGATCGGACTTGAGACAGGAGGTCTCTTCGTTTAGAGACTCGATCGCAAACACGCTTCAAGAGGTAATCCTATTACTTGTTTGTGGTTTAGACGAAACGATCCGAGAAGTGTTCTTGGATTATTTGGTTTCGTCGTATGAAAAATTTTTAAATTCCGCTGCATAGAACAACTAGTACGACTAGTCGTTCTTCGTCGTATTCGTACGATGCTCACGCTTCCATGATGCGCTTGAGTATCTAACCATATCCTTCAAGTGGTATAAGAGCTTTAGGTCGGTGTTTTTGGATACGATCCAATAACCGTGGATAACTTGGGTTCGTTTGGGTTTGCGAAAGTTTTCTTGCATTTCATTTTCGCATCTATGCTTTGAGATTATTTTCGGCACTGTTTTAAATTTTAAACACGAAAATAATAATTGTATTTTATTCCCCATTAAATAAGGAAACCGTAGGATCTGAGTTTACGTGATTTCGATTCCGTTTGCTCAAGTTATGCTCATTTTAGTGAACATGTATCCACAGTTTCGGGGACTGCGTATCTCAACGTAATTAAGATGTTAATTGCGGATTTGAGACGCCTTGAAATGTTGCAAATTACTTAGGTTCTATTGTAAATAAAATTAGCAAACTTTAGGAACTTACTTTGCTTAATTTGGATTTAAATTGATTGAGATATGATATTTCGGGTAAGTGAGGGTCACTGCTGGAAATACTTTCCTAATCAAGAACCTAGTGATTGTCATTTAATTAATTAGTGAAATTAAATTGTTTAATTTGTTGGAATAATTGTGTATAAATATTTGTGAAATATTTGATGATAATTATTTCCTTAAATGACATTGCCTTAACCAATATTTGATTAGATGTGATCTAGATCACTAATTGGTTACATGATCTACATGATCTACATTCCAACAAAAATGTTGCTTGAATATGATTTGGGATTTTTTTAGCAAATCTCATTATAATGTTAATCAAAATTGTTTTGATAATTATTATATGGTATAATTTTGATTGAAGAACCGATTATCATCTCAAGTACAAAATGATCTATTTTGCATTATCCTTTCCCGAGGTGGATATGATGTCTAGTCGGAGAGCATTGGGGTTGCGGGTTGCAACGTATGTGGTCTGTCACACTCTCGTCAGTACTGGCCATGACAGCGAGTAGGGTTAGTATAATGCTTGAGAAATCATGATGTATTTCAAATTATTAAAATTCGAAATAATATGTATTTGAGATAATACCATAATTCAAGTAACAATTAAAAATATTTGTTGGATATTAATTGGATCATTAATTTAATATGATTAGATTAATTGGAATCCAATTTAAATTAAAACACTCTATTATAAATAGAGATGTTATTTCCCTTGGAAGAATTAATCATAATGAATGTGATTCATATTGATTAATTAGAATTTGAATATGATATGGAGGATCACATAAGTGACATGGTCTTCCGTCAAGACGGAGGGTTCCATCGCCAGGGATTGTATGTAGGAGACGTCTATCCAAAGTGACATCTCTTGTATGCAAGCGCATCTGGATCGGGCTCTTCGCTTCTCGAAAGAGTAAGGACGTATGCGTAGTGACCCCAAAATCGGGTCCTCATATTATTAGGGCGATATTGGATTGCGCATAGCGAGTTGTATTCCTGTTGACGGTTGGTTCAATTAATGACGGGTCAACATCTCCTTAGGGGTGGTGGGCCCGGGTGTTAAAGACCGAATTGGGAGATGCAAGTTGGACTTGCAAGGCAGAATGTGTTTCCGTTTCTTTTTATCTGAGTTGTAGGTTCTCATATTATTGGATGCAACAAAGATAAGGAAGGAGATCCCAGATCTTGCTTGAAATATGATGGTAAGTATATCTCTTACATTGAGAGTGATTAAGGGAATGAACTTTAAGTATTGACAAGGCAAGGCAACTTTGATATAAAAATTCCTAAATCAAAGTAAAATATGTATATATATATACACTTATCCAAATTTCTTATCTCAGATAATCCTTCACTAAACCCACTCAATGTTAAACTCAATAATAACCAGTAAAATATCATGGATTGGACTCATGATCCAGATATTGTACTTGCAGTTGGACACATAATGTATGTGGTTGCAATGTGCAAGTTTCCTCATAATAATGAGGAATGACAATTAAATGGATAATAGGACTACAACCCTAGGGTTTGTATATCTCTATAGTCTTGATCTCTCATCGGATGTACTTTGGAAGTGACATGTCGATGATGATCGCAATTGTCAAATAATCCTTATAAAATCAATGAAGATATTTTGGCATACATATGTGCTTTTGACATTTATCATGAATGACATGGTTCTCTGCATCATGCAGAATGGTGGCTCCATAAGAGATGATGTATTCAAAATGTTTGAATACCTACCTGAACCAATGTTTTAAGAGTCTAGATGGATGTAGACATGATGAGTGTCATCATTCTATTGTCTATACTCTAGACATTCATGAAGCTTCATAATATTCATATTGTATGAATTTTATGAAGCATGTGTAAATGTTGAAATGCTCTTACATTGAATTCTTTTGAATTTAATTTTAGAGTTACCTTAGTCTTAAGTATTGGTTGTTTATAGATAAAGGGAGCGCAGTGGAAGCATGGGTTGGACCCAAGTGAGAAGGATAGTCAAAGAGTTGACCGTACTTCTGTGACTTCCATATGACATCCAAAGAGTTGGATGAATGCCAGTATTGCAATAAGTTGATGTGTTGATAGTATGACTATATAGTCTGTCTAGAATCCTTAGAGAAGGACTCGGATAGAGCATCAAAATAATCTACATGTAATCATTGAAATTGACTTTCTTATTTGATAAGATAAAGTCAAATAATTGTATCTCAATCTTCTAATGACACTTGCAATTGGTTGCATATATATTAGAAGATTAGAAATTTGATCTAAAGGTTTAATAGTCATCCACATGGACATTGATGCAATTGTTGCAACAATCTCTGTTGGATTGATAGACTTGTTAATTTCAGTGGCAGATCCCTTAATCTTAGAGAATGTCTCTATGACCTAGATATAAGAATACACTCATTGTTTGTTTCTAAATGTTGGAAATAAACATGAATTCTGAGATAGAACTATCATAAAGAATTATGATGTAGATATTTCAGATTGTAATCTAGTGTACTCCACTAAATTAGAAAATTAATGAATGGTTCATTAACATTTCTAAATACTGAAATTAAAACTTAAGATCAATAGGAGGATGAAAATCATTTGACAATGATCTAGCATCGAGCCTTGGACATTTGTCTATTGATTTGATCAATAGACTAGTAAGAGATGAAACTTTAGAATGTCTAAAATTTCAAAAACTTACATACTTATGAATATTGTATTCAAAGTAAAATGTCCAATACACCCTTCTTTGGGAATGGTGTAAGATGTCAAGGTATTCAGGATCTCATACATATTAATGTATGCGGATCATCTATATCATAGTAAACATTATGGATATGTGATATCTACTGATGATTATGTATGATATGAGATTTCTTCTCTTCACTTAGAAACCTTTGAAATGTTCAAAGATTTCACATAATTTTGGTTTACAACCAAAGTTTGAAGGAAGATAAAATGAATTTGATCTAATCTAGGTAGCTTGTACCTGTTAGATGAATTCAAAGGATACCTTATGGAGATATGAATATCATTTCTATCTCAATCCTCCTAACACACCTTAACTCAATAGAGTTATAGGGAGATACAATTGGATCATGTGTGACATGATCTTATCAATGATGAATTTTAGCATAATTATCCCTTAGTTTCCAGGTATATATGTGTAGTGGAGACTACAATGTATATCCTTAATAAGGTTCCATGCAAGATGGAATGTAGAACTTGAGAGTGCTGCTTCATTAGGAAAATAAAGGATGGTATTGGATACCTACTTTATTACCTTGAGATTCTTAAAATATCTCATCTATGAGAATGTGATTCTTAGAGGTTGAGACTCTTGAGAATCAAGATGAAAATGAAGCGTAGGAACTCATTTGATCTTGAGAACATAATGAGGCTCCTGAAATTGGAAACTAAAAGGAAAATTAAAGATGAAACACTAATACCTCTTCAAAAGAGTTTGAGGATGTACTCCATGTGTCATTTAAGTCTGACAATGATCGGACTTCATGTGATGAAACTCCTGAGGATCATAACATGGAAAGATGGATTTTAGCAATGAAAGTCTAAAGTAGACTTCATATACAAGGGTTGTATATGGACCCTCGAGGATCCACCTATATGGAGGAGACCCATTAAGGTGTAAATGGATCTTCAAGAGAAATGGAACCTGACCTACATGACTTGACTTTTTTATCTATGAGATGAAAGTCAAGATTGCATTCCTCTACGAATACCTCTCTAAGGATATTCACATGAAGTAGCCCCAGTGCTTCATGTTGAGAAAAGCAAGGTGTTAAAGCTAAGGAATCCATCTATTGACTCAAATAAGATTCTTGAAGTTGGACCATAATATTTGGTGAAATTATAAATGTTATGATTTCAGATAGAATCTGGATGTGTGAAGCTTAGTGGGAGTGCCTTTGTGTTCATCATGCTAAGTGTAGATAATATCCTAATCATTTCGAATGATATAAGGATGATAATAAGTGTTTTATAAATTAGCTATTCCATCTCTTGAAATATAATTTCAAAGATACCTCTTCGATCTTACTTCTGAAGTTGTTCAGAAGCAAAGAGAAGAGGATATTGGGACTGTCACATTTGTAGTACACCTTGGACATCTTCTATTCTTAGAAATTCCAAGAAAGACTTCCATCCCTTAAGATATGGTACTGACCTATCTAAAGGGATAGCACCTAAAAGAGTCGAGGAAGAGAATGCTAGAACTGCTTGCACTTGTGCATCAGTTACGAGAAGCTGAGTGTATGCTAAATGTGTACAAAAGCCAGATATCTACCATGTAGATGGAGTAGTAAACTGTTACTAATCCTACTATGAAGAGAAAACATTTGATTGCAGTAATAACAAAATCTTCATAGATGACAAGATTTTTGAGATAGTGATCTCAAAGTCTTATCTTCAAAAGTTTATGACTTTATAGATAGTGATCTAAAAGGTCTTAACTATAGATACCTTAGGAGACAGAGATCTCAAGCAATAAGGGTATTCTGATAAGAATTATGAAAATACTGGTTATGATAATTATTAAGCTATAGTGTCAAGGACACTATAACTGACTAGATTGAGTATTAGTTGCATAAGATGCAACATTCGCATTGGATGCGAGCACTGTTACTAGGAAATATGCAAGTGCCATAAAAGGACTTGGCGTAGTCTCGCAGGAACAGGGTGACTGATCAGCTTACCTAGCTATTTTCTAAATAGCCTATGATTGTCACATGAGTGTGGGTTTAAATGATTAGCCCATTAATGGCTCTTTGGGCTAGTGGGAGATTGTTGGACATGCGAGCCCACGGTAAGCCATTATGTAATAAATGTTATTGCAAATATCATTCCCTGATCTGAAATGAAGAATAAATAATTTGCATAATAGGTCCCTTAGTACAATTAGGGTTATGTACCATGGCAATCTTGATGATCATACAGCTGTTGATTTAACTGTTGAATCATAGAGGCTGGTGCTTGGATGAATATCTAAAGAGTTAGATTGAGGACTCATCAAGCACCGTCAAATGATTGTTAAGAGATGATCTCCAGCTTGAGTAGGAGATGGCAATCCTTTCTCATTTAGGCTGATATCTGAACGACCTCTTGATGCAGGTCCTCTGCATAGGAATAGAGATTCAGAGGTGTCAGATTAGTTAGGTCAAAGAGTTGACTTAATGAGATCGAGATAACCAAAGTACTATATCGTATGCTGTCACGATACAAGCACGCATCCTCTGACTGGAGATAGATGTGTTACTATATGTCTAAGTATGTACATTTGGCAGACCAATAGGTTGATGACCTAACCAAGGTCTATACAATGGTGCGGCGGTGTGCATATAAGGGCATATGAGTAATACGATCTCTCAAAGGGATCATACAAGTTCATTTATTGAACCGGAAGGCATGAGCTCACTCATGCGATATTGAGAAGAATCAAATTCCATGCGCAGGATCGTCTCTCTTTGGAAGCTTGACTGAATTTGTAAGTTTGATATATACTTTTGGAAAGTATATGATCAAGACCTAGGTATGATATAACTCTTTTTGGAAAGTGTATGACCGATACCAACTCCCAATGATCTAATGAGAATCTTACTGATAGAACCCTGAATTAGACAGTTTTAAGTTGATCTAATACTTCGGCTTTATTCTGAGTCTTTCAGTATGTAGGATGTACAGGTATTGGGAATACCTGAGGGTGATGTTATCATAAATGATTGTATAACCATGACGCTTCCATTCCTAGGGAGTGATGAAACGGGTTTGGATTTTAGTGACTCCTCTCGGTAGAGAATTAATCTGATGTTAGTCCAAATGTTGGACATTGATCTGAATGTGATTCAGATGCAATAAGAAGATTAGGTTTGCGGTCTTGATTTAATCAAGCATCTATGGGAGGTCCGCGATCTCGATTTTGAGATACGATCTCAATATCCAAGTCACTATATGTGGAACAATACAATCGCCCTGTCCTTATCTCCAAGTATCTGCGGAGAAAGCGCATTATCCTTGAAGGAGTTCATGGATAATTCTATTGTTGATATATATATATATATATATATCCGAGCACTGAGAAAATGGATAATTAAATATGATTTAATTATCATGATTAATATGAATTTGATTCATATTATAAAGAGAGTTGTCTTAGATAATTAAATGTGATTTAATTATCAAAGACATAAATAATGTGAATGTGATTCACATTATTTGGACACAAGAGAATAGAGATCCAAGATGATTGAATGTGATTTAATTATCATGGATATAAATAATGTGGATAGCAATATCCATATTAATCAAATATATTATAAATGTGATTTATAATATATAAGAGAGAGTTGTTTGTAATTTACATTTGTTAATTAAATGTTAATGTGAATTGGATTCACATTGGACATTAAATTGAAAATGTAATTCACATTTTATTTTAGGTTGTGAATGTGATTCACAATTTTCCAATGGCAAGATTGCAATATTCACAAAATAATTATGAATTATTTTTGTAGAATAATTTACAGCAAGTGTTGTTGTAAATCTTGGAGATTTTCATGGAATAATGTAATCTCATGAGATTGTATGAGATTGCCACCAAATCCAATATTATGGAAGGAGGCAATCTTCATTCCATAATCTCCATGCATGATTGATTTAATTTGGGATTGATTTATATTTATTTATCAATATAGATTTAATCTAAATTAAATTAATTGTTGTTGGTTTTTACCAACACAAATCTTAGCCATTAAAAGAAACATAATCAATGAGAGCCATTGGATTTGTGTTGTCCCATGGATTGATATCCATGGATCCCAAAATGTTATAAAGGGAGAGGCGCCCCTTTGCTCTTCTTTACACAACAAGTGAGACAACAACTCTCTATTTCTCTCTCTTTCTCTCTACACGTCTACTCTCTCTCTCCCTCTCATGTGGTTGTCCACCATGGATGCCCTGGAGAGGTTCTCCATCACCGCAGCGTCGTCGTTATGTTGTCCGATCGTTTGCTCGTGGATCTCTGTCTCCTTCGGTGCGCCTCGCTCGTGAAGAAGACATCGGATCTCGTGTGTCGAGATCAGGAGATCCGTCACTTGGATCATCAACATGGATTGCGAGAAGCAAGTGGTTCATCCCCGCGCTCGCAAGCGTCTCCTCCGTCGGATCGGACTTGAGACAGGAGGTCTCTTCGTTTAGAGACTCAATTGCAACCACGCTTCAAGAGGTAATCCTATTACTTGTTTGTGGTTTAGACGAAACGATCTGAGAAGTGTTCTTGGATCATGTGGTTTCGTCGCATTAAAATTTTTTAAATTCTGCTGCATTGAACAACTAGTACGACTAGTCGTTCTTCGTCGTATTCGATACGATGCTCACGCTTCCGTGATGCGCTTGAGGATCTAACCATATCCTTCATGCCACATGTTGAGGTATAAATTAAAAGAAAAATAAAAGAATAAAAATGAAAAAATGAATAAAATAAGTCATTAGATGAAGGGGTACTTCATCCAACTGTCCACAAAGAGAATGGGAGAGAGAAGTAAAGTGAGAGGCACGTGGCGACTCCAAAAGCTGCCACATGTCACTTCCACAACATTTATAAATTAGAATAAAGAAAAATAAAAATAAAATATGAAATGATGTCTAATAAAAAAGTTTCCTTCATGAAAGTTGTTCGATGAGATTTACAACTTCCATGAAGATACCAAAATTATGGACTCCTGATTGGTGAAGAATCTGCATTGGGAAATAAGACCCGATCAATCCTAAGAAAACAAGGAGTAATCTTAAGATGAGAGTTTGTCTCGAACAATGGATTTATTAATGAAATGAAAGTAGTAGAAGGGGGAAGATTAGGAGAAGAGTCGTCTCGATCCTTGAAGCAAGTGAAGACAGGTAAGTCCAAGGAGAAGTCCACAAGGTCAAAACTCAATTCCTAGAGATCACCCCACATTATTTAAGATGTCAGCATTCGAGAATCAATGTAGGTGTTTGTTTAAAACTAATCAATAAAGCCACAAAACAAGGGTCAATTCACTAAATCAATACAATGAGCCATAAGAGTTCGACAATTATCTTATCAATTTTATTAGCTGAATCGGGAAATCATGTCAAATTTCCCTAGGTGGCTAACCTTATGGACGAGTAAGTACTACAAGGAAAGTATCCCATACTTCCCACTTCCTTTGTAACCAATAGCCTGTACTTTTAGAGGTCGTTGTTATTGAATCTAGACCACTACTCAGAAAAAGAAGTAGACAGAGAAACCAATACTTTAGACCAAGTCTGCAAGTAGACAAGAACCTACTCAGACGTGGAATGATGAGATATACACCCTCGTGAAAGGATTGCCTAAGCTCAATACTTTAGATTAAGTCTGCAAGTAGACGAAACCCTACTCCCTATTTACAATAGAAGAACCAATACTTCATGAATTCAGGCGATAAACACAGTTGTACCTAGATTGGGATCCATTCCTTAAGTATTGCACATCACTCTATATAGAAGGTACCTGAATACAAACATGGTGTTGTGAACCCAATACAATGAAATTCAATTAATCAACTTTAATTTGTTCAAGGTTTTCTTAGCAGTCCCTTCTTTAACTTTTTTAGGTTTTCACTTGTTTTAATTATTTTTCATGTAAAAGACCTAATGATTTGATAAAATCTTTGCTTGTCATATGTGGTCAAAATCAGAGGGAGAAGACAGAAAAGCAGTGCAAGTCAGAAATCAAATGATGCAATGCTCAATAAGGAGACTTACAGTGCTTCGTACCTCTCTCCAAGTAGAATGCAAGATAGAAATTCTAAATCTAGTCTATATGCCATGCAACAAGAAATCACCCTAGATCATGAGGTTTTATTATCCTGAAGAATTTGCTCAATTTGACTAGATCCAAATGTGAAACTATGGCATAGAAATCATATTAGGGATTTGGACCTAATTTAATCGAACTTCCACTCCTAATGATCTAAGGGCTCATTCCACAATATGTAAACAAAAATAAGGTGAAAAGCACAAATCACAGAAAACACATAGAAATAAAAGGGAAAATAGGGAGAGAAAGAGAGAATGTGACGAAAACGCAGAAAACCAATCAAGTCTCCCAAGTGAAAAATGACTTGGTGAAATGGACTTGTGAAAGGCATCGAGTCTCCAAGTCCGTGGGCCCTATATTATTATAAATTGAATAAATGAATCTCATGATCTCATAAAAATTCAACTAAATCTATGCTAAGAGTTTTGCTTGGCTTCTTGTGTCCTATGCTACTCTCTCCTATCGGTGAACCACCAATCTCCGCAGCTCTTGGGTACGTTGAATCTCCAAGGAAATGCTCTCTTGATAATAAGGCCCTCGCAACAAATTCAAACAAGAAGATGGTCAGAATATTCATATATAAATAGAATGAAGAGAGTAATATAAAATGAAATGAATAATGTAACAATGGCTAAGTGTCTACTCTATACTCTACAAACCGATGCTCCCCGACAACGATGCCATTTGAAAGAGCACAAAAGTTGGGGTGCCTAACACCCGGTCTCAGAGGGCCCACTATATTTGACAAATAGGATCCGACAATCATTATATCGACATCTCTCTTGGATCTCGATAATCAATTAAGTGATAATTTCGACAACTAACCCGCAACAATGATCAAGAAATAAATGTAGGTGAGCTAACGTTTATTCTACCCGACAACAGTGTGTATAGTAACAAGCAGTAGAGGTTGGACCACAAAGCACACGAGGTAGAGCAACAAAAAATGACTAGACAACCTTTTAGGATTTCTTGTTTTTTTATTTTATTTTTTGTGCTTTTTAATTTATATATATTTTTATGTTTTAATTTTGTAATTTTTATTTTTTAATTTAAATATAATATAATATATAGATATAGATATAAATAAACTATATAGGAAAGGAATAAAAAATATTTTTGGATTTTATAAATTATAATAAATACACTTAAAAGTTCAGAAATGAAACATTTTGGGTTTTGATAAAATTTTCTCTGTTTTTGGTGATTTTTGGATAATTTTTTGAGAATTTTTATGAGATTTTAATAAGGAAATACTCAAAATAATTAAAATAGTAAATCCAATAACTTGAAATGGGCTTAATAAATATCTATCAAATGGGATTGAGATTAATATCAATTTTTACTATAAAAAGATAAAATAAAGAAAATTCAGAAACTTAAAACATGATTTTGTTATTTTTTTGATTTTGTATAACCTTTTATAAGGTTTTTTTTGTTTTTTTATTTTTAAGGTTTCCAGTAATATTTTACAAAAAATATTTGAATAGAGGCTAAACCTAACTAAATAAATACACATGAATTTCTTATATTTTTCCAAATCATTTTATCACTTTTTATGTATTTTTTAATGTTAAATAGAAGAAAATGTATTGTTTTGATTTTTTTATAAATATGAAAACAATTTTAAATATCTTACAAAATATATATGTGATATAATATGGTTTTAAGCACTCAAAAGAAATTTCCTATAATTATTCGATGTAGAATGATATTTTTAATGAGTGAAATACAAGAACAAAATGAAATCTACAACAGAAAGAACTACTTGTAATTTCTATAAAGTATCGGAGCATTCAGGAACACTTTAAAGAAGTCTAAGGGTGTACATGAATTTTTTCTACATTCAAATACAATAACGCACTGGATGAGGTATAAATGCAAATAACTAGAACAACGGTCCTAAGCTTGCAAATTTACTAAAAATATTTCAATTAATATTCAAAGTTTCTAGACCAAATAATAACACAAAAATCGAAGGGGTTCACACAAAATTCCCACCCCTTCATGTGCACATGCACGTGAAGTGGCATGGAATGGACTAAAGTGCAGATACCAGAGAGTATGGGGTCCTTGGTGTAAATAATACAAAATATTAAAATGGTAGATGAATGTTTGTAGAATAAGTAATAAATACAAAAAGAAGAGGGGAAAATGTGCAAAATATGCCTTGTAGCACACTGGAGGATGATGTGGATCAATCCACTTATCTACGTGGAGCTTCCTCAATGCTTGATAATAGATTCTTCTTCTATCTTCTATAATATGATGGTTTGATGATGGAGAAAGAGATTAAATCCTAACCTCGGATCTGATGTGTCTTTAGCGTCGAATCGGAGAGCGTCAATAATCCAACGGTGCTGGTCTCCCCTGGAAGAAAAAGGAGGAACAACTTGGAAGATGAGCTTGGATGGAGCCTCTTTCCCTCTCCAGATGATCTCCCTAGTTTCTAAGACGTTCTACATGTTTCTTGGAATGTTCTACAATTGGTGGATGCTTTAAAAAGGTCCAAACCTCATAGGCGGAAGTCTGGAAGGTCAAAGAAGAACTTACGTACTTAGAGTTGCAAGATGAATGATTTGACCCCTTACATTAGGTCCTTTCGCATATAGGAGCACCAGAAGCTTCAGGGCTCGAGGGCAAAGCTCCTCGACCCAATGGTGAATAAAAACATGGGTAAAGTGAAGTGTGCGGTGATTTCTGGTGACTAGAGGTGGAAAGAGATACGATTCCCATGATTGTGCAAGATCTGGGGTTGAATAATGGTCAGGGCATTAGAAGATGAAAAGGGGAAGATGTGGATGTGGTCAACGAGTTGGTCAATGGCCAAAAACATGGGGAACAAATACCTAAGCTCAGAGCTTCGATGAACTTCGATTTTTGATTTTACACTAAAATAAATGAAATTAAATGAAAAAAATGCAAATCTATACTACTGCTACTCTAAGAATTGAAAAGAAAAGAAAATTATAAGCTTACTAGACTAGAAATCTGGGAGCAGAACCACCAAGATCTAGATTCGGTGATGCATGAATCACCTCCTCTGCCCTTCCTCCATGTCGTAAATCAAGAGGCTCCGCTCCCTATCATGAAGGGCTAGTTCCAGGAACAATTCTTGGGGGAAAAGTAGGATAGGAAGGATTAAATTTTCATAATAGGCAGAGGAGATATTATATACAAGCTTCCCAAGTGATGGTCTTTGCCAAGGACTTTTGGTTGAATCGAGGGTTGCTGGCACCAACTCTTGATACATGTGAGATATCATAGTTAGGTGAAGAAATCACTAGAAAGAATCGAGGGCAGAAGGGAGTTGTAGTAAGCCCAACAAATTGGCAAAGAAGAGGGAAAAACATGGTAGGGACCGGTCTAAGAGGAGTGTTGGGAGTTGATGAATCTCCATCTCATCACCTTTATTTCTTATTTTTGCCTTCAAACCTAAGCTAAATGCTTATATATAGTATTACGTAAATTAACTCATATTAGTTATTGTGTAAATATTATATAAAACACTGCATTTAAAGCCAAAAAAATAAAAAAAATAAGAAAAATAAATGAATACCATAGGTATTGAATGACCCTAAAACCCTGAGACCTAGGTAATAAAGTAGGGGGAGATAACGCCAATAAATACAATAAACCCTAATTTTCAATTCATCAATAAGTCCTTTCTGGTACCTATTTTATTCTTTATCCTTTCTACCTAAAATCAATAAATTTTGTACATAAAAGATGTCAATAACAATACATAGAAAAATACAAAATTGATTTCATATAAAAATGATGCATATTGTGCTTTCTACACTCAACATAAAAACCAAAAACCCAAACTTCACATACTTGTATCTTCTCCATATGAACTCAAAATTCACTGAAATCACTTTAATTATATATGACTTCAAATTAGATATTTAATGAAGGTGGTTTCCTTAAATTTTGACTTAAGATGCAAAAGTTAGGTTTTGGACCCTTATTGTACATTATACCTTAATAAAATAATTCTTTTTATTCCTTATATTTTAATACTTGCATATTTTTATAATTATGTAAATATTAGGGTTTTTATCAGTTGTGCCCCTCTGAGATATTGCAATATCAGTTATACCCCTCCCTTTTAGGAGTATCTATTGTACCACTGACTTCTTGTTGTTCTATCACTTGTACCCCTCTATTACTTTTGTCGTCAATGAATTGAACTTAACCAAGATTTAATCAAACCATGATTTGGGTAGGAGGGGTAAAGCTGGAAACCCCCTCCATCCTCTTCCTCCCCCCCTTCTCTTCCTCCTCCCCAACCTTCAGTCTCCCCCTCTGCCATCCCCGCTAATCCCCCCGCACCAGCAACACCCCCTGCTGCTCCGCCCCAGTATCCCCTGCCCCAGTTGCTCCACCTCAACTTCCCCTCGCTCCCAGCTTGTCCTCATCATTTTGACCTTCCCCTTCCGCCACTAGTCTTGGAGTCTTCATCTCCTCCTTCCTTCAATTGTGTAGAGGAGAACACACACCACTTCCTCTACCCCCAACTCCTTCCCCTTCCTTGTACTTCCCCCTCCACCCATGTTCCTCCCCCTTCGCCCAACTCCTTCCCCTTCGTTCCTCTTCCCCCAACTCATACTGAGCTCCTCACCCTCACCCCCACCCCTATTCCTCCCATCACCTAGCACCTAGCCCTCCATCCTTCCTTCACCTCTACGCCTCATCCTCCACCCTAGCTCCTCCCTAGCCTGCCTCGAGATCCTCCCCCCACCCCTAGTCCCCTGCTGCTCCCTCCACCTTGCACCCCACCTTAGACTTCCCTCTCCCCCCCACCACCCCCTTCCTAGCTCCTCCCCAGCCCTCCCTAATCTCCTCCCCCTCACCCCCATCCCCACCCCTGATCTAACTGAAGCACCCATTATTTTGACCTCTGCCATTGATAGAGATCCTAGTTGAACCTTGAAACCACCCATCTATGTTTTAGTCACCATTGAAGAGGAGTTGTCACTTGTGCATCTGAAAAACATCCCCTGTAGTGGTTCTCATCAACAGTCACCGACAGGTCGTGCACACCCCACCTCTTACTCGCATCAACAAAACAAGGAAGTGGATCGAAAGACGATATCAGAGCCACCTCATACCTGCATCAACCTACGAGCTCTTGATTTCCAAGATTGACGATGGTGGTGACGAGGAGCTGGGGGTGGCACGAGGGTGGAGGGGGAGGATCTTAGGGCAGAGGGAGTAGCAGGGAAAGAGGGGAGGAGGAGGTTAAGGAGGAGCAGGATGCTGGGGAGGAGGAAAAGGTGGTTGAGGAGGAGCAGGATAGCCCTTACTTTGTGGAGGACATGGGGTGACAGAACCACCTCCTCCACTTCCCTCATTGGCGAGTTCTGATCGTCCCCCCACGACCATCGTAGTGTCACTTCCTCCCGTGGAGCTTCCTATTCTGCTCCGGCCATCTGATGAATCCCGATTCATAATTCTTTATTCCTTTATTTTAGCTAGAAACTTGAGCAAAATACCATGTGAATATATGTAAATATCATAAATTGCCAAAAAAACATGCATCTTGTAAATATGCATAATTAGCATGTTTTTGAGTAAAAATAAAGGAATAAAGAAACACAAGAAAAAGAGGGAAATATTTAGAATAAATATTGAGCGACCTAATCCCAAGAGAGGGCTCAACATGGGCCTGACCGCAAAAGAAACCAAGTAGAGGGAGATAAGGTCAATCATACATGTACATAATCTTATGTATTTAAATAAATTTATTTTCCTCAAAATAAAAATTAAAAAGTGTTTCTCATATTTTATACATATTTATAAAAATAAAACTAAAATAAAAATCAGAAAATAAAAAGAAAATAAAAATCACTTTCCCCCTTGTATATATACCATGTACATATGTATATGAGCCAATTTATTTAACCCTTGTAAATACATCATAAAAATAAAATAAAAATACCTTATTATTCCAAATTTAATGTTGTAAATAAATAAAATATAAATTTGGAATAATTATTAAAAATAAACAATTATAAATAAAACTAAAAAATACATATATGTATATATCAATATATAATAATAATATAATGTAAATAAGTTATTTATTTTTCAAAAAATTAAATAAAAATCAATAAAAAATATTTGAAAATAAATAAACATTTTTCATGTTGAAAAGTTTTTAAAAAAATCATTTACTAATTTTAAATGATTTTAAAAAGAAATAAAAAATGGAATAATGTGATTGGTCTACGGGGGATTGTTGACCCCAGTCAACTCTCCCCTGTGGACCCCCTTCCAGGCGGATCGGGTTTTGACCCGACTTCTCTGATTTTTGCTGACTCGATCCGACCTCCATTTAACCAAACCCTGGGCGCCATTTAACCCTTGTTGATACGAGATCCTCGCCCGATCAGCTGCCTAGGGGTCCATGTTTCACCGAGAGCGCCCGACTCCCATCTTCCCGGACCCCTGGCCCTATAAAGGTTCTCCTCCGTCGCACAATTCACGCCATCTTTGGCTCCGCCCCTCTATCCCAGGACCTCCATCACCTTCCTTAGAGTGACAACTATCCGAGCGTGGTGTCGCAGTGAGGAGGAGGAATCCCCAGCCACTGATCCGTCGAGCTCTTCGTCGTGCGCCGCCGCGAGGTGTGCCTGAGCCTCAGGACCCGACGACCCCTTGAGGTGAAGACCCAGGAGCTTCCTTAGCCTCATCCCACTCGACTGTGACCATCAGGTATCCCCGATTTGCCTTAGTTTCGCCTAATTTCGATTTACGCCCAATTGTGCCGCCGACCTTCGCCGGTCGATTCCCATCGATCCGATCATCAATCTGTCCATCCGACCATCGATCTATGCTCACGAAAGTCCTAACCACCTTCTTCACCCATCCGATCAACTTGGTTCGCCCCGAAACAAAGAATCGAGTCTCCTCCGCCGTCGCCTTGTCGGAGACCCCTCTCCGCCCCCTTTTCGATCACCAATCCACCCCTGACCGGGTCGAGGCACTATGCCCTCGACCCAGGAGTTTTGCTGTGCCATTTTGTAGGTCAAAGGGACCCATCTGAGGGCCCAACAGTTGGAGCATAGCTGCCTTGCTCCTCCATCGTCGCCAGAGCTTCTCGGAGCTTCTCGGCCTCATCGGAGGTGCCCACCAGCTGCAGATCATCGTGACGGAGCATTTCCACATCCCAACAGCCTCATCGGAGCCCCCTACCGTACGCATTGGGCCGGCGAACTTCGCCTGCGAGCTGTTTTTGGAGGAGGCTCAGCTGTCGTCCGATCATCCCCTTTGCTCCAGATTTGATCATCGTCGTCCATCTGCGGAGCTTCAGCCACCGTCCGATCTTCATCTGGGTTTGATCTGGATCGATCATCGACGAAGGGGTGCTCTCGCTTCTCAGCCATCAGATCTACATGTGGCACCCTCTCGACCGTCGATCTTAAGTAAAGGGGTAATATCACTTAGGCCCCTCTATTTATTGCATTTATAGTTTAGTCCTGTAAATATTTAGCGTAGTTGTCTTTATTTTGGATATTTTGCATTGTGGACCTAGTGTTTATTTTATTTGCATTTTAGTCCCTATCTACGTGGAACACTTGCATCGTCACGTGATATTTTGGGATATTTGCATGTGAGGGCTTGGGGTTTGTGCGTGTTATAAAATGAAATTGAGTTTTTGATATTTGCAGTTATACCCCTGTGTGTGGTTTTTATTAAACATGTGCTGAATATCTGGGCTTTTTGTGCCTTTTCTCCTAAAGTTTTCGTACATGTTACGATTAAGCCCTTGGAACTATGTTTCTTTGCATTTAGGTCTCTATGAGCTATGTGCCTTGTTTTTATTAAATAAAATATCTAATTAAATCTAAATTATGTGAAATTTGGACACATGGCTCATGTCACTGTGTAAAAATTTCCCTGAATTTTTGGGACATTTTTGAGGTTTTTTACTATTTTTAAAAAATCAAAAATACACATTTTTGTTACTGTTTGAAAAAGAAAATCAAAGAAAAATATAAAAAATTCTTTAAAAATTCTAAAAAAATTGGGATAGTTAGTTTTAGTGTATTTTAGCTTCTGTCCATTTTTTAGCTTATTTGTATTTATAAAACCCTTAAAAATTACGGAACCCTAAAATTCTTGTAAAAATTTTAAAAAATTCTATAAAAATCAAAAAATGCAAACTCTTTTTCTGTAGTTTATATATATATATATATTTCATAAAAATTTCCTTCAGACTTTTATAGATCAATTTTATATTTTTAATTGATCTTTCAATTCTGGATGTACAGTAGCCCATATTTTCCCTCTTTCTTGATTTTTATAAAATCAAATAAAAATTGAAAAATTCTGAAAAATTCACCAAAAACACTTAAAAACTAAAAACATAAAAACATTTTTATTAGATTTTTGTGTATTTTTGAGTGTTATTAATAATTGTTGAAGTTGCTTGTTTTTACATTTCCTTATAAAATCAAAAACACAAAAACATTTAAAAATAATTAAAATCCACCAAAAATATTTTCCTCTTTATTTTTTGACTCCGACTACTTCGTAGGCCGCAAGGCCATCCCATGCTCTTTGAGTTCGACCCTGGTCGTTATACCAGGTTAATAAAAGTAGTGAGGACCGCTCTTGATTTTATTGTTTGATTATCTCTGTTTGGTGGTCTTGCATTTTCTTATTGATTCCGATTCTCCGAGATCCAGGTCGCTGATGAACGCTCCCGCACCCTTGTTAATTCGAGCAAATTAATGTCCAAATTAATTATCAGTTTTCGTTGCAGTCGGATACAAGAGGGAATATCAAAAACCACTTTAATTAGATTCGAGTTAATTTCAAGCGACATATTTTTTTTACTTGGTGAAGTCCAAGGTCGTACTCAGGGAGGCATCTGTCTCCTTAGGTCAAATTTTATCAAAATCCAAGTGTGAGATTTTCGGGGAATATATTTTTGGTCTTTTTCTATTTTCTATGCAGGACACATGTAAAAATCAGGCCAATTTGAAGTTAAATCAATTAAGGTATCAAATGAAGTCCAAAAATTATAAAAATTGTCCAGATGATGAACTATGGTGAAAATCAACTACCTTAATTTTTTTGGAATTTTTCGACACTATATGAATTTACTGTGAATTAAACATGCAGGCAGGATGATTTTCACTAATTTAATTTTAATAAATATCAAATCACATTTTTTTCAAGAACAAAAATTATCCTGGATAGGTCTGATGATGAGGAATCTAGGAAAATTGACAAACCTAAATTTTAATGTGAAATGGACCTATTAAAATTAAACTAAGATAATCACTAAACAATTTATTTAGGCCTCGATATGCGTGCAAATGACATGAAATTTTATGCAAAGTTAAGTTAACTATCCTAGAGCTACTGTGATATTTTGGGAATTTTTGGAGTCATAGAAAATTAATTACTAATTAAAAGGTCTCACTGGGCAAAATAACATAGAAATAAACCAATTAATTCATTAAAAATTCTACTGATTCCATAAAAATAAGACACGTGTCACAACAGATAGAGGACAAGTTACTCAACAACATGCAATTTTTAGAAATTAAAAATGATGCTAAATGACACCTAGGGATGCGTGCAAAGATAGGGGTGTATTTGCAATACAAGAAAATAAAATTACGTAAAAGTAAACATGCTGACAGGGACTTAAATGCAATTACCTATAATGATGGGGGTATCAATGCAATTTCTCCACTTGGCACGTGCTTCTCACGTGGGGTCTGCTTCACAGGGACCTTTTTGTAATTGCAGAAAGTCCCCAGGGCCTCTGTACAAAATACCCAGGCCGCACGTGCTCCTCACGTGGGGTGGCCTCAGCTCGGGCGGCTTCGGAGGCTCAGGGGCTTGGCTCGGGAGCTCCTGGAGGTCTGGAGTAAGGCTCGGAGTACCCTCGGGTGGTCCAAGCCTAGGGTCAGGGAAGAGGCTCGGACCTCGTTGACGTGGCTGGCTGCGGGCCTTTGGATCAAGATCTATCCAAAGGATGGTGATGATGACGCGTGGCGAGATAAGAAGCCGTCAGATCTGGATAGATCCAACGGTGCCTGAGAACCGAAGGAGGAGGCGACGTGGCTGAATGCTGTCTGCTGGATCTAGATGGATCCAATAGTGATAGGCGGCTCTAGTGGATGGACACGTGGCTCGCTGAGGTCCGTAGGATCACAACTGATCCAACGACGGCTGGCAGCTCCGGGCGGATGGCGACGTGTCATGAATTCGACCGTTCGATCGAGATGATCGAACGGTGGCTGGGCCTTCTTCCTCAATGGTCCTCCGCCGCCTGCGGAGGAGATGGCGGCGCTCTGGCGATGAAGCCTTTGCTTCGCCTGGTCCTCCTTGCGTTGGTGAGGCTCTCCGAAGGGTCGGAGGTATCCCAGAAGACGTGCGGCGGTCTGGCGAAGGTCCAGGTATTCTCAGGAAGGAGAGAGGAGCGTCGGAGGCTGCTGTCGATGAAGCTCGGGGGGAACTCCGGTGAAGTTCCGGCCAATGCCAAGATGGGTACCTGCAGGTGTTAGAAGAATAGCCGAAGCTCGTTCGTGCAAGTGGATAGGTGAAGGAAGGACGACGAGGCCTAAGGGGGATCGGAGATGGGTTGGCGATGGTGTTCCGGCCAGGTGGCGAAGCTGGAACCGATGGAAGGTGAGGTGAAGTGTCTGAGGGCGTGAAGGGTACCGCGAGGATGAGGGCTCCGTCGCGGAGCTCGACGATATGGAAGCGAGGCAAGAAGATGAAGATGGAGCTCGAATAAAATGCGAGAAAAGTGAAGAAAAGTCAAAACAAAGATCAGACGGAGGTGGAGTGGATTACCAGGTGTTTGGAGCTCGAGGTCGAGGTCCAGGTCGTCGCTTGAAGGGGCGGTAAGTCCCTGAGCTCATGCAGCGACTCGGAGGAGTGGCTGCGACACGGTGGAGGTGCCGCAGATCTCGCCAGAGAAGATGACCGTCTTCGCTCAAGGATTCGTGCATTCAGTGTCACCAATCGGACGCTCCGAGCTCGGGGGATCTCTCAGGGGTGGCGGATGGCTATGAAATCGGCCGGAGGGTGAGTATTTATAGGTTGAAGTAGCCAGTCGGGCTGGTGATGAAGTGGGGTTCATGGAGTTCATGGAGCGTCGCTGGCGGTCGACGTCGGTAGCGAGGTGGCTGGCGGGGATAAGTAATGAGCGGGGAAGGACGTGGAGGTGATGGTGGTCGTCGACGGTGGAGGGAGCGCTGCTGAAAATAGAAAGGGGCAACCCCTCCCGCAAGGCGGAGATCGTGGGAGAGAGGGGTGCCAGAGGTAGGAGACGAGGTCATGGCCATTGAATCTTGTGATCCAACGGCCCAGATCTAATCACTACAGAGCGGGCGAGATCGGATCGAGGCGAGGCGATCTGAGGGTCGTGGAGCGACCACGTGGCGCGATGTGAGCGAAGCACGTGCGAGCGGTGTGGATTGCATCTGGGGTGGCTTGATCACAAGGTCGTGATGTTGCCACATGGCAGGATGGGGTGAAGCGCACGTGGGCGGCTGTGATGAGATTAGGGCTTAGATCGGAGGGTTGGAATGCAAGGCGGGATGAGAGGTTGCGATGGAGAGCGGCGTGCATCATCCAAGGGTGTAGCGTGCGACGCGTGGCGCACTGTGGGCGAGGCACTAATGAGCGGGTCAGATGAAGTCCTGGGGATGCTCAGACGGTGGACATTTGAGGCGTACGTGGAGGCGGCTCCACCATTGGATCTGGATGAAGATCAACGGCTGAGAGCACAGGTGGATGAGTCAAGGGGACCAGGTCGCGTGGCGCAACCAGAGGGCGCCACTGTTGGAAATGCGAGCCCACAGCAAGCCATTATGCAATAATTGTTATTGCAAATATCATTCCCTGATCTGAAATGAAGAATAATTAATTTGCATAATAGGTCCCTTAGTACAATTAGGGTTATGTACCATGGCCATCTTAATAATTATGTACCATGGCCATCTTAATAATCATACAGCTGTTGATTCAACTATTGAATCATAGAGGCTGGTGCTTGGATGAATATCTAAAGGGTTAGTTAGAGGACTCATCGAGCACTGTCAAATGATTGTTAAGAGATGATCTCCAGCCTGAGTAGGAGATGGCAATCCTGTCTCAGTAAGGCTGATATCTGACTGACCTCTTGATGCAGGTCCTCTGCATATGAATAGAGATTCGGAGGTGTCAGATTAGTTAGCTTAAAGAGTTGACTTAACGAGATCGAGATACCAAAGTCTTATATCGTATGTTGTCATGATATAGGCACACATCCTCTGACCGGAGACAGATGTGTTGCTATATGTCTAAGTATGTACATTTGGCAGACCAATAGGTTGATGACCTAATCAAGGTCTATACACCGGCGCGCTGGTGTGCATATAAGGGCATATGAGTAATACGATCTCTCAAAGGGATCATACAGGTTCAGTTACTGAACCGGAAGGCATGAGCTCACTCATGAGATATTGGGAAGAATCAAATTCCATGCGCATGGTCATCTCGCTTTGGAAGCTTGACTGAATTTGTAGGTTTGACATATACTTTTAGTATATGATCAAGACCTAGGTATAATATACGCTTTTGGAAAGTGTATGATTGATACCAACTCCCAATGATCGAAAGAGAACCTTACTGATAAAACCATGAAGTAGATAGTATAAAGTTGATCCAATACTTCGGGTTTAATCAGAGTCTTCCAGTATGCAGGATGTACAGGTATTGGGAATACCTGAGGGTGATTTGATCATAAACGATTGTATAACCATGACGCTTCCATTCCTAGGGAGTGATGAAACGGGTCTGGATTTTAGTGACTCCTCTCAGTAGAGAAGTGATCTGATCTTGGTCCAAGTGTTGGACATTGATATGAATGTGATTCAGATACAATGAGAAGATTAGATTTACGGTCTTGATTTAATCAAGCATCTATGGGAGGCCCGCGATCTGGATTTGAGATATGATCTCAATATCCATGTCACTATACGTGGAACAATACAATCGCCCTGTCCTTATCTCCAAGTATCTGCGGAGAGATTGCATTATTCTTGAAGGGTTCAAGAATAATTCCATAAGATCTAAGCAATGAAGAGATGATGATTAAATGTGATTTAATCATATTGATGTGTGAAGAAATTATCCAATTTAATTAAATGTGATTTAATTAATGTAGATAAGAATAATGTGGATAGAAATATCCAATTATTCATAATATATTATAAATGTGATTTATAATGTATTAGAGAGAGCTAATTATGATTTATATGTGTTGATTAATTATTATGTGTATTGGATACACATTGTGTAATTAATTAACAATGTAAATTATATGTTGTTTTGGGTTGTGAATATGATTCACAATTTTTTTCATGGCAAGATTGCAATATTCTAAAATATAATTGTGAATTATTTTTGAAGAATAATAATCCAACAAATAAATAAATAGATATTTCCATGGAGATATGCAATCTCATGAAATTTATGAGATTGCTCTCCCCATGGAAATAAGTGGGTGGCACATCATTCCTATAAGGAATGTATGGCCGTCCACATGGAAGGTATATGGAGATGGAATCTCCATGTATCTTCTCTCCTTATTTGTTGATTTGATTTAGGACAATTTATATTTGATTTTATCAAATATATTTTAACCTAAATTTGTTGGTTTTACCAACAACAATCTTGACCATTGAATTAACATAAATCAATCTCACCCATTGATTTTATGTGTCTCATGGATTGAGATCCATGGATCCCAAAACCCTATAAATAGAGAGGCATACCATGCTCTCTCTTTAACATGTGATATTGAGGCTCTCTCTATCTCTTTCTTCTCTACACACGTCAGCCCTCTCTCTCTATTGTTGGTGGCCGACCACCATGCCATAGAGGAGATAACCGTCGACGCCCTCACCACCGCGCCGCCGCTTCGACGTTCTTCGGTTCTTCGTCTTCTTGGTGTGCTACGCCCACGAAGGAGACGTTCGATCTCGTGTGACGAGATCAGGAGCAACCACGCTTGGATCATCTTCTTGGATTGCGAGGACAACACGGTTCATCCCCGCGCTCGCAAGCAGTCTCGCCGATGATCGGACTTGAGACAGGAGGTCTCTTCCTTTAGAGACTTGATCAACCACGCTTCAAGAGGTATTGTATTATACTTGTTGTGGTTATAGATGAAACGATCTGAGAATGGTTCTCGGATCATGTGGTTTCATCAAATAATTTTTTTTAAATTCCGCTGCACCGAACAACTAGTACGACTAGTCGTTCTTCCTCATATACGATATGACGATCACGCTTCCGTGATGCGCTTGAGGATAATTCCATATCCTTCAGCCACGTGGCCGGCTGTGATTGGCTGAAATAAGAAATGAAGTTAGGGAGAGAAGGAGGCCGAATTTGGGAAAACTCAAAACATGAAAGTTGTAGATCTTAATGAGATCTACAAGTTTCATTTTGACCAAAGATGGAGATGAGGTCAAATATGATACAAAATACAAAGATACTAATATACATATATGTAGTATACAGAGAGGCCCAAAAACCCAACCTTTTCATACGAGCTCCAAATTGGATGAAATTAGTCTCATTTTAAAGGTCTCTTAATATGTATTAATCAGAAAGTGAGTAGACCTATTTTCGAGTTGGTATGAGGGATCTATGGGTATTTTATGGTATAAAGGCTTTAGGGCTTTATTGGTGATTTTACAGAGGGGATTCCTGGCTTTCTTCCTTATAATAATAACTAAGGTGTACATAGTATAAGGGAGAGCTTATTTTTATAAGTGAACATTTTACAAATGATTTTGGCTTCTTATTTAATGCAAATGGAGTGCTAAAATGCATGATTTAAGTATGCACGAATGAATGCTATTTATGTATTATAAAGGGAAATATGCCTCTATTTACTCAGGAACAAGGCTCTATTTTTAACTTTTAGAGTGATGAATCACAGATTCATCAACCCCCTATACTTAAACTTTGCTCGTCCCCGAGCAACTAAATGAAATGCAAGAGTGAAATGATTTTGGGTTCCATACCAAGGTCATGAACAAAAGTTAAAAATGGAGCTTGACTCGACCTTTGGATTAATTGTGTGGCGGAACCTCATTGGGATCTGAACTTAAGACCTAACAGACTTCAAGTTCCACAAGTCTTCTATTCAAGACGCCTCATCAGTCAGGTCAGAACAAATCCTCAGACGCAAATTTCTGATGACTATGATTCTTACTTGTACTGTGTAAGTGAGATATATCTCTCCACTAGTGTAGCTACCTATCACGGGATGCCTGACCAGTGTAGCGAAGTTATCCAGCTGCATTTCTTTGCTAATATACAGACTCCGACAGGTATTTTATTTTCACTTGGAAATGTCTGAATTTTTTGAAGTTTTTGCTTTTTTTTCAAACTCATACAAGGTGCAGCATTTACATCAGAAGTTTTTCCTCTTGAGTCAGTAGACTATCCCTCTTTTGAAGCATTATTGCAACCCACAGCATCCCGTCCTTAGATGTCAACACCACCAGACTAGGTTGAGATGCACTACCCTCCCTAGAGGGGGACGGATGTTTCCACCCGTGTGCTACTCCAAGCTAAAGGATTCTACCTCCTCACCACCTCATCAATGAAGAGCTACGTGCATAGTGCTTGTCCAAGTTAGGTCATTATCTAAAAGAATCCTGCGTATGCATGAGATATTCTACTTAGACTAATCAAGATGACATGTGAACATAGACTTGCAGACTCAAAGATTTAAGTCACTTGACCTGAGAAATCTTAACTTCAGTTCCTATAAGGTTCCTCTAAAATTAGGTGGATTAAGGTCAAATCAAGTCCATCCTCAATATCTACTCATAACTTGGTTCAGAACCCACTAGCTTTCCACCTTGCATATGCAAGATATGCAGATGAAATGCAGATGTTATGCTATGAATATGCAAGACTCTTTTTTCTTTTCCTTTTAGATGTAGAGATGATATGTAAGAGTAAATAAGAAGCCTATTTTTATTTTCATAATTTAATTTATTTTTTTTAATTTTTACCCACATGTAATTATTTTAAAATATATATACAAACACACGTGAAAGTACGAGCTATGGGTAAAGTATATATGTAATATATACACGCCCCCCTATACTTAGCGTGTGCTATGTCCTCAGAGCACGAAAGCGACTAAAAACACATAGCTCGAGCTAAGCGTAGGGGAGCTAAAATTACAAAAAGTATAGAAGTCGCTCCGCCCCCCTATACTTAGGCTCTGACAGCCTAAGCGTAGAAGAAGATCAAAAATGGGGCGGTCGAGGGCAAGAGGGGAAATGGATGAATATATACAAGGTGGGCATCGGTCCCCCCTATACTTAGGCTCTAGTCAGCCTAAGCATAGGAAAGGAGTGAGTATGAGAACCGATGTGATCTGGAGGATTTACAAAGAACAGACTCAGGTGACTCATTCCCCCTATACTTAGGATTTGGTCATCCTAAGTATAGTCCAAGATGAAGATAGATGCCACTGGGATGAGTTACTAGAGTTGTGAGAGGAGCGAGGATAGAATGTACAGGAATGATGGTATATACAAGTGAGTTGGTCTGAATCTTTCAAGATGCTGCTGATGGCTAGAGCTCATTGCTGCAAGGTCTCCTATGCGGCTTGATGTATATTTGTTGAATCTGTCTTGCGCATAAACACAATCTCCTCAATATGGACTAACTGTCATTGGATTCGACGAAGTGCTTCAATAGTTGTCCATTTACAAGGGATGTCGGTGCGTCATCTGCGAGATCTGAGATCTCGACAAATCCACTATCATGCACCGCTCGGACAATGAATGGGCCCGTCCACATGGATTTCAACTTGCCTTGAAAGGTATTTAGCCTTGAATTAAACAACCATACCTTCTGTCCAGGAACAAAGGTCTTTCGTCTGATATATCTATCATGCCAACGCTTCACCTTGTCCTTGTACAACAAACTGTTGTCATATGCGCGGTTTCCGACTTCCACAAGCTCATTCAGATCCATTTCTCTCTGCTTCTGCCCAAGGTGTGTGTTCCAATTGACTTTCTTGATTGCCCATTCTGATTTGTGCACTAACTCTGCGGGCAAATGGCATGGCTTTCCGAATACCATTCGGAATGGGGAGGTTCCTAACGGTGTCTTGTAAGCTGTCATATACGCCCATAGGACCTGATCCAAGATCTGAGACCAGTCCTTCCTGTCTGGGCGGACAAGCTTTTGCAATATAGTCTTCACCTCCCGATTCGACACCTCAGCCATACCATTAGTCTATGGGTGGTAAGGGCTAGCGACATGGTGTTCGATGCCGTAGTCCTTCAGGAGTTTCTTCACCTCCTGGTTCACAAAGTGGCTACCCCCATCTGATTTCATTCTTTTGGGAATCCCGAACCTAGAGATGATATGATCTCTGATGAATTTACAGACAGTTCTGTTGTCTGCAGCTCGGATTGGGATAGCCTCCACCCACCTGGATAAATAATCTACCGCAAGAAGGATGTATTCAAACCCGTGGCTAACAGTGAATGGGCCCATGAAGTCGATGCCCCAGGTGTCAAAGACATCACAAATGATGACAGGCTGCATTGGCATCTCATCCTTGGGACCAACGGTTCCTCCCATTCTCTGGCATACTGGGCATGACTTCGCAATGGTGATGGCATCGCGAAACAGAGTCGGCCAGTAAAAACCACACTGAAGTACCTTCCATGCGGTCCTCTTCCCGGAGTGGTGTCCTCCTGCCTCCAAGCTGTGGCATAAAGAAAGGACACTCTGGTATTCCTCCTGAGGAATACACCGTCTCCAGACACAATCCGGTCCTTCGAAGAAAAGGATCGGATCCTCCCAATGGTAGTGTCTAGCGTCCGACTTCAGTCGGTCAATTTGGCTCTTGGGCCAATCTTCGGGAACTTTCTTGGAGACAAGATAATTCACGATATTGGCGTACCATGGGAGTGAGTCAACTACAAAAATCGACTCGTCAGGGAAGGAATCTCGAATTGGTGAATCCTCGGAAGTATTAAGATCTTCGAGATGAGAGAGATGATCGGCTACTACATTCTTCTTTCCAGGTTTATCACGGATGCCCAAGTCAAACTCCTGGATAAGCAAAATCCACCGAAGAAGACGCGCCTTCATGTCCTTCTTCTCCATCAAATATCGTAGAGCCGTGTGGTTAGTGAACACGATTACCTTAGATCCAATTAAGTGAGATCTGAACTTGTCCAAGGCAAACACTACCGCAAGCATTTCCTTTTCCGTAACTGTATAGTTACGCTGAGCGGGGTCAAGCACTTTTCTGGCATAGTGAATTGCGAACGGGATGCCATCTCTTCTTTGTCCTAACACAGCCCCAACAGCATGGTCTGATGCATCCGTCATGATCTCAAAAGGTAGAGACCAATCTGGGGCTTGTAGGATGGGTGCATCCATAATCATTCCTTGCAATAGCTTAAAGGCCTCAAGACATTTGTGATCAATAATAAACTCCATGTCTTTGCCTAAAAGCTCAGTTAGCTGTCGGGAAATCTTAGAAAAATCCTTAATAAATCTCCGATAAAATCCGACATGTCTGAGGAACGATCGCAACTACTTGATGTTGGTTGGTGGCTGGAGTCGTCTGATCACATCCACCTTGGCAGGGTCAACCTCCATTCCTCTTTTGGAGATGACGTACCACAACACAATGCCCTCTGTCACCATGAAGTGACTTTTCTCCGAGGAGAGCACCAGATTAACCTCACAACATCTTTTGAGGACTCGGTCCAGATTCCTAAGACAAGAATCGAAGGAATCGCCGTGAACCGAGAAGTCGTCCATGAAGACTTCCAGGAATTCACCGACCATTTCGGCGAATACAGCAATCATGCACCTTTGGAAAGTACCTGGAGCATTGCATAACCCAAAGGGCATGTGCCTGAAAGCATAGGTACCAAAGGGGCATGTGAATGTGGTCTTTTCCTGGTCCTCCAGAGCTATGGATACTTGGTTGTAGCCCGAGAACCCATCTAAGAAACATAAGAACTCTTTCCCCGCCAGTCTCTCTAAGATCTGATCAATGAATGGCAGGGGGAAGTGATCCTTCTTCGTCGCGGCATTCTGGCGTCTGTAATTCACACAGACACGCCACGACGTGGGAACTCACGTCACAATCTCCTCTCCATCCTCATTGGTGGTCGTCTGAATTCTCGACTTCTTTGGGACCACATGTATTGGGGCCACCCACTTAGAGTCGGAGATTGGGTAAATAAAACCCGCGTTGCACCATTTCTCTATCTCCTTCTTCACTACTTCTCGTAAATTTGGATTCAAACGACGTTGGAATTCACGAGAGGTTTAGCTTCATTCTTCAAGTAGATATGGTGCGAACACAGAGCGGGATTTATCCCGTGGAGATTGTAAATGCTCCAGCCTATTGCCTTGCGGTTTTTCTCTAGGATCTCTAGCAAGCGAGATTCCTGCTCCTCGGTCAATCGAGAACTGATGATGACCGGATATTTCTTCTCCTGTCCTGCAAGGAAGGCGTATTTAAGTGTTGTGGGTAAAGGTTTGAGCTCAGGTAGGGTGTGATCATCTAGGAAGTCTGGCTCAATCAGATATGGCTCAGTGTTGGAAGTGGCTGGATCTTTCTCTGTAATAGGTGCCACCAGGTCAATTGTCTATGGAGTCGGATCGTCAAAGGTCTCCATGTAATCGGCCGAAGCCACGTCCGACTCTTCATCCTCATCTTCTGATTGTCCTAAAGAGGGAAGGACTGACAAGCCCAACTGGGCTTCTAAGTCATCGAAGATGTAGGGGGATGCATGTTCTGGGCTGTACTCGTTTCTGAGGATCTCGCAAACTGACTTATGCATGGGATCATCTCCGAAAGGGAGGGACTCATCTATGCTGACTGGGTTCTGTCTCCATGGCCCAACTATGTCTACATAATCGCAGTCTGCTTCGGACGAAGAGTACTCGGTGCTGGATTCAGAATCCGATCTCTGCCATCTGGTCTGCTTCATCTCAAGTTCCTCATCTCCGCCTGGAGTTTGGAACTGGATCTTCCCGATCATGTAATCAAATAAGGCCCCTGCTGTCCTGAGGAAGGGCTGCCTAAGATGATCTGGGAATCTCTCCAATTACGAGGGATTTCCATATCTAGGATAGTGAAGTCCAGCATGTATTCTTACCCCTCGACTTTGATCACAACATTCCTCAATTCTCCTTGGGACCTCTTGGTTGATTTATCAGCGAACTGCAGGAGGGCTCTAGATTTCCTAAGAGGTTCGAGATTAAGCCGCTCATAGAGGGCAGTAGGCATTAGGTTAATTGAGGAACCATTGTCCAGGAGAGAACGTGCAAACGCGATGTCATCAACATGACTCACTACATAGTGTGCACCCAGGTCTCTTCGTTTCCTTGGAAACGAGTTCTTTATTGCACAAGTCGTGGCTACTGACAGAACGTGTTTTCAACACAGCTTTTGGTCTTCCTGCTAACCCTAGTAGGTGTGCATCTCAACTTAAGGTATTTCTGAAATGCAGGAGTCATTTCCACGTACTTGTCGAAGGGGATTGTGACCTTGATATATTTGTTGCAGAATTCAGCCATCTTAGGGTCATCTTTTTGGATTTTTTTTGATTTTCTTCTTTCTACCCGTAAGAGCTCGGGGGAAAGGGATTATTGACTCTAACTCATGTTATGAAACTGAAATCTTTTCATTGAAAGCAGGAACTGAGTTATGTACAGGACTCGGACTCTGAAACAGACTCGGACTCTGACTCGGACTAAAAGAAACATGCTGGGGGGAAACTGGTGATGCGTCTTCCGCTTCTTCTAGACGGTCCTCCTCAGGTGGAGGTGCGAGCTCTTCATTAGATTTCGCGGGACTCACTAATGATGCGGGAATGCTGCTTCGAGGACTCAGATGTCCTCTTCTTCTACCGGTGATGGTGGTGGTGATGCTGCTCCTCTTCCTCCAAGTTCTCCTCTGGTAGAGACTCGGAGGTTCCTTCCTTCTGTGCCCGTGCCTGATCAGGTATGGTCACGGTCCTTCCGCTCCTGAGGGACAGATGATTTACATTATCGTATGAAAGGATCTCATGTTCAGATAAATAATTATCTGAATAATATACCTGATCACGAGGTTGGTTCTGGCCACGGAGTATGCTGTTCGGGTTGGCCTGAACCTGTGCGGGAATTGGGGTCTTTGGCATCGTCTGTTGGTGTTGGGTACGAGAGACACGATTGATATCGGTTCTCATATCCAGATAATCGTTCTGCATCTGTTGGACCCTATCATGCAGGGTCTGGATTGCCAAAGTGAGGGTCTCCAATTCAGTGGGCTGGGCTGACTGATGTGCAGACGAGGTTCTGTATTGGCCCTACTGGCCATGCCGATATTGCTGCTGCTGGTGGGACGGTGCTGGTCCCTGCTGATATGTGCGCTGCTGCTGTTGGTACTGCTGAGGCTGGTACCCTTGTTATGGCCTGGACTGAAAGCGCGGTGTGGGGGCGGGCCTGGTTTCTTGATATGCTGGGGATGGGCGGTGAGGCTGGCCCTACCCCATTTCTGCCTGTCTGATGATGGGGTCACGATTGTACCAAAGCCCGTTGATCTCGAACACCGGCGGAGGCTCCTCGTATCCGGTCTCCACTTGTGGGGGTGCATGCTGGTCTTGCTGGGTGTAAGTCTTATCCCAGCCACTCTGAGGCCCTGGTGCATGTTCCTGTACAAGATGGACTCGATGTACAGGTATAGGTGGTGCAGAAGGGGCAGGTAGCTTTATCTTAGCTACCTTCTCAGAAAATTCCTCCACTTGCTTCGGTAGACGTGAAAGAGACTCAAGGTCCGTGACCCTCTTGTGGACCTGCTCGACCATGGTTAGCTTGTCAGCAATCATCCCCATGCTGGGGATGAGATCCTCGATCAGATCCGCTACAGTCCTTCGGGTTGTCTTGTTGGATAGGATTGAGGGAGACAACGTATAGGCCCTTGTGGCCTGCGACCTGACGGTTTCCACCATCTGTTCCAGGATCTTCCATACAACATTCTCATTTTTGTTCAGATAGCTTCCTCCACAAGCGGCACTTACTAACCCCTGCATCTCCGAGGTTAGACCACAGAACAAGGTCTGGACTAAGATTGCCTTAGAAATGCCATGGCAGGGGCATTTCTGTACTAAGTCATTGAACCTATCCCAGGCATCATGGAAAGGTTCACTGGGTCCTTGGGAGAAGCTAGCGATCTTCGTTCTCATTTGGTTAGTTCTACTGAGGGGGTAGAACTTTTTCAGAAAGAGGTCCTTGAACTGCATCCAGGTAGTACATATCACCCCTAGGTTCTTCAGCCAATGTGCTACCTTATCTCCTAAGGCAAATGGGGTGGCCTTCAATCTAATGTAATCTTGGCCAACATTTAGATGGCTAAGATTGTTGCAAACCAGCTCGAAGTCTCGAAGGAAAGTGTACGGTTCTTCGTTGATATTTCCATTGAACTTCGGTAGCAAGCTAAGGAAGTGGGGCTTCAGCTCAAATGCTTCGGCGGGAACTGCTGGTGCCAACCAATTATGTATCTCGTTCTCCGCTGGGTTGTAGGCATCAACCATTGGTCGGTCGATACCTCCAGCTACAATGATCTGTCCCATCCTAGCTGTGAGATCTGCATTTCTCTGTTCGGCGTCAGCAAGGCGATTAAGAATCTGTTGTAGTTGCTCCTCATCTGGTGGTTGCTGCTTAGGCGACATCTTGTTCTCTATTCCTGGGTGTGAAATAAGGTCGGTGTTATAGGACAAATCAAGGAAGGGATCACCGAGGCGATGGTCTTCCTCGGTAAGCTCGGAGGAGAGGAAAGCGTTGGTTTGAGCGTAACCACCCTGGGTGTGAGGGATCTAGAACTCAAGAGGGTCATGAGTCTTGGGTGGCCCAAGGTGCGCTTGGGCCTGTGAAGCTGATTTTTGTGGGGGGCTCAGAGAAAGATTGGCAAATAATGTGTCGATATTCCCCCAGTCATTCATCTTGAAGTAGCGAGAAGAAGTGGGAGATTTAAGTGAAGATAGGATTTGACTCCTACCTGAAGCAAACAATTCAATCCAAGACCCTGGGTTCACACTCAACACAGTGAAGGACTCGAAACCGAGTCCAATTTATCTTGTAAATTTTAAGTGTGATTTTTCAAGCAAGATATCAAGGAGTTACGCGGCCTATAGGGAAGTCGGCTCAGAGCCGGATGCGTCTTCCCTGTTTAACCTGTCGCCTAAGATACCTCCGGTCCTCCCTTTCTTCGCTCCTATATGGAGTTGGGGACTCAAAGACGTGCCCCTATCTACCTGCAAGCAGGCGGAGGCTGACAAAGCTAGGCCTTGTCGCAAAGAACCGTTGGTTCGCCCCTATCTACCCGCGAACAGGCGAAGGCTACTTGGTACTGGTCAATGAGATAAAAGTATCCAACTCGTGATATTTGCTAGGATCAGTTGGCCCGTGATATGGAAGGCGGGGATTTGGGCTCTGCCTTAAGGTGTTCACACACACTCAAGTACCCTCACTCAGCCTGAAAACAAGGTTGGGGATTAGTCTCCCGCAAACAGTTTTTTTTCAATTTTATCGATTTTTTGGGTCAATACTGTTAGCAGTCCCGATTTTAAGTTAAGTTCTCACTTGTTAGTCCAACCACACAGTACGCCTAACGTCCAGTCCCAATTTCCGTTTAATTTATGTTTGAAAAACAGAGGGGGGAAATCGAGAAAAGTCGATGCACGAAAAACGATGATGCGTATGCTGAGTTGAGAAGACTTACAGTGATCCCTTCGTTTTTATGCAAGATGCAAGACAGTATTAAATTTTACACTATATGCAAATGCAGACGACAAAATCAGCTCCTAGACAAGGTAGTTCTATTACCGAGTGAAGAACAGATTGATTTGACTAGAACTGCGATCTAGGTGCATCTTTTAAGTGGTTGTGTGGTCCTAAAAATTACGAGCACAAGCAATTCCTAAAGTGGGAGCCGCTAGTGCAAGCCTAAGTTACAATTCAAACCACACAGCACACGGGGACACAGTTCCACTATTTTTACACACGCGAGAACCCAAACGGGAAACGCTGGAAATGATGTGAAAAATGTGGAAATAAATGAAATGTACAAGTTCTCTCAAATCACTCAAACAAATTAGAATGTGTGTTCCTCGAAGCGTCTTCGACTCCGGTGTCCCTCGCACAAAAACAAGTTGAGGTAAGATAGAGAACGACACAAAAATGCAAAAATTTAAAAGACACAGAAATGTTTACAAGAAAAACCGGGGGTCACACTACCCGGGGATTGAAAATCAAACAATCAGAATTTCACTTCAAATTAACCTAAGCTGTGCCTCCCCGGCAACGGCGCCATTTTGATGAATGCTCCCACACCCTTGTTAATTCGAGCAAATTAATGTCCAAATTAATTATCAATTTTCGTTGCAGTCGGATACGAGAGGCAATATCAAAAACCACTTTAAATAGATTCGAGTTAATTTGAAGCGGCGGATTTTTTTACTTGGTGAAGTCCAAGGTCGAACTCAGGAAGGCATCTGTCTCCTTAGATCAAATTTTAGCAAAATCCAAGTGTGAGATTTTCAGGGAATATATTTTTGGGCTTTTTCTATTTTCTATGCAGGGCACATGCAAAAATCAGGCCAATTTGAAGTTAAATCAATTAAGGTATCAAATGAAGTCAAAAAATTATAAAAATTGGCCAGATGATGAATTATGGTGAAAATGAACTACCCAAATTTATTTGGAATTTTTCGACACTAAATGAATTTACTGTGAATTAAACATGTAGGCAGGGTGATTTTCATTAATTTAATTTTAGTAAATATCAAATCACTTTTTTCAGGAACAAAAATTATCCTAGATAGATCTGATGATGAGGAATCTAGGAAAATTGACAGACCTAAATTTTAATGTGAAATAGACCTATTAAAATTAAACTAAGATAATCACTAAACAATTTATTTAGGCCTCGATATACGTGCAAATGACATGAAATTTTTATGCAAAGTTAAGTTAACTATCCTAGAGCTACTATGATGTTTTGGGACATTTTGGAGACATAGAAAATTAATTACTAATTAAAAGGTCTCACTGGGCAAAATAACACAGAAATAAACCAATTAATTCATTAAAAATTCTACTGATTCCATAAAAATAAGACACATGTCACAACAGATAGAGGACAAGTTACTCAACAACATGCAATTTTTAGAAATTAAATTGATGCTAAATGACACCTAGGGATGCGTACAAAGACAGGGGTGTATTTGCAATACAAGAAAATAAAATTACATTAAAGTAAACATGCTGACAGGGACTTAAATGCAATTACCTATAATGCTGGGGGTATCAATGCAATTTCTCCACTTGGCACATGCTTCTCACGTGGGGTATGCTTCACAGGGACCTTTTTGTAATTGTAGAAAGTCCCCAGGGCCTTTGTGCAAAATACCCAGGCCGCACGAGCTTCTCACGTGGGGCGGCCTCGGCTCGGGCAACTTCGGAGGCTCGTGGGCTTGGCTCGGGAGCTCCTGGAGGTCTGGAGTAAGGCTCGGAGTACCCTCGGGTGGTCCGAGCCTAGGGTCGGGGAAGAGGCTCGGACCTCGTCGACGTGGCTGGCTGCGGGCCATTGGATCAAGATCAATCCAAAGGATGGCGATGATGATGCGTGGCGAGATCAGAAGCCGTCAGATCTGGATAGATCCAACGGTGCCTGAGAACCGAAGGAGGAGGCGACGTGGCTGAACGTTGTCCGCTGGATCTAGATGGATCCAATGGTGATAAGTGGCTCCAGTGGATGGACACGTGGCTCGCTGAGGTCCGTAGGATCACAACTGATCCAATAGCTGCTGGAAGCTCCGGGCGGATGGTGACGTGGCGTGAATTCGACCGTTCGATCGAGATGATCGAACGGTGGCTGGGCCTTCTTCCTCAATGGTCCTTCGCTGCCTGCGGAGGAGATGGCGGGGCTCCGACAATGAAGCCTTTGCTCCGTCTGGTCCTCCTTGCGTTGGTGAGGCTCTCCGGAGGGTCGGAGGTATCCCAGAAGACGTGCGGCGGTCCGGCGAAGGTCCAGGTGTTCTCAGGAAGGAGAGAGGAGCGTCAGAGGCTGCTGTCGATGAAGCTCGAGGGGAACTCCGGTGAAGTTCCGGCCAATGCCAAGATGGGTACCTGCAAGTGTTAGAAGAATAGCCGAAGGTCGTTCGTGCAAGTGGAGAGGTGAAGGAAGGTCGGCGAGGCCTAAGACGGATCGGAGATGGGGTGGCGATGGTGTTCCGACCAGGTGGCGGAGCTGGAACCGATGGAAGGTGAGGTGAAGTGTCTGAGGGCGTGAAGGGTAATGCGAGGATGAGAGCTCCGTCGCGGAGCTTGGCGATGTGGAAGCGAGGCGAGAAGATGAAGATGGAGCTCGAATAAAATGCGAGAAAAGTGAAGAAAAGTCAAAACGAAGATCAAACGGAGGTGGAGTGGATTACCTGGGGTTTGGAGCTCGAGGTCGAGGTCCAGATCGTCGCTCGAAAGGGCGGTAAGTCCCTGAGCTCAGGCAGCGACTCGGAGGAGTGGCTGCGACACGGCGGAGGTGCCGCGGATCTCGCCGGATAAGATGATCGTCTTCGCTCAAGGATTCGTGCAATCACTGTCACCAATCAGACGCTCCGAGCTCGAGGGATCTCTCAGGGGTGGCGGATGGTTGTGAAATCGGCCGGAGGGAGAGTATTTATAGGTTGAAGTAGCCGGCTAGGCTGGTGATAAAGTGGGGTTCAAGGAGTTCATGGAACGTCGCTGGCGGTCGATGTGGGTAGTGAGGTGGCTGGAGGGGATAAGGAATGAGTGGGGAAGGACGTGGAGGTGATGGTGGTCATCGACGGTGGAGGGAGCGCTGCTGAAAATAGAAAGGGGCAACCCCTCCCGCAAGGCGGAGATCGTGGGAGAGAGGAGTGCCAGAGGTAGGAGATGAGGTCGTGGCCGTTGGATCTTGTGATCCAACGACCCAGATCTAATACTAAGGAGCGGGCGAGATCGGATCGAGGCGAGGCGATCTGAGGGCCGTGGAGCGACCACGTGGCGCGATGTGAGCGAAGCGCGTGCGAGCGGTGTGGACTGCATCTGGGGTGGCTTGATCAGAAGGTCGTGATGTTGCCACATGGCGCGATGGGGTGAAGCACGCGCGGGTGGCTGTGATGAGATTATGGCTTAGATCGGATGGTTGGAATGCAAGGCGGGATGAGCGGTTGCGATGGAGAGCGGCGTGCATCATCCAAGGGTGTAGCGTGCGACGCGTGGCGCACTGTGGGCGAGGCGCTAATGAGCGGGTCAGATGAAGTCCTGGGGATGATCAGACGGTGGACATTTGAGGCGTACGTAGAGGCGGCTCCACCGTTGGATCTGGATGAAGATCAACGGCTGAGAGCGCAGGCAGATAATCAAGGGGAGCGGGCCTCGTGGCGCAACCAGAGGGCGCCACGTGGCCAGCTATGATTGGCTGAAATAAGAAATGAAGTTAGGGAGAGAAGGAGGCCGAATTTGGGAAAACTCAAAACATGAAAGTTGTAGATCTTAATGAGATCTACAAGTTTTATGTTGAGCAAAGACGGAGATGAGGTCAAATATGATACAAAAATACAAAGATACAAATATGCATATATGTAGTATACAGAGAGGCCCAAAAATCCAACTTTTTCATACGAGCTCCAAATTGGAGGAAATTAGTCTCATTTTAACGATCTCTTAATGTGTATTAATCTGAAAGTGAGTAGACCTATTTTGGAGTTGGTATGAGGGATCTATAGGTATTTATGGTCTAAGGGCTTTAGGGCTTTATTGGTGATTTTACAGAGGGGATTCCTGGCTTTCTTCCTTATAATATTAATTAAGGTGTACATAGTATAAGGGAGAGCTTATTTTTATGAGTGAACATTTTACAAATGATTTTGGCTTCTTATTTAATGCAAATGGAGTTCTCAAATGCATGATTTAAGTATGCATGAATGAATGCTATTTATGTATTATAAAGGGTAATATGCCTCTATTTACTCGGGAACAAGGCTCTATTTTTAACTTTTAGAGTGATGAATCACTGATTCATCAGTCGCAACGACCCGAGAGTGATTTTTACCTTCACCCGGATTTAGGAAGGGATTTTTCAGCTCATCATAATGGCGTCGTTGTCGGGGAGCATGGCTTAGTAGTCGTTTTCGAGTTTTTCGCGGTTTTTGTTTTTCATGGCTTTTTGTAGATATTTGTATATATATTTTTTATCTGACGTCTTTATATATATATTTCTAGACTGACACTTTGGTTTCTGTTTCTTGCAAGGGCTCGAGGACCGAGGTGGCTTCTTCGGAAGCTGAAGCAACCGTGGGAGTCGGAGGCGGCTTCTTTCTCTACGAAGACGCGGGAGAGCGCAAGGAGGAGGAGCTGAAGTTCGGGAGCCGCGGAATAGCTGAAAAATAACCGTAGTTTAGTTTAGATTAGATTAGTTTATTTTTCTGCAGATTTATTAATTTGTAATAATACGGGACAGACTTGGACACTTGGTAGATTTCGGGGTCTGTTTCGTCGAGCACCGGTGTGCTCGGGGGACCTCACCGAGATTTTCGCAACTTTTCGCGGTTTTAAATTTTTGACCGTTTATTTACTGCTCATTTGATCTACGCGGTTTCAGCCCTAGCTTAGGAGTTTTCTTTGATTGTGACGTAATTAATTACGGCCAAATCCCTAATTATCTACATGTTCCTGTAGATCGATAATTGGACTTAATTAATTAAATCACCAAGAAAAAGCCGGATTACTTGAGCTCTAGTCCACGTGCCTTGAGGAGTCACATACAGCGCGTGAAGGATCTGTTGTGGCAGACACCGAGTGGCTCCCAAGATAGGACTCCGGACTTAGGCTCGAGTACCCGGCTACTGTTCTTCACGAGTAGAACTGCTTTGTTTAGGGCCGGTTTTTGCGTGCATCATATAGGTAGTTTATATTCTGTCTTTTATTTATACGCGGATCACCCTGCATGTAGACTGTTGGAGTCAGGTATGCATTTCTTACTCTGCATGCTTCATTGATTCTCGTGCATCGGTTTTTTCGTCTTCTCCCCCGGTTTTTGGACTTAAAATAATTAGGAGAGCCGAAAAATTCGTTAGGCATTGTTTGCTTTGAAAAATACCTAAAGACAAAAACTATAAAATTGGGACTGCTAAAGAAACTTGACCCTAAAAGACACTTCAACTAAAAATCTATCTTGGGGAGAGCAACCCCCTCATTGTCTGGTTTGATTGCATGAGAGAGTGACATGCATACTAGGCTAGAGCCACATCCGAGCCCCGATCAGACTACCGGCCTTTTATACAGGACAGTCTGATTGGCGGATTGGATTCCTATCATGTCACGTAACCGCTCTGATATCCTGACATGATTACCTAAATAAAATCGACAAGATAATTGACCGAGCTCTTACGATCTTCAGCTCAGTGTGGAATAGGTGAATCCGGGGTTTGATTGCTCATCTTGTTTTTTCCCAGATCTCATCCGCCAGACTCGCCAGATCGAGATGATGGGCAGGAGGTCTCTTAGGCAGCCTCTGGCTGCACCGCTTTTTAGCACTCCAGCCCATTTATCTAGGTTGGTTTGTGAGAGCCAGACCCGCTCTCCGAACCCGAGTTCGATTCTGCCCTGTTCCCCCTTGACCACCCTTCTTCTATTCCTGAGTTGTTAGTGCCAGATGTGAGACAACAGACTGATGATATTTCGGCACCTGAGTTTGGGTCTTTTGCCTTTGTAGAGACCATGGCCAGCAGCGAGGATCGCACCAAGGGTCAGAGACCAGAGACGACCACATACGTACTCGACTAGGGTGCGATCAACACCACCATGTTAGCCTCCCTTGAGACGATGCAGAGACAGATACGAGACCAGGGGGCTTTCATGGTGGAGATGAGGAGAGAGATGGAGAGGCTCCGAGAACAGAGAGAGCAGCCGCGAGCCGATGGACTCAGGGATCCCGATCAGCCAGTAGCCGCAGCAGCAGCAGAGCAGCCGAGACCGATGCGGGAGTTGCACAACCCCGAATCGACTCAGACACACAGCTGGGTGGTACTTCTGACTATCGTGGGGGACTTCAAGTTCCCCCCGAACACACTTCAGCATCTCCCCTACTTCCACGGGCTCGCCACCGAGGAGCCCCATCTGCATCTCCAGGAGTTTCTGATGATCTGCAGCACCATCCACGATCGACAGGTGGACGAGGACACCAAACAGATGATCGCCTTCCCCTTTTCACTGGCAGATAGAGCAGCCACCTGGCTGAAGCATTTGGAGAAGTTTGTTTACACCTAGGAGCAGCTCCGCACCAAGTACTTGAACAAGTACTATCCACTCAGGCGGACGAATGCAGCGAGGGCCATGATCAGCAACTTCTCCATGCTCCCCAACGAGCAGTTCCAAGAGGCATGGGAGAGGTTCAGAGAGCTGACCGACAGATGCCCGCACCACGACATCACGAAGCCGAACCTAGTTCAGAGCTTCTTCTGCAGGTTGACACCGGAGCTGCAGGGCCTGGTGAACGCTTCTTGTGGCGGTTCCTACTTCGCCAAGGAAGAGGATCAGGTATGGGCCATCTACGAGGAGATGGCTAAGAACTACACAATGATGTACCGGACCCAACTCTACACTCAGGGACGCCCCCAGCCACAGTCCGTGCAGTTTCAGAGGATGGCACGGGTCGACGTCGGTCCTTCCACTTCGTCAGCAGCAGCCGCACAGGTCGAGTCCACAGTCGCTGACATGGGTATCATCAGCAGAAGCTGGACCGGATGGAGCTGATAGAGAAGAAGCAGTGCCAGAGCATATCTCAGATGGATCAGATGGCACAGATGCTGAGTGATCTGAAGACACATGTCATATGTCTCGAGGAGGCACAAACGGCTTCTCAGCCCCGTCTTCAGGCATGAGGAAATCCAAGCAGCAGCGGCAACTCTTCCTAGCGCTCCAGTCAACCTAGACAGGTTCACCTTGTACAGGCGGAGTCGTACCAGCAATCGCAGCCTTACTACCAGTCACCACCATCTCAGGACACTCAGATGGTGGTCTACTAGCCGGATCAACCCCTGGCAGTACTCCCGACACCCCCTTACGTGTCGGAGCCGTTGATGGATGTCAACGGGATTTGGTACGATCGACCTCATCCCGGAATTTGACGAGACCATCCCGGATTTTATTGGTCAGCCGGAGGTGCTAGCTCCTAGCAGCAGCCTCCAGTTCAGGGTGGCCAGTACGGCCATCAGCGAGAGCAGTACCAGCAGCCCCCAATCTCCCAGCAGCAGTCATCCCAGCCACAGCAGCAGTATGGTCATCATCCCTATCAACAGGGACAGTCTTGGAGGCGAGAGCAACCTCAGCAGTATCATCCCCAGCAGTACCCCTCTCACCCGCCCCAGCCACAGCAGCCTCACCACCAGTGAGGCCACCCATCAGGTTCTCATGGGCCAGCCTATGAGAACCCCGCCTTAGATGACCTAGCCCGCCTCATGACAGAGCATCAGGCTACAGTCAGACAGGAGATGGATGAGTTTCGCTAGGAGATGCAGGAGATCATGAGAGGGAAGGCCATCATTCCTGCCCAGATTGAGCCGAACCCGAACAATCTGAAGAGGATGTATGAGCAGGTAGAGTTCACAGAGATTACCACTCCTAGTGATTCTTTTGGTGATTTATCTGCATACGTGTTTGATGCTAATTTTGTTACACTTAGGAGCGGTAGGATGCCAGTAGGCGGCGCCTCGTCTGAGCGATGACCCCACGCCACTCCTAGGGTGTCAGGCGAGGAGGAGCGCGGTACTGACGCCACGAGAGATGATGACGGTGGTACTGATGCCACCATGGATGTTGATCCAGCCGACGGTGCTGATGCCGTCGTTTCACCAGTTTGAGGAGGTGGTACTGACGCCACCGCAGTTGCTGAGCCAGAGCGTGGATCTGATGTCGCGAGTCGACATGCTGAGGGTGGTACTGAGGCCACCATTTCTACTTCTGCTAGTCTTGTTGTCTGTCCATCTATACATTTATCTCAGGACATATATGGAAATAAAGGAAATGGTATGTTATTTTTTTGGGATCCACATGTGTTGATTGATGATGATTGTGTGGATTATGCTGTTCATGAGCATGCCAGGCCCTCTCCTAGTCCTTCATCTGAGAAGGACCCCGTGATCCCCTTTCCACGAGCACTTCACATGGCAAAGAGGAAGAAAACAGAAAATCCAAAAAAGAATCACCAGGTAGAGTTCAACCAGCAGATGATAGATCGATTCCGTATCCAGCAGACTCTTTAGGAGGCCTTGGAGCACATCCCTCTACTCCAGAGATCACTTAGAGATCGGACCACAGTCAGGAGGAAGAGGAGGAACCATCAGTCAGAGATCCATGTGCTTACTAGAGCCACTTGTTTCGCAATACGGAACCGTCTTCCAGCCAAGAGGCCAGATGTAGGAGCCTCGTATGTCAGATGCCACATTCATGAGCAGAGGTTCGACCGCACTCTATTAGACAGTGGTTCTTCGATCAACCTACTTCCGGCAGCCCTTCTCGACCGCTTCGAGTTGAGTACGCTCCGACAGAGCAGGACAGTCCTTTAGTTTGCTGATCGATCTGTCAAGAGGTCGAAAAGGTTGCTGAAGGACGTTGTCGTCATGATTCAGGGCCTGAAATTCCCCGTGGACTTCGTTGTGTTGTACATGGAGATCCCTGAGTCAGTGACCGATACCCCCATCATTTTAGGACGTTCGTTCTTGGCCACAGCCAAGGAAGTGTCTGACCATGATAGCGAGAAGGTGTACTGTCGCGTCGAGGGCGAGAGTATACAAATAGAGACGGTCGAGGAGACTAGAGCCAGAGATTCAGATTGCTCAAAGCCGACCACAGATTCAGAGCAGATGACAGAGGCAGGGCGAGACATCCACCAAGGCTGTGACTTTGTGATTACAGATGACGAGGCAGTTTGGGCAGATCCAGTCGCACAAGCCATCCTCTCACCTTCATAGTTCGCTGATGCAGAGACACCAGCAGAGGAGAGCTTGGAGAGTGCATTCCTGGTCCAGGATACATTTCAGGTCGCAGACCCGGTTCCAGACCGCGAGACAGATTTTTGTGAGTTCGATACAGTTCCCTCGGAGTCAGATACTGATTGGGCAGAGTTCGATGATTTGACACCGTGTCTAACTTCCACTGAGCCTACAGCTAGAGAGGAGGTTGATTCTGAGCAGAGCAGAGATAGACCAGTCGAGCAGCCTTCTCCAGATCCAGTTTGTGAGCGAGAGTTCTCATTCTCCCGTGCAGATTTGGCAGCATACACTTGGATTCTTCAGAAGCCAGATCCACCAGCACCTACTTGTCCAGAGCTGAAGCCGCTACCATCGTCGCTGAAGTATAGGTTCCTTGCGGGTGAGCATGAGATGTACCCAGTCATTATCTCCGCTGATCTGACTGGAGAGCAAGAATCCCATCTGATGTGGGTTCTTGAAAAGAACCGCAAGGCGATAGGATGGAGTGTAGCCGATCTCCAGGGAATCAGTCCAGCTCTGTGCTCCCACCATATCTATCTCGAGGATGAGGCAAAGCCGTCGCGTGAGTTCCAGCGGCGGCTGAACCCGAATCTAAGAGATGTTGTCATGAAGGAGATCTCGAAATGGTGGAGCACCGATTTTATCTACCCCATCTCCGAGTCCAAGTGGGTCAGTCCGTTGCATGTGGTTTCCTATAAGACGGGCATCACTACAGTTATCAGTGAGTCTGGAGAGGAGATCGCTACCCGGGTACCCACTTCTTGGCGTGTCTATGTGGACTACAGACGATTGAACCAGGCCACCAAGAAGGATCATTTCTCCCTGCCCTTTATTGATCAAATTATTGAGAGGCTGGCATGGAAGAGCCATTATTGTTTCTTGGATGCGTACTCCGGCCAGGAGACTCAAAAGTATAGGGGGATGTAGGATCTTCGGGTATTCTATTGATTCTTTCTACCCCTGTTTTGCTACCTATACTTAGGGATATTTCACCCTAAGTATAGGAGGGGTAGACCCTATACATCCTTCCACTCAGATTCCCTTTCATGTACAGCTTGCTATACTTAGGATTACTCGATCCTAATTATAGGGGGAAACACCGAGTCCTCTTCGTCCTATTCTTTGATTCGTCTTCGTATATACCATTCCTTTTCACTTCCCTATACTAAGCACGAGTTATGTCTTCTTCATCGCTCTTGATCACTCTGAGGACATCGTTCGAGCTAAGTATAGGGGGGTGTGTATATATTTCATATATACTTTAGCCATAACTCATACTTTGTGTGAGTGTGTTTATAAATAAAAATGGCTAAAAATCCATAAATATTTAAAAATTTCCCTTGTATATAAAATTCATCTTGCACATACCTATTTATATATAAAAATTATTTTTGTACAAATGATTGTAAAATCGTTTTGTGTAAATAGCTTGTAAATATTTTCATATCAAAATTATGTATATAGTACAAATTTTTTGTAAAATGTTTGAAAAAAAAGTTTGCAAAAACCTTGTGTAAATTTTTGTAAATATTTTGCAAAACTTCGCTTTCATGCATACATCCATGTTTTCAAACATTTTTCAAAAATTTTGCACATGTGTAAATACTTGTAAATAGCTTCTTTGTAAATACTTGCACAATTTTTCCAAATCATAGTTGACATTTAAACTGGCCTGGAATTAAATTGACAAATGGAGCTCGGTTATGACCTTAATCCACCTAATGATAAGAGGAACCTTAGAGGGCTTAGGATTGAGACTTTTCAGGTCCATTGGGACTTAATTGTTTGAGTCCACTAGGCTATGAGCATATGTCATCTTGATGAGCCTAAGTAGAGCACTTAACAACACGCGTATGACTCTCAAAGACAATGGCTTTACTTGAACTAGCACTTTACACATAGCTCTCCACGGATGAGGTGGTGAGGAGGCAGTTTCCTTTGGCTTGGGGTAGCATATGAGGGTAGTACTTCTAGGCGGGATCTCTCTTCTTCTTATAGTGAAGGAAGTGCATCTCAACTTGGTCTGGTGGTTATGAAGTCTAAAGACAGAAGCTGTGCGTTGCAATAAAGCTTCAAAAGAGGGATAGTCTACTGGCTCAAGAGAAAAACTACTTGTATATATGCTGCACCATGTAGATATGTTGTACAGATGCACATGAAAAAATTGTGCAAAAAGAAAAGAACTGCAAAAAAGTGGTGGGTCGGATTGAAAATTTAATAATCCCACCGGAGTGTACATAGTCAAATATAGCAAAAGCTTATGTTATCCATGTTCCATCTCGTGAAGCTTGCAGCGGGAGACTCAGCTACACTGGTTAGAGCTCCCAAGGATACATGGCTACACTGGCCATGGTCCATTCTCTTCTTCCCCCTCTTCTTGAGCCGGTTGCACTTGAACATAGAAAGGAATACCCCGCTTCTTGAGGATAGAGTTGCTAGACCGAGGCATTAGAGTTACCAGGTTGAGGGAGTTTGTTTCTTTGTTACTTCTGAGGTGGGGAGCTACATATCACTTACACCGTACAAGGAAATATTCATGGTCATTAGAGTTTGTGTATGTAGACTTGTTCTGATCTGGTTTATTGAGGAGTCTTGACCATAGATTGGTGGAACTTAGAGGCTGTTAAGTTTTAAGCTTAAGTCCAAATAAGGTTCCGATAAATTAATAATCCAAAGGTCTGACCGAGCTCCATATTTCAATTTAATGAAGGAAAGTTTAATAATCAACCTTGATTTCGCCTCTTTTTCTTTCTCTTTTGCACTTCTTTTTCAAATAAGTGTTTGCTAAGGGACTAGCAAAAGTAAAGTATAGGCGGTGATGAATCCCAATTCATCACTCTTTATTCCTTTATTTTAGCTAGAAACTTGAGCAAAATATCATGTGAATATGTGTAAATATCATAAATTGCCAAAACACATGCATATCGTAAATATGCATAATTAGCATGTTTTTGAGTAAAAATAGAGGAATAAAGAAACACAAGAAAAAGAGGAAAATATTTAGAATAAATATTGAGTGACCTAATCCCAAGGGAGGGCTCAGCATGGGCCTGACCGCAAAAGAAACCAAGTAGAGGGAAATAAGGTCAATCATACATGTACATAATCTTATGTATTTCAAAAAAATTATTTTCCTCAAAATAAAAATTAAAAAGTATTTCTCATATTTTATACATATTTGTAAAAATAAAACTAAAATAAAAATCAGAAAATAAAAAGAAAATAAAAAATCACTTTCCCCCTTGTATATATACCATGTACAAGTGTATATGAGCCTATTTATTTAACCCATGTAAATACATCATAAAAATAAAATAAAAAATACCTTATTATTCCAAATTTAATGTTATAAATAAATAAAATATAAATTTGGAATAATTGTGCAAAAATAAACAATTAAAAATAAAAATAAAAAATACATATATGTATATATGTATATATAATAATAATATAATGTAAATATGTTATTTATTTTTCAAAAAAATAAATAAAAATCACTAAAAAATAATTTGAAAATAAATTAACATTTTTCATGTTAAAAAGTTTTTAAAAATCATTTACTAATTTTTAATGATTTTACAAAGAAATAAAAAATGGAATAATGTAATTGGTCGGGATTGTTGACCCCGGTCAACTCTCCCCCGCGGACCCCCTTCCAGGCGGATCGGGTTTTGACCCGGCTTCTCTGATTTTGCTGACTCGATTCGACCTCCATTTATCCAAACCCCGGGTGCCATTTAACCCTTGTTGATTCGAGATCCTCCCCCGATCAACTGCCTAGGGGTCCGTGCTTCACCGAGCGCGCCCGACTCCCATCTTCCCAGACCCCTGGCACTATAAAGGTTCTCCTCTGCCGCACAATTCACGCCATCTTTGTCTCCTCCCTCCATCCCAGGACCTCCATCACCTTCCTCAGAGGGACAGCTATCTGAGTGTGGTGTCGCAGTGAGGAGGAGGAATCCCCAGCCACTGATCTGGCAAACTGATGAATCCACATTTCATCATCTTTATTCTATCATTTTGGCATCAAAAATCCTAGCAAATGCGTGTAAATACCCTTACTTTTCATATCTTAGCATTCATGCATGTGCATGTAATTAGTGTACAAAACACTGTAATTAAAGCTAAAATTATAGAATAAATAAATAAAAGAAAAAGAATAAAATATTGTAAATATTTTATGACCCAAAACCCTGAGACCTAGGCATCTCGATGGCTAAGTCGACAAGGAATAAAGTAGGGGGAGATAAGGGCCAAAATACAATAAAAAATCCTTTTGTTTAATTCATTCTTTAATTATTTTGGGACCTATTTTTAGTCCTACCTTTTATACTTCAAATAAAGAAACTTTGTACATAAAAGTTGTATACAATTAAATAAAGAAAAATACAAAATTGATTTCACTCAAAAATAATGCACAGATAAAAAGTTATGATCTGAATAAGATTCCGGAATCCCAACTTCCAGACTCGTATCTCTCAAATAAAAACTCAAAATTTATCAAAATCACCTTTAATTGTATATAATTTTCAATAATCTATTTAATGAAGGTGGTTTCGTATTTTTCGGGAGTTACGGTTTGAAAGTTGAGTTTTGGACCCTTATTGTATACTTGTACCGATTAAAATATTCGTTATTTTTATTATTTGTTATTTTTTATTATTTCGTTATTTTGTATATATTATATAGGTACATATTAAGAATGGAATAAAATGAAAAATTAAACATTAAAAATAAAATTTGTGTATAAAATACATAGATAAATTACCAAGGTATTGTGTTAGAACCACGTTTTTTGTCGTTTTCGCCGATTTTTGGAGGACGCATCGTGCATATTTTCATGATGAAGTCTTCTTGACACTTTCTCCGCTTATATACATTATACAGGCGCGGTATATAGTTTTAGCATTGGATCATGTATTAGCCTTATTTTCTTCGATCTTTGGAGCATGCTCATAATGTTGTCTGACCCCCCCCCCTCTGATGTGCGTCAGAACATTATTTTTTGCCTATATTCTCGAATTTTTATAGGCCGATTCTTTCATCAAATCGCTAGGCTTCCTTCTTCACTTTTGCTCCCCATACAACCAGCATACACGCCCAAGTATAATATCGATGGTTGAGTTGTTGATTCACTAGATACATACTGATCTTCTAGCCATCTCATCAACTTTCTAACCAGCCACCGCCACTCATGTCAGAGCCTCGTTTTTGTCCGTTTCGCGGATTTTTCAAGGCCGACCCTTTCACCCAATGGCTAAGCTTCCTTCGTGACTTTTTCTCCTTGATGTAGCCTCATACACGCCCAGAGGTTGCTTCAAGGATTGGATCAACGATTCGCTAGATATCTATCGTTCTTTGGAGCTGCCCACCTCAAATGTACAAAACCACCTCCATTCTTCCCTCTCGTTTTTGAACCACTTTTAGGCTAAGTTTAGACATCCAAGTTGCAGCCATGCTCTCCCGTGACAGAGGATAGATCCCAGCTCCTTGTTGAGGTACGGCGGTGGCTTGAGGCGTGTTCCACCATCATCTCCGGCCACCTTGGCCGTGAGGTCCATCTCGCCATTCTTGGCTTGAGATTCACATTTTCTTTCATTTTTTGCTTGTTTTCTTTCTCTTTATTCACTTGTAGATCATAGATTTATTATAACATTTTGTTTTTTGCTTTTTAGTCACCTAATCACCCATTTCATCCCTCGCCGGAGTAAAGCTCCGGCGAGCTTCCGACCCATCATTTCGACTTTCACTCATCCTCCTCGACGCGGCTCTCATCTCACCGCCGCCATCCTCCGTTATTCTACGTATGCTCATACACAACCTCCTCCATCTTTGGCCACATACGGTGGTCGGAGCACATCCTTCTTCCCTCACCACATCGAAGGAAAACCCATTCATATCCCATTTTTTTGTGTACCTAACATCTTGGCCGAGTTTTGTACTCGAGCCCTTCTTCTAATTGCAGGTACATCGGAGCACCTTCACGCACATCCCCTTATTATCCAAGAGCAGCTTGACGCCACCTGGATTTATGGGGCATTTTGCAATCACGTCCTCACGTTTCTGGCATATTTCGGAAAGTTTTTGAGTACATTTTTGAACTGCAGTTTCGTATTTACTTTTTCATCTGTACCCCTGCACTCAAATGATCATAACTGCTTCATCTGAACTCCGTTTCATTTGAGATTTTTTTTGTTAGAAAGCTGCTTTAAGGTTCTACGTTATATCCAAATTTCAGAATTTTATTATGTACGAACTATTTATGGAGAATTTATGAAGTCAGAGTACTGATTGGGCTTGTTTTGTTGATAACGCTTGAAATACTCAATACCACTCGCTCATTTTTGAAATGTTGTAGTAATTAGCAAGGTCGAATTTGGGTTCAAATTTCAACAAAATAATATTGCGATTTGTGTCCTGTAGAATTTCTAAAATATTTTTAGTGATTGATTTATTTTTGGAGTATCTTTCATCTATTTGAAAATCTAAAAATATGTGCATGTGCCCCTGACTTTGTTCTATAATCAGAGATTTTTGTTTTATTTTTATCTTTTGTTTGAGTAGTCAAAAAATCAAAAACATCATTTCTACCTTCCTGCAGTCTTTTATTTTTAATATATTCATTACCTTTTGAAAAATTCCAAAAAAAATATATTTTGTTTTTTTCTGTATGTTTTAACTTCAGACCAAAAATCATTAAAAATTTCAAAAGAAAAACCCTAAAAATTAGAAAACACCTAAAAACTTCATAAAAATCTAAAAAAATCAAAGAAAAATCCTAAAAATATAAACTCAGGTTTTGTAGTTTCTTTATTCTTTATTTTAAAATTAATTTGGGAAGATTTAGTTACTGTCTACTATTTTTCATTCCCATTTTAAATTCGGCCAGAACCTTTGCTCACTGTTTTCTTATATTTCAATTTTAAAAATATCAAAAACATTTAGAAAAATCCCCAAAAATCACAAAAACATCTTAAATATATAAGAAGACCAAAAATATCTTATTCCCTGATTTTTGAGCATTTTTACCTATATATATATATCTCCTCTCTCTTGTATACATCTATTCTTTATATAGCTATATACTCTATTATTAAAAAAGAAAATATAAAAATATAAAATATAAAAAAAGAAAATACAAAAATATAAAATCAAAAATCAAATAAAAAAAATAAAAATTAAAAAACCCACAAAATATTTGCATCTTGTAGGCATTGATCACAATCACATCACATTTTGCACTTAGCTTGATCTATACTGCCTTGCTCCCTGTGTTCGGACTCTCTACATACTTGCACCTATACATAATTTATGTAGAGTTAAAAATAAATTTGACTCCACATTTATTTGTCATTGCTTGATTTATTGATTGTGGGTTCATTGTTGATTAAATCCGGATTTTGAGCGGTCAACACTTCGACTGTGTTCCCGCCTTGTGTGGAATACAAGACCGCTTAATTTTTGGGTAAATCACGAGCTTTTCACCGTGCGCCGCCACGAGGTGCGCCTGAGCCTCGGGACCCGACGACCCCTTGAGGCGAAGACCCAGGAGCTTCCTTAGCTTCAGTCCAGTCGACTGCAACCATCAGGTATCCCCGATTCGCCTTAGTTTTGCCTAATTTCGATTTGCGCCCAATTGTGCTGCCGGCCTTCGCCGGTCGATTCCCATCGATCCGATCATCAGTCTGTCCATCCGACCATCGATTCACGCTCACGAGACTCCTACCCACCTTCTTCACCCATCCGATCAACTTGGTTCGCCCCAGAACCAAGAATCGAGTCTCTTCTACCGTCGCCTCGCCGGAGACCCCGCTCTGCCCCCTTTCCGATCACGATTCCACCCCTGACCGGGTCGAGGCACTTTGCCCTCGACCCAGGAGTTCTGTTGTGCCATTTTGTAGGTCAAAGGGACCCATCTGAGGGCCCAACGGTTTGAGCATAGCCTCCTTGCTCCTCCGTCGTTGCCAGAGCTCCCCAGAGCTTCTCGTCCTCATCGGAGGTGCCCACCAGCTGCGGATCATTGTGACGGAGCATTTCCACATCCCAGCAGCCTCATCGGAGCCCCCCACAACGCGCATTGGGCCGGTGAACTTCGTCGGCGAGCTGTTTTTGGAGGAGGCTCAGCTGTCGTCCCATCATCCCCTCCGCTCCAGATTTGGTCATCGTCATCTATCTGCGGAGCTTCAGCCACCGTCTCATCTTCATCTGGGTTTGATCTGGAACGATCATCGACGAAGGGGTGCCCTTGCTTCTCAACCATCAGATCTACACGTGGCACCCTCTCGACTGTCGATCTTAAATAAAGGGGTAATATCACTTAGGCCCCTCTCTTAATTGCATTTATAGTTTAGTCCTGTAAATATTTAGCGTAGTTGTCTTTATTTTGGATATTTTGCATTGTGGACCTTGTGTTTATTTTATTTTCATTTTAGTCCCTATCTACGTGGAACATGTGCATCATCATGTGATATTTTGGGAAATTTGCATGTGAGGGCTAGGGGTTTGTGCGTGTTATGAAATGAAATTGAGTTTTTGATATTTGTAGTTATACCCCTGTGCATGGTTTTTATTAAACATATGCTGAATATCTGGGCTTTTGGGGCCTTTTCTCCTAAAGTTTTCATACGTGTTAATATTTAGCCCCTGGAACTATGTTTCTTTGCATTTAGGTCCTTGTGAGCTGTGTGCCTTGTTTTTATTAAATAAAATACCAATTAAATCCAAATTAGGTGAAATTTGGAAACGTGGCTCCTGCCACTGTGTAAAAATTTCCCTGAATTTTTGGGACATTTTTGAATTTTTTTACTATTTTAAAAAAAAATCAAAAATACGTATTTTTGTTAATATTTGAAAAAGAAAACCAAAGAAAAATATAAAAACTTCTTTAAAAATTCTAAAAAAATTAGGGATAGTTAGCTTTAGTGTATTTTACCTTCTTTCCATTTTTTAGCTTATTTGGATTTATAAAACCCCTAAAATTGCAAAACCCTCAAAATATTGTAAAAATTCTAAATAATTCTATAAAAATCAAATAAATGCAAACTCTTTTTCTGTAGTTTAGTTTATATATATTATAAAAATTGCCTTCAGACTTTTATAGATCAATTTCATATTTTTAATTGATCTTTCAAGTCTGGCTTCACAGTAGCCCATATTTTCCCTCTTTCTTGATTTTTATAAAATCAAATAAAAAATAAAAAATTCTGAAAAATTCACCAAAAATACTTAACAACCTAAAAAACATAAAAATATTTTTATTTGATTTTTGTGTATTTTTTAGTGTTTTTAATAATTGTTTAAGTTGCCTGTTTTTACATTTCCTTATAAAATGAAAAACACAAAAACATTTAAAAATAACTAAATTCCACAAAAAATATTTTCCTCTTTATTTTTCAACTCTGACTACTTCGTAGGCCTCAAGGCCATCCCGTGCTCCTTGAGTTTGACCCTGGTCGCTATACCAGGTTAATAAAAGTAGCGAGGACCGCTCTTGATTTTATTATTTGATTATCTCTGTTTGGCGGTCTTACATTTTCTTGTTGAGTCCGATTCTCCAAGATCCGGGTCGCAACGACCCGAGAGTGATTTTTACCTCACTCGGATTTAGGAAGGGATTTTTCGGCTCATCAGAATGGTCCTCGCTCTGTCGAGCCCGTATTTCATCTTCGCCTCCATCCGCCGATTCATGCATCTCAATAGGTGGCACCTTCTCGGTGGTGACAGCACCGTGTACGACTCGCCCTGAAGATCGAGCGAGATTCAAGGTTTTTCCTTCATTGTAGTGTGGTCCTCTTCTGTCGTGAGTGCCCCAGCTCCGCCCTGTCATTGAGCCTATGACTTCAACCACGTGCAATACCTCTACGTTCCGCCTTCTTCTGCTATTGTTGCCTCGTTTGTCTTCCGCTTGAACCATCTCCATCAGAGATCTGCTCCTTCGCCTGCTCTACACTAGCATCATGCTACACACCTTCGTCTCCATGCCTTAACCTCGTCTGGAGCTGCTCCTCGCTCCACCAACCTCTAGCAATCCTCTCCCTCATCTTCAACATGAAGTACCATCTTCGCAACCCATTCATCCCCAATCATCGACCACCTCGGTACCTCTTCACCTCCGTTCAACAAACATCAATGACAACCAGAGTCACCTTGACGTAGGAGGTCCACCTACTACGATTGTGCCTTCAATCACAACCTGCCACTACACTGTAACTGCATCGACTCCAGCCGGCCTTCACCATCGGACCAACACATCTGCCTTCGACCTTTCACTTCCCAGACATCCGCCGACCATGTGTCAGCCACAGGAAATTCATTCTTATTATCTTTAGTTCATCTTCGCTACTCCGCTACTAGAGTATCTCCCATGCCATAGGCCCCTCCTCGCACGACACCTCTCCTCAACCATCCACGTGGAGAATCACCACCATCATCCAAATCTCCACCCTCCATAGATCCTCCACCCTCCATAGAGCCACACCACCATCTAATGTATAATAAATTTTTTTCATACTGATATATGCATAGGAATGGAGGCTCATCATATGCAGAGGATTTGAGCCCTACTTGGGTTCTTCCTATGTTCAAGAGAAAGAATGCATCAAGGTGAACACACACATAGAGGAACGGAGAAAGTCTGCTAAGGATCATGCATGAATGTGGCATGCATAACAACAATGAATTGAAGATCAAATGGCAGTGAAGGTTGGAATATGAAGCAAATAAGATGAGCGAAGGAAGATTTATGAATATATGGATATTACCTGGAAGTGTGAAGGATGAAGACGGAGGTGAAATACCATCCTGGGAATGAGGAGTAACCTCCTTTATTCATCTCTCAATGTCGTGGCGAGACAGAGCGCAAGCAAGCAACTTGAAGGTACTGCAACAAGGCTTTATTTGCATCGGATCATGCTTGATGAAAAGACCATTTATTCAGTAAATCTTTCACTCATTCTTTGTCATAGATGGATGGGAGTTACTGACGAGTCTGAAATTCGTTGCGTTAAAAGATGTGTATTTATCGTTGTGCGTAAAAATAATGAGTCGTACGTTGTAGGCGACAATCGGAATCGGTCAAGAAAATAACCACACAAAATATTCGTTAATTTCAAGCAATGTGGTTTTATGTTTATTTTACTTGGGCAAGTCCCAAGGTCGAACACAAGGAGGCAAAGGAACAACCTAGAGTTGTGTCTATCAAAATTCATGTGCGGTTTTCAAGACGGTCTTTTTTTGGAATTTTTAATGCAATAAAGGGTGCAAAATGCAATTTTGGCATATTTAAGGGGCTAAAATGTCAATTACATTCAAATGATGTTCGAAAAATATGAAACTTGGCCACAACGCAAAATGTGATTAAATGAATGCACTGTAATGTTTTTGGAATTTTTGGATGTAATATGAATTTTTATGAATTTTCAAATGCAAATAGAATGAATTTCAATATTTAATTATAACAAATATTAAACCTAATTATTTTCAAGGAACAAAATTATCTAAGATCTATCACTAGGTGATTGATCTAAGAAAAGTCCTAAACCTCGAAAATGTGAGATCTAATACCTATTAAAAATCAAATACTGAAATATGCAAAATGATTTTTACAGGGCAAACTATGATGTAAATGCATTCTTTTTGGGCACAATGTCAAGCACAATTAACTCTACAATATATGATTTTTTGGGGATTTTTAGAGCAATGGTTAATCAAATACAAAATTAAGAGCACAAACTGGGCAAAATATGAAAATTTCAACAGAATAATTAATTATTAATTAACCACTGAATACAAAAATATCCACAATATGTCAAAATGTAGAGAATTAATTGACAAACAAAATGCTATTTTGGATTAATAAAATAATGTAGAGAAGAGGTCCAAAACTGTAGGGGATTATAGGGGTATGTATGCAAAATAAGTAATTAAAATGAATAATGAAAATGTAAAGGGGACCTACTTGCAACTATTGATACTGGTGGCGGCAAGGCTGCAAACATTCCAAGGGAGCACGTGCGACGCACGTGCTCCTTGGGTGACTGGATTGTTGTGCGATTAGATGAACCCTGGGGGGTTTTCAGTAATTAAGACAACTGGTCACATGCGATGCACGTGACCTATGAGTTGATGGGCTTCTTCATTACTCTTCTAATACTCACGGGTGTCTATGCAAACGTCCCCCCGACGCACGTGAGGAGCACGTACGTGGGGGTCTCGGGAGTCACGCCCGGCGGCGAGGCGGCGGAGTGGCTGAGGTGAACGGGGAGGGCTGGAGGCAGCAGCCAACCACTCCTGACGGTGGCCATGAGTAGCATGGTGGCGCTGCAGTTGATGACGATGGGCGATCTTTGTCGAAGAGGAAGCGGCGCTGGTGAGCGAGGCACGACAACAGTTGATGAAGTCATTGTCGGTGACGTGGTTGGTGGCTGTTGATGGTAGAGGCGTTGATAATGGCTTGGCTCGACAGCGTGAAGCCGGAGCGAGGGCACGTACGGAGGCACGACAATGACCAGGGAGGTCGGATCTCGTCGTGGAAGAGGGACCTACGACCTGTCATCCCGTAGGTCCTCTGTCGTTGTGCAGTCGGCGGATGGGGAAGTCGTTGGGGTCGACGGAGGTTAAATAGGGTTGAGGGGTGGTCGGCCGGAGATGGAAGGATTTCTACGTCGATTCGATTAGGTATAGGGTATCGGAGATTGAAGGATTGGGGGAGATGCGAATCGGAGATGGCGGCGAAGGGGGATCGGCCGAGATTCGCGGCGGAGATAATCACGGGAGGGGCGGCTCTCAATTGGAAAGGAAGCTCTGGGGAAGACGACGACACCTGGTCGTCCGATCGGTAGAGATCAGGCGGCCAGATGCGATCCATGTGGCGATGAAGGGAAGAGGGGGGTGCGGGCACGTGCGTTGCACGTGCGCTTTTTTTTATATAAAACTTAGTTAATAAAAACCTTCGAAGTGGTTGACACGTGGCAGCACCAGGTGCTGCCACGTGTCAGCACCAGAAATTCCAAGATATAGCTCTTTATAAAATACAAAATAAGTAGCAAACGACCTCGGATCAAAAAAGTTTCTTCACAAAAATTGCTCGTTTCGATGAGATCTAGAACTTTCAAGAAGATATCAAAACCAAAGTCGATCCGTTGCACAAAGTGATTTTTTTGGGGTATCGCATGTACATAGAATACCTTGATTTTGGGGTTTTATAATTTTTATGTCATTTTTAAATTAGATAAAAAACCAGAAAAATATGGTAAAATCAAATATAAATAATTACACATTAATATATTTTTTTGGATTTTTATGAATTGATAAAATATGTACATAAAATATCTGGTCAAAAACTGCTAAAATACAAAATGTACAAAAGAGGCCCAAAACCAAACTTTCACATATGAGTTTCGATTCACTTAAAATTGGTCTTATTTTGAAGGTAATTGAATGTATATTAGTTCAAAAGTGAGTAGGATTAAAACAGACACTAGATGAGGAAGATATGAGATTTTTAGTCCGGAAATCCTGAAACTAGGGTTTGGGTTTTTGGTCCACTTATTAGGGATAGTTATTTTGTTGTATTTTTTATTTATTCTTGCTAGTGATATGTACTCAGTGGAGGTGGTTTTGTGTCATTCGGAGTCAGCATGAATGAGTTAAAAATCTGGGAATTTAGGCTATTTACATGTCATTCTTGGCTTTGATTTTTGGCTTCTTATTTTGTGCAGAAATTAGTGCCAAAATGCAATTCTTATGAAAACATGTATGGATGCTAATTATGCAGAATAGATGCAGAATTGTTGTTGATTTTGAGTGTTTTGAGCTTAATAAATGAAATTTAGAGCGATGAATCCGAGATTCATCATCCCCATATACATAAAGCATGCTCGTCCCTGAGCATCAAAAAGAAATGCCATGAAGTGAAATGAGACTGGGTTCCATACCAAGACCATGAGCTGAAGGTGAAAGTGAAGCTAGACTCGACCTTTGGGTTATTAGTGTGTCGGAACTTCTGTGAGACTTAGAATTTTGAAATCAACAGCCCTCAAGTTCTACACATCATTGCTATAGTTTTGGCTCAGAAGTCATCTTAGATCAATCCTCTTCCCAAAGCATACCCTATGAACATTGAACAATCGACTCATGTGTGTGAAAGGTTTTAGCTCTTCCCACCCAGAATGCCGGACTACCGTGCAAACCTCCTCTCCAGTAACTCGTCCTCGGGGAGTCAGGTATTTCTCTCTAAGATTTGTCGTGTTGTGTTCACAATCAAATTGGGGGAGAAGTTAGAAGAAGGAGAAAAGAACTGGAGGGTGGCCAGTGTAGTCACCTCTCCTTGTGAAGCTGGCCAGTATAGCCGAGTCTCGACCAAGATGTGCAGGTTTCTTGAAGCTTGGACCTTTTTGGTCAGATTTTATTTAGTAGAATGCTTCTTTGTATTTGGAATTTTTGGTGGTTCTTCTTGGATCTTGTTGTGCCCCTACGGATATAGAATCTTTTTGTTTCCGTACATTTTTTGGGGTCTTAGAAAAAATTGTGCCCAACCGTCCATCCTTTTTCCGAAGCTTTATTTCAACCCTTACTCCGGTCCTTAGATTTCCATGCTACCAGAAAAGAAACTCACACAGTCTTCCAACATCCCGTCTGAGTTGAGCTAAGTGCATAGTGGGAGAGTACAAATTAATTCCTTATTCCAGAGTTGTACCCAGAATGAAGAGACCAGGTTAGACACTAAGAGTCAAACACTGCACATTTGTCATGTTGAACTTAAAGAATTAAGTCAAAGACCCGAAGCTTCTAAAATCCTATTTTTCGGTGAAGTTCCTCTGAAAATTAGGTGGATTAAGGTCACGTCCAGACCACTCTCGGTTTCGGCTTATAACTCGGTTCAGAACCCAAAGACTTTTCAAAAATGCAAATGAATGCAATGCCGGATGAAGTGTAGGTGTGTGAAATGCAGTCACATTTATTTCTTTTTGTGATGATTTTTTTATGCAAGGTAATTTTGATTGATTGTATGCAAAAATGAATAAGAAGCCATTTTTTGGCATAGTTAGTGTTAATAGCAAACTCTTTTTCATTATCTTTTGTTTTGTAGTTTTTTTTCAAATTAGTTACCCACCCCGTAAATATATATAGACTTACGCGAAAGTACGAGATATGGGTAAAATATATACAAAGTATATATAAAAACCCCCTATACTTAGTGAGTGTTGTGTCCTCAGATCACAAGAAGCGTAAAGAAGACCTAGCTCGGGCTAAGCGTAAGAGAGTGAAAAAGAAAAAGAACAAGATTTACATAATCGTCCCCCTATACTTAGACTGTGAACAGTCTAAGTATAGAAGAAGAGCGGAAAAAATGAAGCGGTCGGGGTATGTGAATGAGGAGAATATATACAGGTGGGTGTCGGTTCCCCCTATACTTAGGCTCTGGTCAGCCTAAGTATAAGAGGAGGGTGGATATGGAGTGATTGAGAAGGAAAAGTGTGATGAGAGAGATGGTATATACAAATGGCATCGGTCCCCCCTATACTGGTCATGGCCTAAGTAGAGGAAGAAGTTGTACAAGGAGACCGATGTGGTCGGGAGAGAGGGTGGGTAGCCGATGATTAAGGCGGTTTTCGACTGATCTTTTTGTGAGCCTGCGATGGGAGATCATAATGATGAGACGGAGATGAAGCATATGATTCCCAACTATTATCAGTGTCATCCTCAGAAAAATCATGATGGATAGCAGATGAAACATTTGAGTCAGATGAAAGGTAGCCATCATCAGAGTTATCCTTAGAGGAATAGTATTTGAAAGTGGACACACTCCAGATATTCATGTCTTTTTGTTTCTTCAATTGTTTCCTCAAAATTCGTTCCTTTTTAAGATCAATCGGTTTGTCCTCAGATGAATACTCAGAAGCACCGATCTCAGTCATCTCAGAAGAAATAATTCCAGTGTACTTGTAGAAGGCAGGCGCATCAGCTTTGGATGAGTAATAATTAGGAACGGGAGTTGTCCAATGAGAATCGAATTTTGGATCCTTGCGAAGATATGGCTTTAGAGCTGCCGAACAGACTTCACTCATGTAGACTACCTTTTCTGGACCTGATGAGGGATCATCAGCCAATTTCTCTTCCGAAAGGTCAAAGGTGACTTTCTTTCTCTTGTTTCGTGAAGGTGTCGGTTCACTTGAGTACCCAGATGAATAGCCATTGGAATTCTTATCCTTGGTCGGTTTCCGTACTGCGTATTTGTTCTTAGTCTCCTGAATGTTGGTGCACTCTCGATTTGGGATGATTTGGTCAAGATAATCATAGTAGGTTGCCCCTGGGTGCGACCATGCATATGTCTCAGGATCGTAGTAGAAGGATTTGTTTATTTTGAGATCCGTGGGAATTGAAATACTGGGTAGAGTCTCTAAACCATTAGTCTCTTCAACAACCGCTATCTCAGGTGTAGCTGTGGGGTAGGGCTCTTCTACCGTTTCATAGTTGCGGTTGTCGGGAACTTTGTGGGTTGCCTTAGAAAATCATCTTTCCTCAAAGACAATATCAGATCATAGTGATTCCAATGTTGTAAAATTTATTTGCCGAGTCTCACAATCAATAATTGCCTTAGTCAATGCTAAAAATGGCTTTCCGAGAATAATTGGAGACTGGGTGAATTCTCCTTGATGCTCAATATCAATGATCGTGAATTCTACTTTGAGCGGAGCACCTTGGAATGTCATGATGACAGAAATGATTCATCTTGGTCGCTTTATTGATCGATTAGCCAATTGAACAATCTCTCGTATCTTTCGAATTTGTCTGAGTTTGAGTTCGTGAAATACAGAGGTCGGGAGGATATTGATCGGTGAATCGTCATCAATCCGAACATGGGTGAAAATTGTGTCTTTAATTCTACAGTCGAATCTGGCCAACCGCTTCACTATACGGCTCTTGGTTTTTCTCCTCAACACCAAGGAGGAGGTCATTGACAAGATATGTCTTTCAGTTTTTGTTCTAATCCTTTCTGACTTTTGATCATTAGTTTGTCCATTAAAAATTTTTTAAGGTCGAGGAAGTGTTCAATGGCCTTTATAAAGGGAAGTTAAAAAATCAAGCATTTTTCCAGTGCTTCCCGTACAGTAGGATCCAAATTCCTTAGATCTTCTTCAGTCTCAATTTTTATGAAATTTTTTGGATTTTTGATTTTTTTGTAGTTTTCAAATATTTCAATTTTTTGGTGTTTTCTGTGTGGTGTGGTGGTGTCTTCCATAGATGAGAAGGGGCCTTCATATTCAGAGTAAGGGTAAGAGGCATAATCATTTCTAGGGGAATAATAAGCAGAAGTGTTGATGTTAGAATCATCCCTAGGTATTTGAATATCCTCAAAATTTTCACTCTTAGATCCAATCATTTCCTCATTTATTTTACATCCGAGCCACCATAGAATGAGATTACTCGGTCGGTAAATTTTTGAAATCTATCCTCCATCAATTCAAATCTTGTTTTTATCCTCGAAATATTATCCTCAAAATTCTGTTCATGATCAATCATGGAAGCAGTCGGTATGTGTTCAATAATTTCATCTTCCATTTTCCTGTATGTGGTAGGAGGAGAGTTTCTTGGAATATCCATTATATGATCGTTATTTTCTGAAGATTTCTCCTCAAAAATTATGGAAGGAGGCTGCTCATATGGTCCAAGCATGTGTATTTGATCTGAGTAGAGTTCAATCCTTTGATTATGATTGGTCAGATCTTGATATTGTGGAGTTAGCATACATGGTTTATGTGTTTCTATGTGGTCAGTCCAGTCCTTTGTATGAGTATCATGTCTGAAGAGGGGTTGTCGTGGTCAATCCAACGCTGATGATCATTAAGTGTGTGTCTTTCCATCTGGGTTTGGTTTCTCAGCCAGTCAGGAGACTCAAAGGTATTTTGATCTTGAAATGTTTCATTAGCGAAAAAACTGAGAATAAGATGGTTCAGTCCAAGATGGTAGGTGGTCATGTGCGGTCAGATGATTCGAGTAAGAATTCAATGAGGGGACCGGATTCATCCGCGGGTGAAAGTTTCCCGCAAATGTTGGAGGATTATAGAAAGAAGAGGATGTAGTTGATTTGGGTCTAACCGAGACAGATTTATTTTTATAGTATAGCTCTGATGGATTTTTAGATAAATGTTCGGTCATATTTGAAAGAGTTGAAAGAGATGATGGGTTGGATCTGCAATTTGGAAAAAGTTCTATGATTAGATTTAAATCAAGAGATGAGAGAGATGATTGCACAGGATAAAAGAAATCCTATCAAATGTGCGGCTTTTGATATTCGAAATCAGTTCACGCACACCAATTTAAACACAAATCAAACCCCGGGTTCACCAACTCACAAAATGAAGCCGTAAGAGTTCGGCTATTATCTTTTCAATTTTAAGTTGGTGATAAATCAACATTGGAAAGAATTTAGCGAGCCGTTAGGTACTGAAATTTTCTTAAAGACTGTACCGAGTTCGTACGACTAGTTGCATCTACTTTCAGCCAGTATAGGTGTAAGTACGGACCGTAAAACGACTACCCATGTTACTTAAGGACGGAGCCTTACGCGATGTCCTTTAAACCACCCACTCTGCTAAGGAAGTCGGAACCGATTACCGGCTACCCGTATTCCTCACTGAGAAGTAGCTAATCGTTTTTAAAATCAGTAGTCTGAATGAAAATATCGGAGCTTGGTTCTAAGCTTAAGTGTCGTCTCTCGCTCACTTAGAAAAATAAAAACATCCAAGGTTGGGGTTACTCTCCCGCAAAAATTCTTGAATTCATGGGTTAATTTAGAATCGGCTATATTTAGCAATCCCAATTTTAATTAGGTGATCACTGAAGAAATTAAGTGAGCAGAAATACGCATCTACCATCCAGTCCCAATTTCCTTTAAATTTATGTGGCAAAATAGGAGAGAGAAATTCGGGCAAAGCCAATGCACGTGAAAACAATGATGTATGCTCAGTTAGAAGACTTACAGTGAATCCTCGCAATCTCCATGTGGGATGCTAAATAGAAATTACAAATTTCTTCTAAATGAATGCAAGCCGATGAACACCGCACCTAAGCAGATAGTTCTATTAGAGGGAAAGAATTGAGTTGAATTTTGGCTAAGTTGAACAATCTATGTGCGTCTCGATTAATAGTGAAGTGTGGCTAAAGATCCTACGAGCATAATCAAGAAATTAGAAAAATGCTCTGAGAGTCGTATGTGCAGGTCTAACCTAATCACCACTCAAGTCAGGCCCCACCCTCACCGGAGAGTGAAATAGGCCACGACACTTTACAGAGGAAAGTTAGAGGTTTTGTTACACACGCGAGAGTCCAAACGGATCCTGCTGTAAATGAACAATTAATTACAGAAATTTTAAAAATTACAGGAATTAAAAATATAGACTCTACACTTTCTTACGACTCGACTCGATCTTAAATTAATTGCGGCTTTTTGGAGTTCAGTGAAGTTGTGTCGGTTCTTGAAAAATCGCTCTACGTACGTCGGGTACCTCGCAAGAAAAATAAGAGAGAAAATGTAGAAGAGTGACTCAATAAAATATAAAAAATAAGTGCTGAAAATAAATGCAGAAAAATTATGAAATTTACAATGAAAAATTCGGGGGTCAGACTACCCGAATGCGGAAAACCGAACGAAAATTTTCAAACACAAAACTAAGTCGTTTGCCTCCCCGGCAACGGCGCCATCTGACGAGTCCGAAATTCACTGCGTTAAAGATGTGTATTTATCGTCGTGCGTAAAAATAATGAGTAATTCATTGTAGGCGGCAATCGGAATCGGTCAAGAAAATAACCACACAAAATATTCGTTAATGTCAAGCAATGTAGTTTTATGTTTATTTTACTTGGGCAAGTTCCAAGGTCGAAAACAAGAAGGCAAAAGAACAACCTAGAGTTGTGTCTATAAAAATTCGTGCGCGGTTTTCAAGGCGATCTTTTTTTTGGAATTTTTAATGCAATAAAGGGTGCAAAATGCAATTTTGGCCTATTTTAGGGACTAAAATGTCAATTACATTCAAATGATGTCCGAAAACTATGAAACTTGGCCACAATGCAAAATGTGATTAAATGAATGCACTGTAATGTTTTTGGAATTATTGGATGCAATATGAATTTTTTACGAATTTTCAAATGCAAACAGAATGAATTTCAATATTTAATTATAATAAATATTAAACCTAATTATTTTCAAGGAACAAAATTATCTAGGATCTATCACTAGGTGATTGATCTAAGAAAAATTCTAAATCTCGAAAATGTGAGATCTAATACCTATTAAAAATCAAATACTGAAATATGCAAAATGATTTTTACAGGGCAAACTATGCACGCAAATGCAATTCTTTTTGGGCACAATGTCAAGCACTACAATATGTGATTTTTCGAGGATTTTTAGAGCAATGGTTAATTAAATACAAAATTAAGAGCACAAACTGGGTAAAATATGAAAATTTCCACAGAATAATTAATTATTAATTAACCAGTGATCACAAAAATATCCACAATATGTCAAAATGTAGAGAATTAATTGACAAACAAAATGCTATTTTGGATTAATAAAATAATTTAGAGAAGAGGTCCAAAACTGTGGGGGATTACAGAGGTATGTATGTAAAATAAGTAATTAAAATGAACAATGAAAATGCATAGGGGACCTACTTGCAATTATTGATACCGGTGGCGGCAAGGCTGCAAAAAATCCAAGGGAGCACGTGCGATGCACGTGCTCCTTGGGTGACTGGATTGTTGCGCGATTAGACGAACCCTGGGGGGTTTTAGTAATTAACCCAACAGGTCACGTGCGATGCACGTGACCAATAAGTTGATGGGCTTCTTCGTTACTCTTCTAATACCCAGGGGCGTCTATACAAACGTCCCCCCCGACGCACGTGAGGAGCACATGTGTGGGGGTCTCGGGCGTCACGCCCGGTGGCGAGGCAGCGGAGTGGCTGAGGTGAACGGGGAGGGCCGGAGACAACAGCCAGCTGCTCCTGACGGTGGTCGTGAGTAGTACGGTGGCGCTGCAGTTGATGAAGATGGGCGGTCTTTGTCGAAGAGGAAGTGGTGCTGGTGAGCAAGGCATGGCGGCGATTGATGAAGTCATTGTTGGTGTTGTGGTTGGTGGTTGTCGATGGTAGAGGCGTTGATAATGGATTGGCTTGATGGCGTGAAGCCGGAGCGTAGGCACACACGGAGGTGCGAAAATGACCAGGGAGGTCGGATCTCGTCATGGAAGAGGGACCTACGGCCTGTCACCCCGTATGTCCTCTATCGTTGTGCAGTCAGTGGATGGGGAAGTCGTTGGGGTCGACGGAGGTTAAATAGGGTTGAGGGGTGGTCGGCCGGAGATGGAAGGATATCAACGTCGATTCGATTAGGTATAGGGTATCGAAGATTGAAGGATTGGGGGAGATGCGAATAGGAGATGGCGGCGATGGGGGATTGGCCGAGATTCACGGCGGAGATAATCACGGGAGGGGCGACGCTCGATTGGGAAGGAAGCTCAGGGAAGACGACGACTCCTGGACGTTCGATCAGCCAAGATCGTTGCACGTGCCTGGAAGGCACGTGCTTTGCATATGCGCTTTTTATATATATATATATATAACTTAGTCAATAAAAACCTCCAAAGTGGCTAACACGTGGTGGTACCAGGTGCTGCCACTTGTCAGCATCAGAAGTTCTGAGAAATAATTCTTTATAAAATACAAAATAAATAGCAAACGACCTCAGATCAAAAAAGTTTCTTCACAAAATTTGCTCATTTTGATGAGATCTACAATATTTATGAAGATATCAAAACCAAAATCGATCATTTGCACAAAGTGATATTTTTGGGGTATCCCATGTACATAGAATACCTTGATTTTTGGGTTTTATAATTTTTATGTCATTTTTAAATCAGATAAAAATCCAAAAAATGGTAAAATCAAAGATAAATAATTACACATTAATATAATTTTTTTGGATTTTTATGAATTGATAAAATATGTATATTTTAATATCAGGTCAAAAACCGCTAAAATACAAAATGTACAAAAGAGGCCCAAAATCTAACTTTCACATATGAGCTATGATTCACTTGAACTTAGTCTTGTTTTGAAGGTAATTGAATGTACATTAGTTCAAAAGTGAGCAGGATTAAAATGGACACTAAATGAGGAAGATATGAGGTTTTTAGTCCGGAAATCCTGAAACTAGGGTTTGGGTTTTTGGTCCACTTATTTGGGTTAGTTATTTTTTTTGTATTTTTTATTTATTGTTGTTAGTGATATGTACGCAGTGGAGGTGGTTTTGTGTCATTCGGAGTCAGCATGAATGAGTTAAAAATCCGGAAATTTAGGCTATTTACATGTCATTTTTGCTTCTTATTTTATGCAGAAATTAGTGCTAAAATGCAATTCTTATGAAAACATGCATGGATGCTAATTATGCAGGATAGATGCAGAATTGTTGTTGATTTTTAGTGATTTGAGATTAATAAATGAGATTTAGAGCGATGAATCCAAGATTCAGCAGTTACTCGGAGTAGCATCACGAATGTCTGATGATGGTTGTGGGATGCAGAAGTGCAATTTTTGATGGAGGAGGTTGGGTAGCTGTAGGGTGGTGGTTTCAACCACCGCGCCACCAAGCATGTGAGGAAGATGATGGCCACTAGAGATTGGGCAAAGGAGAGGGAGTATAGGGCTATCGGAGGGTGTTGGAAGAAGAGTGGATAACCACGTGAGATTATTGCTAGAAAATGGAGAAATGGTAAGGTGCAAAGGGTCGCGTCATTTTGACCCAAGTCGTTGGAAGTAGAAGATGGAATATGAGCTATATGATATTGATCCAATGGCTGGAATTTAGGCATGAGCATAGGGATATGATGCACTGATGGATAGCATCAAATGGATGACAAGCAGGCGCTTGATGAAGGATCTGGGTTGTCTGATCAACAGATGAGATGGTCCAAGTCGGATATGTGTAGTTCTCTTAATGGGCCACGTGAACCAATCAGAAAATTCCAAATCCCAAAAATAATGTTAAATTAATAATAAATAAAAAATAATTTGAATTAGAAAAAACATCCAATACAAAAGTTGTAGATCTTTTTTAGACCTACAACTTTCACGTAGAACTCAAAGTAAGAATACATTAGATATACATACCAATAATTTTGTAAGTATTATTAAGGTACTAAAAACACTTATTTTCGTTTCTTTTATTATTTTTTTATTTTTAATTTATATTTAATATTAAATCAAATTATATATATTATTAAACTAATTTCTGTTTAGTTTCTAATAATAAAGAAACACATAAAATAAAGGGCACAATAGTAATCTTGATGAAATGACATGGTAGTGGCATGGTAATTGTTACCATGTCGTGTGATCTTGATGAAATGACATGGTAATTGTTACCATGTCATGTGATTTCGTCGATTTTTTTAATTTCATTTTCCCCATCGACTAGCACGACTAGTTGACCAAGATCAAGTACGATTCGATATTTACACTTCCATGATGCATGGGGCATTATCACTTCCTTTCATGCCCATGGCAAGCCATTATGCAATAAAAGTTATTGCAAATCACTCCTTGGTCTAAAGCGATGAATAAATAATTTGAATAATAGGTTCCTTCATATAATTAGGATCATGTACCATAGCCGTCTTGATATCATATAGTTGTTGATCCAAATATTGGATCATCAAGGCTAGTTCAGGGTTGAATATCTAAAGGGTTAGATTGAGAAGTCAACCACATTGTCAATTGATTATCAAGAAATGCTCTCCAACCTAAGTAGGAAATCAAAATCCTTACTCTAAAGGTTGACATCTGGCTGACCTCTTGATGCAGGTCCTTTATATAGGAATAGAGATTTGGAGCTTTTGGAATCATTATATCATAAGAGTTGACATAGTGAGATCGAGATAAGCAAGACTTATATCATATGCCATCACGAGACAAACACATCCTCTAACTTAAGACATATGTATTATTATATGTTTGAGTATGTATCTACTTATGTACATCTGACTAAGCATTAGGTTGATGACCTAATAAAGGTCTATACACTGGCACACTGGTGTGCATACATGGATATAGGAGTAATACGATCTCTCAAATGAATCAAACGTGTTCACTACTAAATCAGAAGACGTGATTTGACTCATGCGGTATTGGAATAAATAAAATTCTAATGATGGTTATCTTATTTTTATTATAGGTTTTTGGTAAGCATGTGATCGATACCAACTCTCAGCGATCGAATGAGAAACTTACCTATAAAAGCATGAAGGAGATAGTCTAAAATTAGATCAGAACTTTGGGTTTTAATCACATTCTCCTACTCTGAAGGATATATGGGTATTAGGAATAGTCAAGGGTGATGTTTTTAAATTATTGTATACCATGATGCTTTCCATTCAGAGTGAGTGATGAAACATGTTTGGATTTTAGTGACGCCGCTCAGTGTATTAGTTATACAATTTTAGTCTAAATGTTGGATATTGACTTGAAGTGGATTTAGAGACAATAAGAAGATTGGTTAATTTGTCTAACATGATCATACATCTCTGAGAGGTCTTCTATATCTAGCCAAGTCACTACATATGGATATTTAGTCACCTTGACCTATCTCCAAGACTCCACGTATCCATGGAGAAGGCATACTATCCCATAGGTGTTTAAGGAATGTTTCACATCTTGGTGATAATTAAATTCTCATATATATATATATTCAGAAACATTCCTTAAACTCTTAGAGGATATTCGTACGAACTGGATTAACATTATGTAATAAATTTAAATTAGATATACATTTATATTTTAGACCTATGAATATAATTCATGTATTTGAATGACCTATTTATAATTATCACAAATAAATTGACATTATTTGGTGATAATTAAATTAGAAAACTTATTCAACATATGAGGGATATTGGTTATTGAAAATAATAAAACTAATAAAAAAAGAAAAAGAGATACCATAATAGGAGGGGACGTCCATGGTGGGACCCATCATGATGGGCGTCTCCAACTCATCCATGTATTTATCTTTTTTTATTTTTTTTATTCTCTATTTGTTGCAATTTTGTTAGGTAATGCAATTTCCAAATAGTTAACATAAAAAATAAGATTGTTGTTGATATATAAAGAAAATAAAAATGGTAATTACAAATAAAAAGGGGACGTCCATGGTGGGTCCCACCATGAAATGTCCCCCCTCTTTTATTCTATTATCTCTTTTATTTTTTTCTTTCTCTTTATTCTTTTTTTTGTTAATATTTTTTTTGGAGGTGATTAATTGATAGAATAAGTTGATAATTTATTATCAATTTTTATCCTCAAGTTGTTGAGGAGCAATTAATCTTGACCATCTATTCATCATTTAGGATTGCAATCCTAACGGTCCGAAAAAATATAAAAGAAGAGGCGGGCCCTGCCTTTATCATTCATTCCGATGACCAACAAGTCTCTCCTTCCCCCCCCCCCCCAAACTCCCCTAAGGACACCCCTTCATCGAGATAATGTCCTTAACATTGGTCTCCCGGCCTTGCCTACTCAAGACCATCCTCTTATAGGGATAATATCCTTAATGGTGGTTGACCTTATTATTGTGCTACTGAATCGACTCAATTGATCTTGTTTAGTGTTTCATCATCTTTCGTTCTTCAGGATCATGACGAAGAAAGATGATTTCATATGATGACATCAGGATCAAGGAGTCCCAGATCGTCTCAATTGGATTATGGTAAGCACATGGTTCATCCCTGTGTCCGCAAGTATTGTCTCCGTTAGATCAAACTTTAGACGTGAGGTCTTTTATTTTAGAGACTAGAGGATCACATTCACGCTTCAACATGCAATTCTATATTAGTGTGTTATCAATTGTAGGATTTGAGAATGGTTCTCAATACATGTAATTCCATCGAATTATTTTTTAAAAATCCTGCTACCTCGAATGTGATTCGGTCCACACACTTCCGTGATGTTTGAGGCCTAAAAATCTACCTTCAACATTTGACCCATTTCATTCATTTATGAACTAATTACAATAATTTGTAATATTTATCATACATAATATTTCGTACATGGTCCACATCTTTCAAGAATCAATTGCCATTGTTTTCATGGTCTGAATGGATCACAACACCAGAATGATCGATTATCCAACTTTGTTGATCGATCAAGAAAGGAAACTATGATCGTTAAATTTCGGACAAAATGATCAATCGGCCACAAGCACATGATCGGTCAACATATTTGACCTCATAAATCATGCCTAGGACATGGTTAGATTTATCTCTGGGGACATCCAACAGAGTCGATCCGATCGTGAAACAAATTGCACCCATATGTTTCTGTTGTTACCCATATCACAAATATATTTTTATCATCTGGATGCATACAAAAGATCAATGGGAAATGCAAAAACGTGATACGATATGGTATGGCTCATCCAAATGAGAAATCTAACACCCCCATATGTAGCATACAGTGTTCTCAACCCCATGTACGAAAATCACACAAATCCGACAGAAAAAGAGGTGTAAAACCATACCTAGAATGCTCTCTCATGAACTCTCTTTGCTCGGAATGAGAGTTCCATAGAATTTCATGTAACGTGTGCGTGCCCATGATGATCCTCGCGTTGGGTTCTTTGAAACGGCGTACATGAACTCTTGAACGGTGGTGGAAAATCATCATCGGTGATAGTGCTCCGGTGAGAGAGGAGAAGCTCAGACGAGGTGGCTAAGTGGTCTGACCGGCCAAGTCGAATTGGCTCCCCTCTTATATAGGTTTAGCCTTATTCCTGGATCCGGATCCAACAATCGCAATCCTATTGTATTTCACACATAACTCTCTCATAAGAACTCTAATTGTAATGTTCTTGGGCTCGTTAGAAAGGTCTCAATGAATAGTACAAGATGGAGTGATCATTTGTTTGATTTGCTACTGAACCAGGTCAGAAAAAAAGAAACAGTGGGATACTATTGCGAGAGATTTTACAATGAAACAATCAGATTTAGATCTTATGACATTTATGATGAGCTTTCCTAAAAAAACCTTGCCTTGTTTGAAGAGTTCCGTGTATGTGTGTGTCCATATTTGTGTATACATATGTGTGTTTAGAGGAATTTTCTAATGAGCTAATAGCTCATTATGAAATTGATGATCATGCATTCCACTTCATCGGATTTCCGTCCACGGAGATTAAAATCACTTTTATTATCATAAACGATTTTTCAGATCCATCAATGCACATGTTTTACTTTTTTACTCCTCGATTATATTAATCAACGAGAACATTCGAAATGTCCTCTATATGCGTGCATTTGTGTGTGAATGGGGATGTGATCATGTGATATCTAAACAAATTCAATTATCTAAGACATTAATTTAAATGCTATGGATTTTCAAAAAAAATATGTGAGCATTAATTTTGTAATAAATCCATTTTAGCCATTTCCATTGAAAGCTTTATTTCTAAATTTAACCAATGCTATCCCTCAATTGTAGGTCCCCCTATAATTGTTCCTCCATAACTAATTAATGGCATATCTCGCCTCTATCTCCATTGCAGCAGGCAACAACAATGTTTTTCTGGTTGTCGAGATGTTTGCAAAAGACGACGATACAAATTTGAAGATAAGTTGACGGTATCGGAGATTATGCGTTCCCAATAGAGCTAATGGTGGGGCTAGTTGAGTTAATGTGCATCATCATTACCATTGAAAATGTGTTTTCTTCATTTATATATGGAAGTTGATTCATGCTTATCTAATTACCAACTGCGCATATCTTGATTTTTTTTTTGCATTATGTATGTAAGCCGATTCGTGCTCATATAATTACCAATGGTACAGGTCTTGAATGTAGGTATGCCTTTGATCACCAACCATTGCAAAGTTTAACTAGAGGTGTCCGGCTTCCACGAATTCTATATAGACTCCTTCCTTTATGTAGATCACATATGGCTCCATTCTCTTCTTTTGGGTAGCCTTCAGCACGTCCTTTGTCGTAATGTAATCGTCTTTGTCGTTGTTGGGTTAGAACACGGTTGGTTATTGATGAGAAAATCTTAAACATCTAACAAAATGATGCAAAACAAGACAAGCTAACAATAGTAATTCGATATAATAAATGAAACTTGAAATTAACCAAAAAAGGATGATAGGAATATCCTTTAGTTAAAGAAATGGATGAAACCATTATATTTAAATAAGTGATTATGATTGTCGGCTTTCTTCCATCATGAATTCAAGACCATGGTTCAAATACCATCTTGAGGAGGATTGTATTAGGTAGCTGACAACCAACGTAAAAAATAATCAGATCTTTCAGCATAGATTTTATAAGAATCCATGTAGCCAACCACATGATATTTAGTAAAAACCTAGTAAAATAATATTATCGTATTTAGATCTAATCTCAGTAGCTTAATCATCAAATCTTGCATATGGAACCCTATCCAACCTCACCAAGAAAGATGATCAACCACCACCAACGGAGAACCCTATCCATCGCAACAGATACCCACCACCAATACTTCCAAGTTGCCAGCTAGATTGCCCTGTGATTTCCTGTGCTGCAGATTACTATATCTGAAGTTCTGATAAACACCAATAATGTTGGAAGATGCCAACATAAATGATAGACACCAATATATGGACAAATGGAAGAAACTGAAGAAGCAAAACAGTATTTGACCTTAGTTTGACCAGGCTCAACCATGGACTACTGTTGACACTACTATCATTTAGCTTAGCAAGTCAACTTGGACATGGAATCCTATTGGTTCGTATTCAGGCCAATTGATGCAACCTGATCTTCCAGACCTTAATCCTTTCTGAGAATTTCCTACATCAAATAAAAATAATAAAATGAAGAACAGTAAGGAATCTTTACCAAGTATCTATCAGTACCAAATCTGACAATCGAAGAGTTTATTCTTGGGGACCAGATATCCCATTAAGGTTTACATACTTCAAATTCGACGACATCTCCGCTTCATTTGAGAAAATAATGAAAATTAATGCAAAAAATCTAAAATAACAGTATTCTTTCAGATATTACATATGTTGAGTAAAAAAAACATAAAAAATGAAGCCTATTTTGGCATGTTGCTGGTGTTTTTGGGCATCTTGAGCTATCGGATTGTACATCTCAGTCAATGCCAACAAATAAAACAACTACACTCAATGCTCAAACTGAAGCAAAGTCTCAAACCTTCGACAACATGCTCTGTAAATCGGTCCTGTTCTGAACTTTCTAATAACCATTTCCTGTTAGATCTAGGCAACAACATCAGAGACAATGTAGAGGAAAATTAAGTTCATGATCATTTATATGAAACTCATGATCATATATCCAAATCAATATATATCTTTATCCAACACATCCTCAAGTTGATAATTATCATCTCTATGCAGCAATCCCTGCAATATAATGAAGCAATAGAATCATATTTAGTGCAAAACATGTGCAAATTCAGATTGAATGGTTAACATGTTACAAATTGATACTGCATTAATATTATAACCGAAAAAAATTGACACTGCATTAATTTGTTACAAACAAATTCCAATTCAAGATGAACAGATACAACTAAAGTTTGCACAATATGGAAGATAAAAAAAATGGCAATGCCTTCTCCGACTATAAGGTCGGTTACATGGACTCTTGCTCAAATCCATGTTGAACTATTCTTGCGCAATATCGAAGATCAGTCTTAAAAATTCGAAAGGGTATATATTGCATTGTTGGGAAAAGATATAAAAGAACTCCAAAATTTTGTAGAATGAATATTATATGCAACTACAGATTTCGTTTCTAGGATCAAAATCTATAGATCAAATTGGACAAGATTTCCATTAATACTTAATTACTGATGAAAGATACGAAGAAAGCATAAAAGTTGGTTGGAAAATTTTTAAAGCTAATAGATCTATTCAGACTTAGTTTTACTCAAATGTTCCGTGTTTCATCCTAAAACATGAATTAACACAGGATATATCTGTCTGAAGGTGACGTACTTGTGTAGCAGTCATCTCTTATGCGAGAAACGCATCAGCCTGATTTTAGTAATTGATTTCTTTGAGTGCACATCATCGTGAACTTCAGATTGGTAGTAACTTTATTTACGTGCACATCTATATTTTTCCAAGAGTGCAAATGAGGGAAACCAAATTGATCATTTTGCTTCCATTTACTGTTTAGGTTTTGTTTAAACTCATGCAGATAAAAGAAATGTGATTCTAGTCACACTCTTTGAATTACAAAGGAAAATGTGAAAGGTAGATTGTATATAAATGGGGGACATAAAAAGAATCTGCCAGGAACATGAGTAAATACTGACCTCTATCAGTTTGTCTGCTGTTAACACTATAACCATTGGTATATCCTGCAGGACTCCTATTGGTAACGTTGGATGCTGCACGACTGAGATCATAGCCCAGTGGACCAGAGTCATCTAAATCTTTAGCAGCAGCAACCCATGTCGGATCGTTGTATATGGAACTGCTGCCATAAAGATCGGCATATGCACCCTCATAGAGACCACTAGCATCCATCGAAGACAAATCGCCAGTTTGCTGTTTCCTGTCATATATACCATCTTCTAGTCCTAAATTTTCATCACTTCCGAAAACAAGATTTCCATTCCCATAGGCTGAACCTCTTTGTGCTCTCTCAGCTAAGATGGAAGAAGTAGAACTTCCCCAGTTCAGTGAACTACCATCAAAATTGCCAAGGCTTCCATTTCCAGAATTAAGCAAGGCACTAGAACTAGCAGAATTCATGGTATAGTTAAGACTGCCATTGCCCCATATATTACGGGCATTCGAGCTGACCATTGGACCTGATCCTCCATTACCCCTTCCATACCTGATAGGGCTACCATATCTAGTAGGGCTCCCATTATAGAAGGGTCTCAACATTCTACCAAAGCCAATAACATTATTGTAATTGCCTGCGCCAGCAAAATTAACGGACAATCGTGGCTCGAAATTCATCCCCATCCCAAGGCCAACATGCCCCAGAGGGGGGTAATCATTACGGCCATTGTTGATGGATCCAAATCTACTATCCATCCTTGGACTGAGGCCTCCACTCGAGCTGAAATTACATCCCTGTGCATACCCATTGAGAAAACCGTTGACACGATTAAGACCATAAGTATAACCTCCTACGGGAGACCTCGTAGTAGGGCCAGGAGAGAGTTCTTTAGGCACAGCCTTTTTCACCTCAACCATCTTTCCGTTAAGCTCGTGAAATGTGTTCTGCAATACTTTATCAACAGCATCCTCAGAATCATAGGTAATAAACCCGAAACCCCTAGGTCTCTGGGTGTTGTGGTCATACATCACCACAACATCCGTGATTGTTCCGAACTGATCAAAATACTTCTTGAAGTCACCCTCGGTTACGGTAGATGCAAGACCTCCGACGAAGATCTTCTTGGTGTGTGATGGACAGGGGGAGCCATAGACACTTGCAATGCTTCTGTTGACCACATGCTGATCATCGCGGGGGACTGCTTTTTTTGCTTCAACCTGGCAAATTCGATAGACCGGGCACAAAATTTCTCAATCAAACTAATTGAATTTATTGCAGAGAATTGATTTATCTACATAAAAACAGAGGACAAGTCTGGCAAGGTCTACAATCACGGATAGCTAAATGAACTACTGCAAGTGTAGTAATGGAAGTTCAAAGACAAGGATCAGAAACTCTTACCACCCGACCATCAATGGAATGCTTCTCCATAACAACACGCTCGGCAACAGCAGGATCTGCGAACACGACGAACCCGAATCCACGGGCGCGGCCTGTGACACGGTCTCTCATGATCACAGCTTCAACAACATCCCCATAATTCAGGAAGTACTCCCTCAGGCGATCCTCATTCGTGTCCCATGAGATGCCGCCAATGAAAAGCTTCCCCATGTCCGACTCCATCCCTTCCCTGAGCACCAAACCATCCAAGTCACCCAAATTAGGTAACCTAACAATCCAAAATGCAACATTTGCTAATCCAAATAACGAAATTCGATCCATCAATGCATAATTCATGAGACCAACAGAAAATTGACTCGGACCGTGATTAATTCGACAGATTCACAGGCCCAAAATGCCAACCGAACCGAAGAAGACGAATCAAGAAGCCCGACCTTACGAAATATGCGTAGAATTCCGCATGTAATTCGTACTCAAAGAAGCGATCGGATTGCGGAATCTAAACAGCAGAAAAGCAAGCAGAGGGGAGCTGGGGGATTGCTCGAAAAGCACCCACCGATGAAGAAAGGCCCGGAGGGATGACACGAAGCTCGAAGACCCCGTGCCGAGATCTGGGGAGCTATTTGACGAGGGGGGAGGGGAGGGAGGGAGATGAAGCGAATCAAAGGGCAGGAGACGACCCCCTCATCTCCCTTCTCCTCCTAAAAAGCACCACCACCTCCCCTGTCTGCCCCCTTTTTTATTGGTTTTTAGCCTTTCCTCTCCTCCCTCCCTTCCTCGCCTGCAAGATTTACAGAGAGAGGGAGAGAGATTGACGGAGCTCTGCGTGTATATATATTTAGAGAGAGAGAGAGAGCGAGAGAGAGAGAGAGAGAGAGAGAGAGAGAGAGAGAGAGAGAGATTGACGTTGTAAGAAGGTGGTGGTGTTGGTGGCGTTGGGTGGGGATGAGTTGGATTTTGATTTGTTTAGGCGCAATAGATGTATAACAGCGTTGCGTACTGAAATAAAATATTTGGAGGAATAAGTTTCTTTTTCTGGGGGTGGATGGTAAAGTACGGCCCGGCCAAGTGCATGGTTAAAGGTACTTTCTTGTCTTGCTGACGGTGATTGGTTTGGGAGGACGTTTATTCTGCCCCCGTGTCATCGACTTGAAATTTATTTACTGTTAGTCTGATTTCATTTCAAGGTGCTGGAACTCTAGAATAAGATTTCCCAAGTCAATTGCCCCCTTCTTCTCTTTGTTTGTTGGGCTAAGATCTGGAATAAATATTGCGATGGGAATTGACCGATACGTTTATTTTGCAGTACAGCTAATGTACAAAGCTAATATTATGATTTTTTTGAATTTCTGCACTTATATGATGACCTTTGGAGTTTTTTTCATTAACACTTATGGCCCTACGTTTATGACATTTACACTAGTGCCCTTCTGTTATTACACCCGTTCTTGAATTTTGTAATATTATTAGGGCTCATGTGTTGTTGCAAAAAAAAGATAGGAGCATGAGGTTATTAGGAAATAAACTCAAACGGGTAAAAGTAAAAAAATCCCTTTTTAAAGATATTATGTAGTCACATCTAACGGGTTGAAGAGTGAAAGAGTTAACGAGTTGTTTGGTGCATGTATTTCCCTAAAAACTGGTCCGACTCTTACGACTAGTTACATCTACTGTCAGCCAGTATGGATGTAAGTATGAACCGTAAAATGTCAACTTGTTTCTTAAGGACCGAACCTTACACATTGTCCTTTAAACCATCCATTCTGCTAGTAAAATCTGGATCGTTCACCGGCTACCAGTATTTCCTCACTAAGAAGTATCTAATCATTTTTGTAGAGTCAATAGTTAATATAAAAATCATGCCTTCGCTCTATCTTGGTGTTTATCTCTCTCTCACTTGCAAGTAAATTCAAACAATGAAGGGATTACTCTCTACAGAACAATTTCAGTTTTAATTCCCAATTTCCTTTAATCCTAAGTTATAAAACTAAGGGAAGGGAGTCTAGAAAAGCAGATGCAAAGATAAAAGTAATGATGCATGCTTAGTTCACAAGACTTACAATGATCCCCATGCTCTATATGCGGGATGCAATATATATTTTGAAATTTTTACACTACATGAAATGCATGTGATGAAACCGCACCTAACAGATAGTTCTAATTAGTGAGAAGAAATGAATTAAATTTGACTAAGTTAGAACGATCTAAAGTGTGCACTATTAAAGTGAATGTATGGTCCATAATTAAATGAGCACAAGCAGATAAAAACTATAAAAATCTCTAAGAGCTGCTTGTACAAGTCTAACCTACGAGCCACTTATGTTGATCCCCCATCCTCATCGGAGAGTGAAACATGTCTCGACACACCACAAGAATATTGTCCAAGTGTTTGGGTACACACGTGAGATCCAAACAAAATCCGCTGTAAATATGCAATTAATACAAATTAATAAAATAAATGTAGGAAATAAAGTCCTAAGGACTCTACACTCTCTCATGACACGATCTTAATTTTATGCGTTCATTCATTCGGTTTATCACCAAAAAAAGATGGCCTCCAATGCTCCTGAATTGCTCAGATACCTAAGCAGTCGCTCCGTCGCGTTGGGTCCCTTGCACAAAAGTAAGATGGGGGTCAGAGAGATAGACATAATAAAATAAAAATAATAAATCAAACAAATAAAATAAATAAATAAATAGAAAAATAAAGAGAGAAATATACACAAGAAAAATCAGGGGTCTTGATTTCTAAAAATCAACCTATGCCATGCCTCCTCGACAACGACGTCATATGAAAGACTCAAAAATGTCCTTGCTAGCTATGTTGAATTAATGTTAAAAGTTTGTCGCAGGTGGGCAATTCAAATCAATAAAAAAGAGCACTTAATTAATTTGTCGATTAAAGCAAACGATCAATTCATTTACTTTATTTGGAAAAGTCCAAGGTCGAACATAGGGAGGCCACTGTCTCCTTAGGTTAACTATTATGAGATCTAGAGACTAGGTTTTCATGGAATATTTTTGGGTATTTTTAAATGCAATTAATGGATGACAAGAAAAATTAGTAAAGTTCAGGGACTGAAATGTAATTTTCATTCAAACGATGTCCAAAAATACTTAACCATAAGATGAAATATAATGAAATTAAGCTAGTATAATTTTTAAATTTTTTGAATGCAATATGAATTAATTATGAATAAAATATGCAGACTAGGTGATTTTGAGAAAATTAATTTTAATAAATAACAAACACTAATATTTTCTAAAGATAAAATTATTCTATATAGGTCTACATGAGAGGTATCCAGAATAATTTTTAATTTCTTAAAGTACTAAGTCTAGAATTAACTAAAAATCAATTACTTAAATTATTGATTATTTTATTGAGACCTCAATATACAAGAAAATTACATAAAATTTAGGCACAATGTGGAACTCAATTAAATCCATCTAATACGATTTTTTTGGAAAATTTTTGCACTAACAGATAATTTAATATCAATTAAAGATCGCACAATGGATAAATATGTATTTTTTCACTTAAATATTCATATTAATTAAATCATTGCTCCTAAAAATCCAATTAAACATCCATCAAAATAGAATATCAAGTGTTCTACAATATGCAATTCTTAAAATAAAATTTTGATGGGAAAATGATATTCAAAGAAATAAGCCAACGCAAAGGTCTATATGAAATACAAAATCAAAATAAATTAAAAAGAAATATGCAAATACAATTATCGGTGCTCAGGGAGGTGTTTATGTAAATTTTCCAAGAGGTCACATGCACCTCATGTGACTCTAGGAAGGTTAGACTTGTGCGTAAATGCCTGAAACTCGAGGGGCACCCAAACAATTTTCCTGACGTCCACGTGCACTATACGTGAGCTCCAAGAGGCTGGATTTCCATGTACTTAGCTAGAGATGCAGGATGCCTTTGCAAATTTGCATTGGCTTCATGTGTTTCGCACGTGCAAGGGGGTGGAGGGGTGTATTGTAAATATAGAGCTTGTTGGGGTCCTTAATGCAATTGATCCCGCTCACATGTGCAAAGCACGTGTGTAAGGGGATAAGGCATGATAAATGGGGCTCACAGGGGGACTACCTCGATTGATACACGACCAATGAGGCCAAGGAGGTGGTGAGGTAATGCGGGTCGAAGAACCGTTGAGGACGAGGATCGATGGTGTGCAGCAGAAACATTATGGGTACATCAGTGCAGTCAGGCCACGAAGACCAAGCTTGAATGAGAGTAGGTCGGTCGACACACGACCAACCGCTGTTGTATAAGTGATGAAGTCTCCTCTACTGTTGTGGATCTGATACTTGGAGGAAGAAGAATCACCGTGGATGGGTGTTATTGTGCTTGACGTGCTCAAGGCACATGAAGGTGATTTGATTAGAGTCGATGCAGTCAACGTTGAGGTGATGAAAGAGCTCTGTTGATGCGGTAGAGGATCTCTAGTATGACAGGCAGATGCATGTACTTAAGGATTGGATTTGACCACTTTGATGGTTCTCCTTCGATCAACACATGACCTCTACCGTCACCAAATGCTGGGTGAAGCTTCATAGTCGAGATGAGGGTCTATTTCCATCGATGCCCTGCAAGTGTTATCATACAAACACAAAGAGAAACATGGATTCTGAATGATATGGTTAGATCCTTAAGCACACCACGTAAGTGTGAGCATCGCATCGTATGCGATCGGAAGCGACTAGTCGCACTAGTTGCTCGAGGCAACGGAAATTTGATTTTTTCATGTGACAAAACCACATGATCCAAGAATACTTCTCGGATTATTTCGTCTAAACCATAAACAAGTAATAGGATTACCTCTTGAAATGTGGTTGTGATCGAGTCTCTAAAAGAAGAGACCTCCTGTCTCAAATCCGATCCGACGGAGGAGACGCTTGCGAGCGTGTTGATGAAACACGTGCTCCTTGCAATCCAAGTTGATGATCCAAGCCACGAATATCCTGATCTATACAAATGAGATACAATGTCTTCTTCACGAGCAAGGCACGCCGAAGTAGACGGAGATCCACGAGTAAACCATCGGGCAACATAACGACGGCACTGCGGTGATGGACAATCTCTCTAGTGCATCCATGGTGGATGGCCACATGAGAGAGAGAGTAGGCGAGTAGAGAGAAAGAGAGAGAGAGAGAGAGAGAGAGAGAGAGAGAGAGAGAGAGAGAGAGAGAGAGTTGTTGCCTCTCTTGTTGTTACCTAGAAGAGCAAGGGGTGCCTCTCCTTTTATAATATTTTGGGATCCATGGATCTCAATCCATGGGACAACACAAATCCAATGGCTCTCATTGATTTGTGTTTCTTTTAATGGCTAAGATTTTGTTGGTAAAAAACCAACAACAACTAATTTAATTTTGATTAAATATATATTGATAAATCAATATGATTTAATCCCAAATTAAATCGATCAAGCATGGAGATTTTGGAAAGAAGATTGCCTCCTTCCATAATATGGGATTTGGTGGCAATCTCATGTAATCTCATGAGATCTCATGAGATTACATTATTCCATGGAAATCTCCAAGATTTCCAACAACACTTGTTGTAAATAATTCAACAACAAGAATTCATAATTATTTTGTGAATATTGCAATCTTGCCATTGGAAAATTGTGAATCACATTCACGACCCAAAATAAAATGTAAATTACATTTTCAATTAATTGTCCAATGTGAATCCAATTCATATCAACATTTAATTAACAAATGTAAGTTACAAATAGCTCTCTCTTATATATTATAAATCACATTTATAATATATATATGATTAATATGAATATTTCTATCCACATTTTTCATATCCATGATAATTAAATCACATTTAATCATCTTGGATCTCTTATTCTCATGTGTCCTAATAATATGAATCACATTCACATTAGTCACATCTTTGATAATTAAATCACATTTAATTATCTAAGATAACTCCTTTTATAATATGAATCAAATTCATATTATTCATGATAATTAAATCACATTTAATTATCAATTTTCTCAATGCTCGGATACATAATATCAACAATGAAATTATCCTGAACCCTTTCATGGATAATGCGCTCTCTCCGCAGATACTTGGAGATGAGGACATGGCGATTGTATTGTTCCACGTATAGTGACTTGGATATTGAGATCATATCTCAAATCCAGATCGCGGGCCTCCCATAGATGCTTGATTAAATCAAGACCGCAAATCTAATCTTCTCATTGCATCTGAATCACATTCAGATTAATGTCCAACATTTGGATCAAGATCATATTACTTCTCTACTGAGAGGAGTCATTAAATCCAAACCCGTTTCATCACTCCCTAGGAATGGAAGCGTCATGGTTATACAATCGTTTATGATCACATCACACTCAGGTATTCCCAATACATGTACATCCTGCATACTAGAAGACTCAGAATAAACACGAAGTATTAGATCAAATTTACACTCTCTACTTCAGGGTTCTATCAGTAAGTTTCTCATTCAATCATTGGGAGCTGGTATCAATCATATACTTTCCAAAAGCATATATCATACCTAGGTTTTGATCATATACTTTCCAAAAGTATATATCAAACCTACAAATTCAGTCAAGCTTCCAAAATGAGACGATCGTGCACAAAATTTGATTCTTCCCAATATCTCATGAGTGAGCTCATGTCTTACGGTTCAGTAATGAACCTGTATGATCCCTTTGAGAGATCGTATTACTCATATGCCCTCGCATGCACACCAGCGCACCTGTGTATAGATCTTGGTTAGGACATCAACCTATTGGTCTGCCAAATGTACATACTCAGACATATAGTAACATATTTGTTTCCGGTCAGAGGATGCAAGCCTATATCGTGACAACATACGATATAGGACTTTAGATATCTCGATCTCGTTAAGCCAACTCTTTAACCTAACTAATCTGATACCTCCGCATCTCCATTCCTATGCAGAGGACCAGCATCAAGAGGTCGGTCAGATATCAGCCTAACTGAGAAAGGATTGCCATCTCCTTTTCAGGATGGAGATCATCTCTTAACAATCATTTGACGGTGCTTGACGAGTCCTCAATCTAACACATTAGATATTCATCCAAGCACCAGCCTATATAATTCAGTAGTTGAATCAATATCTGTATGATTATTAAGATGGCCATGGTACATAACCCTAATTGTACTAAGGGACCTATTATGCAAATTACTTATTCTTCATTTCAGATCAGTGAATGATATTCGCAATAACATTTATCGCATAATGGCTCGTCGTGGGCTCGCATGTCCAACAAATTCATGGCTACCTGTGAGAGCTTCACTGAGGTGGTGGTTGGTGGCTCTTGTAATAGTCGAGGAAGGAGTGTATCTCCGATGTCGAGGTTGATTAGAGTTAGAGGAGATATGGAAAGGTAGATGAGTAAACGGTGAAGTGATACAGTGAGGGAGGTCAGATCAGTTTGAGGGAGTTGGGGAGAATATTTAACATGGGATAGGAGTAGAGGAAGGAGGAAAGAAGAAGAAGAAGAAGAAGAAGAAGAAGAAGAAAAGGAAGAAAAGAGAGGAATAAAAGTGGAAGGGGTTGTCTGAAAATAGAGTAGATGGATGGAGTACGGGTGGAGAAGGTAGCCTTAGGATGAAGCTCACACGAGCTTCAAGGTCATCACTCAAAGGTAGGTAGCTGATCTACCAAGTTGAGTAGCTCGTGAAGGATCTGCGACAAGGGATGGAGGTCCCTTGGATCTTGCCAGAAAAGGGCCCTGTTATTGCTTGACGACGGTGCTCTTCCCTTGCTGTCACCGAGGAGAGGCGGAGCTCCATATGTTTTCTCTTAAGATGGTGGATGAGGGGAATAGGTGGCAGATCAGGATCTTTAAAGGTGGTGGCGGAAGATGGGGAAGTGCCAGTGAGGGAGAAGTGGAGGAGGTGGATGAGGGAGCCAGGCACTGCAGTTGCACAATTGCCCATGCAAGGTACGAGGACAATTGGAAGTGAAAGGGAGAGAAGAGAGAAGGGGTCCTTGACAGTTGTATACGGGAGGGAGAGATAGAAAATGAGAAGAAAGATGGGATGGTGGTCGCAGAGGTCCTGGGTGAGGGTGCCACTCCAATAGGTGGCAAGAAGGTCGTGCGGTGAAGCGGGAAGCGGGTGCGACGATGGGAGAGAGGGAAGAGAGAATGGGGAGGAGCCATGTGGCGTGCATAGGGGCGGCCACGTGACAACAGAATAAAAAGGAAATTAAAATTTAAAATTAAATAAATAGTAGATAATAACTAACTAAATAAAATAAGTAATTTAAATAAATAATAATAATTTAATTAAATAATAAAATAAATTATAATAATAAATAAATAAAATACATAAATTAATAAATAATAATAAGTAATAATAATCAATATAAATATAAAATAAAGTAATTAAAATAAATAAATATACTAACAAAAATAAAATAAAAAAATAAAAATGGAGATGACATGTGGCGGCTCCAGGAACAACCACTTATCACTACTAGAAAAAAATTAAATATAAACAAAAAATCATAAATAAATAATAGAAGTGGTCAAATCAAAAAGTGATCAACACGAAAGTTGCTCGTCTCGACGAGACCTATAACTTTTGTGAAGGATCAATAAACAAATTAGATCATCTGTAAAAAAAGTGTTTTTGAGGGTATCTTATAGGTATAAAATACCGAATTTTTGTGTTTTGCAATTTTTTAGCATTTTAAAATAAGATAAAAATCAAATAAAATTAGAGAAAATATAAAATACATATTTACAACTTAATCAAACTTTTTTGGTTTTTTTACTATTTAAGAAAATATAAGGATAAAAGAAAATACATGGACATATGTACAATATACAAGGAGGGGCCCAAAACCCAAGTTTCACATATGGACTTCGATTCTTTAGAATATGGTCTTGTTTTGAAGGTAATTGAACTAAAATTAATTCTGAGTAGGGTCCATAGGAAAGTGTATGAGAGAGATATTCATACTTTACGGTTCTTAGTATTGAACTATGGTTTGGGTTTTATTGGTCAATTTTATGAGTTAATATTTTATTGATGTTTTTTATTAGTGTTAGTAATATATACACTATAGAGTTGATTTATTCAAATTTTATTTAGTGAAAAATAGATAAAAATAGAGGGAATATGTGAATATACATGTGATATTTACAAAGAGATTTTGGCTTCTTATTAATGCAAAAATCCATGTTAAAATGCAGACATTAATTCTAAATGCATGAATGATAATAATTCAAAATAAATGGAGAAATGTAGTAATTACTCGAGAACAGAACTCTATTTTCGACTTTTAGAGTTATGAATCACAGATTCATTATTGGTGTCAATGTCTTCGTAGTGGTCAGGTCGTCAAGCCTCGGAGTCAAATCATTCATATTCTTCATCAGGAGTGCAAGCTGATCAAGTATGGGATTCACCGAAGGTGCCTCTGGATGATCAACTACGGGTTGTCGTTAAGATTGGTAGTACGAAGGCTGTTGGTACCCAGAGTATTGTGACTGATAGTAAAGAGGAGGACGGTGCGAAAACTGTGATGAATGCTACTAATAATAGGGATGATAAGGATACGCAGGCTGCATCTTCTACTGTCCATGTCTCCAGTTCTGGAAGTGTGGTGGAGACAAAAAATGAGGCTGTAGTTGCTGGTGTTGGGGCTATGGTCTCCCTCCCTGAAAATGGTGGATGGGTCTCTGACTAGGATGTGAACCCAACTGACCTTGCCTAGAAGGATAGGGTTGGTTGCGCTTTGGGTTAAATTAAATGTCATTCATCTCCTAAATGAGACGTGGAGGTGGGGACTACTACTCAAGAATGTAATAATGCTCCTGATGGTATCGTACAATGCATGATGAAGGTGACTTTTGTAACTCCTGATCCATGGTCTGCATGTAATAATTGTGTTGGACTGTAGGGGGTGCTCTGGTACTCTACTGTGCTGAAGTGGAAGAAGCCTGCTTATGAGTAGAAGTATCGACTGTGACACTTGCGCTCTGACATGCATTAATTGTACTAACAAGATGCTCCAAGTGCTTCGTGATCTCATCCAGCTTATCCAAGTGCTTTGTCCTCTACTCATTCACATGTAACTTTTCAAGCTCTTTGGATCATTTCTCTATTATGTCTGCTTAGGATAGGTGATTTCCTATGATTGTCAGATCTACACTGTCCAACTTATCCACATTGTGAGATGTCGTCATGTTGACAACCTTGTGGGGTACTGAAGGAGAAGTATCAAGATGCTTCTAAAAAGTACACGAAGAAGAAAGATATACAAAGCTCTCCACCATTTCCTAAAAAATATAATAAAGGACAATATCATCATTGTTGAAGTAGCACCCCCTCCACAAGTGACATTTACCAATTTATGACTTTCAATGCTCAAATCCTGAATGAAATTCTACACAAGGGTAATCTTTGGTATATCATTATGGGGACAGTTATCCGTCAAATCCTTAAATCTTTCCCACACCTCATGAATATGCTCATGTTAAATTTAGGAGAAGTTGTCAATCAAGGACCACATTTGATTCAATCGTCCGTGGGGATATATTTACTCAAAAATGTCGATCTCAATTCTTCCCAGGACGTAACAACCCTTCCTAAATGGTTAATACAATATAATGCCTTATCTATAAGGCTGAACGAGAAGGTTGTCATCTTCACCACCTCTAATGGGACGTTCAAGTAGTGTATAATAGCACATATGCAGTCAATCTGGTGGAGGTGCACATAAGGTTCTTCATTAATGCATTTGTGGAATATTGGGAGTAGAAATAAACTTGCGGGCTTTATCTCAAAATGGCCAAGAATAATAGGTATCTGAATCAACATATTAGTCTGTCATGCACTTGTATTATAGGTATCCTTAAATGTAAGCTTAGCCACTGGCTCGATTAGTGGATCTCCTCCTCCCCTATTCCCACCCCCATTTGGCTGCTCACCCTCCTCTTTCCTATCTTGTACATCATTTCCTAGCTCTAAGATAATATCATTCAATCCAGCATGGATGCCAGTTTTTTCAGTCAACCGTTCCTGAATAGTATGTATGGAAGCTAACATCGTATTATTGGTCTCACTCTACTCTGCCATGGAACGCTTACCCTTTGATGGCATCAAGTGCTCTGATTCTATCTTTGAAACCGTATACAACACTAGATTAGTCCTGAAAAATGGTGGAGTCTCAAATGAAAGTTCGAGATTAGAGTCCCTCTCAAATAAAGGATTTAATGATGAGATGATGGGTTATGTGGAGAAATATGGATATTCAGAAAGTGAATTTTCCTGAATTGAAGATGACCGAACTACAATGTGAAATGAGATCATGGAGTCCAAACATAGTATACTCCAATAGGACATTGGTTATGTCAATAGGAAAGATGCAATAACGCAAAACAAGTCAAGAAGAAAGAAGGAAGAAAAGGCACAAAGTGCGCGGAGGGATCTTTATACTAACAAACAAATGCAATACAGACCCCCAATTCACCAACTGAACAAAAGTAGAGACCGTAAGAGTTTGGTCTTTATATTTTCAATTTTAATTTTAAGGAATCTAAAAGAAGTTATTTACTACCAAGCACATAGATCCAGTCGTCGCTATCACCCAATGTACGTTCTTAATCCTCCCCAATCTATAGAACTACTTGTGTTGGGCCATCGGACTCAATATCAAACCCAAAGAAATAAAGGAGAATGAGCACACCAAAATAATTTTCTAACATTTCAGGAAAGTGCTTGAATCTCAAACATACACTACATACATAAGTACAGGAGCATAGGGCACAAGTCTAAGAATTTGGTATCTATCCTTATGGCTGCATCCTCAACCACTCTATATGGAGGTAAGTACCTGCAAATAATGATGGGGTTACTCTCCCTGAAACAATGATGATTTGTCCTTACGTTTAGTTTTAGGGTCGATTACAAATTATCAAACTCTTTTTTATTGGGTTATCACTTTTTTTGGATTTTTTTTCAAAGAATCGATCTAACAAATTTTCAGCTACTTTTGATCTTAAATGATTGAAAACATGGAAGGAAATCAGAAAAGCTGATGCGTGGTGAAATCATTGATGCATGCAAAGAAAGAGATGCATACCTTTCGCCAACACTCTACATGCAATGTGAACTGTGCATAAATAAAGACATGAATAAACCTAATCTAAATGATGCACAAGAACCATCCTAGAAGTAACTTCTATTAACGGGCAAGAACCAATTAATTTGATTAATCTAATCTTACGATCTTGTATATAGGAACATCAATTCTGATTAGAGGCTTTGGACCTAATTAATTACACGGCTCAAGTAGTATAATGGAACCTACTTCTAGGGGCTTAATCACAAAAATAACATGAAACAAATAAAAAATAAAAGCGATGAAAATAAATTCCAGTGAGGTCCCTTAAGTGCACCGACACTTGGTGAAACTGACCCTACAATCCACAAGGTATATAATGGCCTTAGAAAAAAAGAAAAAGAGGAAAGCACCAAATTAATAATTACAACTTTTTACAATAACAATGATGGAAAATGAAAAAACTAAAAAAGACAAAAAATTTATGTGCAATTTTTTTCGCAAAAATCTTCCAAATATTCTACTTATTCCTCCTACGCTCTCCTGCTACTCGATGAAGAAATGAGCTACCTCCGCTTCGCTCGGGTGCACCGACACTCCTAGGAATACTACCCTTGCTCGTTAGGCTCTTGCAAGAAAGAGATAAACAAAAGAGATATCAGATCAGAGTTATGAAAAAACGTGAGAAAAAAGAAAATAGAAGAAACAAACAAACAAGACACATACAAGTGGATAAGAAGCAGCTTGAGAAGAGCAAGTACAAGAATCTCAAATGAATTCGTAAGTCCGATCATGGAGAGCTTGCGATGTTCGACGCATCGAATCTTGTAAGTGTTGTATAAGCTCCCTCACAGCATGCGGGATGAAAAATGAGTGCTCACTCCTCAACTAGGTTAAAATTCACAACAATATATATACAAAAAATATAGACAATAAATGAATGATAGAAAATATATACAAGTGCCGAATATACATGCAGAAATAATAAGAAGAAATAATAGAAAAATAAGCCAAGAAAGTAAAAAGGAAAATAAATTATATTACAAACCAAGAATAACATGCTAAAAAAGAAACCCAACTACCCTCACCATGCCTCCCAATTAATGGCATCATTTGTGAACATGACTTTTCAGGTTTTTATTTAATGGAAATAATCACAATGTGAAGCTACTATTGCAAGCCAAAATAAAACAAAGAAATGTAAACAAGAGAAATTTGCTATTTATTTACCTGTATAGCATACATGATCGAACTCAAGGAGGCTATAAAAAATTTCTAAGGCTATTAAATCAATGAAAAAATAAAATAAAGGAAGGAATTCTATGCACAGTACTCTTGGTTTTTGTGATTTTTTGTCCTTTTTTTTTTTATGACGTTTTAATTTTTATATTTTTAATGTTTTTCCTGATTTTCTAAATCTTATATGAATTTTAATTTTCAAATGTTTTTAATATTTTAAAATAAAAGAAAATAAAATAAAGAAAAGGAACAAAAGAAAATAAAGGAAAAATAATTGTTCTATTTTCAAATATATTAAAAATATGCAAAAAATCGATAAAAATTATTTTTAAGTTTTTTGTATTTTCTCAAGTTTATGCAATTTTTTAAGAATTTTTTGATTTTTTAGGATTTTTAAATAAAATAAATGGGAAAAATGATAAACAGAAAATAATGCAATTGTTTTTGGGTTTTAAAAATAGGAAATAAAATAAAAAATTAGAAATTATCCGTAAATAGAATGCGGAAAATTTTAGATTTCTAGACAACATTTTTATGAATATTTTGACTTTTTATTGATTTTCTATGAATTTTCATGTGGTTTTGGAGTTTTCTATTTTTTTTAATTTTATAAGTAAATAGAAAATGAAATTTGGTTAGAAAATAGAATAAATAAAAACACATTCACAGTATTTTTTTTGTTTTTTTAAAAATCTTTTCTAATTTTATTGATTTTTTAAAAATATTATTATTTCTAATGCAAATAAGAGATTTTTTGGGGTTTCTGATTTAATGCAAATAAGAAAAATAAATAAAATGTGGAATCAAATTTTTTATGAATAAAAGAGATTAGCATGATGTTATGGTAATTTTTATGGATTTGTTATGCGTTTTACTGTTTTTTGAACCTAATGAATACGTAAAATAAATTACAAATGCACATGGGTATAAATGAAAGAAAAGATAAATACAAGATCAAGCAAATAACACAAATAGAAAGTACAGGGTGAAATGTGCAAATTTTCCAAGAAATGCATGTGCCAGCGCATGTGAGGAGCGTAGGATAGGACCTTTATGCACATATTTAAGTTTTAGGGTTCAAATGATATAACAAAGGTTGTGCACTTTTATTGCAAAAGGCCCAAAAAACTACGTGCGATGCACATGTTTTAGTTCAAAATGGCCTCAAAAATAAATAAAATAAATAACAAGGAATAAAATGCAAATGTTCAATTGATATCAGAATGAAACGTGTCCCACTAGGGACTTTTTAATAAAAGGAAATAAACGTGGGGGCTGGAGTGCAAATTCACTAAGGAAGGTGTGCGGCTCATGTATGGGACAAATGGCTTCCGTAGCTTCGATCGTACGGCTGCAATTTGGGCGCATTTGGATGGCGTCGATGGGATCTGGCAGATTTGTTTTGATCGGACGCCTCTCGATGCTACTAGAAGAACAAGTAAGAAGCTCAACTCCGATGAACTTCAATCGAGCAAAACTTGCTCGATCTCAGACCGAATCAACTTCCAAAGGATGTTACTACTTATTGCAATAATTCTTTGGCGATCAGCTATGGTGATGGTGCTCGGTGATGTCTCAGTCCAGATCTGGAGCTCTGAAGGTCGGCAACTGCAGTTGGGGATCCAGATCTCACGTCATTGCTCCAAATGCGTCCTTCAACCCTACAAAGTGATTCTCTTGCTCGGAAGCTAACTCTGACCATGTTATTAGCTACTGAAACATGAAGGCATGAGGTGGATGTGCGTCTTCAGTGAAGGTAGTCGGAAGGGAGACTAATCTCTAGATCTGATGTGATCTAGTGCGGGAAAACTAAGGGGGATGATGGAGAAAAGGTCGGTGAGCATGAAGGTCGAGTCGGTGATGGAAATAACTAATCGGAGCACCTGCAATCAAGCATATCATGTGGAGAAGAAGATGTGTGTATTTACGCTAAATAATGAAAATCAAGAAAAATTAAAAAGCAAAATCAAAGAAAACCAACCAACGACTACCTACGGGTGGAAGGATGAAGTTAATCGCCTCAATTCGAGGATGGGAGGTCGAAGAAGTGGAACACGACAGAGCTCTGGCCATGTGCTTGGATCACGCCTCTTCGAACTTTATCTTGTGCTCCTAGTCGTGCAGGTAGATGGGACAAATTAGAGTAACATGTCCATTGAGCTATAGATGCAAGGAATGCAAGAGGATTGGGGAGTTAGCCTAGGTTAACAAACCCAAGATCAGCCAATCAGAACACGCAAAGAATATGATAAAAACATAAAACAATAAATATGAAGATGCTGAGAAATAAATAAAATAAAATAGAAAACAAATTTTAATAAAAATTTATGTGAAGAGAAAATGTTAGTGTTTTAATTAACTTATTTATGGTGATTTTTAATTAATCAAATAAAATATATATGAGGGTGAAAATAAAAAAATATGTTATTTATATGTATATATACCTATATATAAAATGAAGGATATGGTATAATCCTCAAGCGCATCACGGAAGCGTGATCTTCGTATCGGATACGACACAGAACGACTAGTCGTACTAGTTGTTCTGTGCAGCGGAATTTAAAAATTTTTTGATGCGATGAAACCACATGATCTAAGAACGATTCTCAGATCGTTTCATCTAGAACCACAACAAGTATAAAGGAATAACTCTTGAAGCGTGGTTGATCAAGTCTCTAAGGAAAGAGACCCCCTGTCCCAAGTCCGATCGTCGGAGAGGTCGCTTGCAAGCGCGGGGATGAACCGCACGAGTCTTGCAATCCAACAAGTCGATCCAAGCACGGTTAGCTCCTGATCTCGTCGTACGAGATCGAACGTCTTCTTCGTGAGCGAAGCACTCCAAGAAGATGGAGAACTGAAGAACGTCGAAGCGGCGACGCGGTGGCGAAGGCGTTGACGAGCCTCTCCTCTAGGGTTTGGTGGACGACCACCAAGAAGAGGGAGAGATGGATGGCATGTGAGAAGAAAGAGAGAGAGAGAGAGAGTTTGCTCCAATATTGCATAGCCTTAGAGAGCATGGTATGCCTCTCTATTTATAGGGTTTTGGGATCCATGGATCTCAATCCATGGGACATATAAAATCAATGGATGAGATTGATTTATGTCCAATCCAATGGTCAAGATTGTTGTTGGTAAAAGCCAACAAATTATGATTTAATTTAGATCAAATATATTTGACAAAATCAAATATAAATCAATCCTGAATTACATCATCCAAATAAGGAGAGGATATACATGGAGATCACATCTCCATGTACATTCAAGGTGGATGGCCACCCATTCCAATTAGGAATTTGGTGCCGCCCACTTGATTCCTCATGGAGGCAATCTCATGAGATTTCATGAGATGCATATCCCATGGAAGTCTCTCATTATATATTTCCAACAAATTTGTTGTGATATATTCTTAAAAAATAATTCACAATTAATTTTGAGAATATTGCAATCTTGCCATTGAAAAATTGCGAATCACATTCACAACCCAAAACAACATATAATTTACATTATCAATTAATTACACAATGTGTATCCAATACACATAATAATTAATCAACAAATATAAATTATAATTAGCTCTCTAATACATTATAAACCACATTTATAATGTATTATGAATAATTGGATATTTCTATCCACATTATTCTTATCCATAATAATTAAATCACATTTAATTATGTTGGATAATTTCTACACACATCAAGATGATTAAATCACATTTAATCATTATTTCTTCATTTCTTGGATCTATGGAATTATTCTTGAACCCTTCAAGATAATGCGATTTCTCCACAGATACTTGGAGATAAGGACAGGGCGATTGTATTGTTCCACGTATAGTGACTTGGATGTTGAGATCATATCTCAAATCCAGATCCCATGGACCTCCCACAGATGCTTGATCAAATCAAGACCGTAGACCTAATCTTCTCATTGCATCTGAATCTCATTCAGATCAATGTCCAGTTCATGGACTAAGATTAGGTCACTTCTCTAATGAGAGGAGTCACTAAAATCCAAACCTGTTTCATCACTCCCTCGGAATGGAAGCGTCATGGTTATACAATCGTTTATGATAACATCACCCTCAGGTATTCCCAATACATGTACATCCTGCATGGTGGAAGACCTATGATCATTCTGAAGATAAAGATCACTTTTACACTATCATCTTCAGGGTTTGATTACTAAGTTTCTTAATCTTGATCACTGGGAATCGGTATAAATCATATGCTTTACCAAAGCATATATCTTACCTTCAAATTCATGTCATGCTTCCAAAGCATGACGACCATGCATGGAATTTGATCAGTCCCAATACCTCATGAGTGAGCTCATGTCTCCCGGTTCATAAGTGAACCTGTATGATCCCTTTGAGAGATCGTATTACTCATATGCCCTTACATGCACACCAGCTCGCCGGTGTATAGACCTTGGTTAGGTCATTAACCTATTGGTCTGCCAAATGTACATACTCAGACATATAGCAAAACATCTGTCTCCGATCAGAGGATGCATGCCTATGCTGTGATAGCATTCAACATAGGTCTTTGGTTATCTCGATCTCGTTAAGTCAGTCCGTTGAGTCAACTAATCTGACACCTCCGAATCACTATTCTTATGTAGAGGACCTGCATCAAGAGGTCAGTCAGATATCAGCCATTTGAGAAAGGATTTCCATCTCCTACTCAGACTGGAGGTCATCACTTAACAATCATTTGACGATGCTTGATGAGTCCTCTATCTAACTCTTTAGATATTCATCCAAGCATCAGCCTCTATGATTCATTCAATGAATCAATAACTGTATGATCATCAAGTTGGCCATGGTACTTAACCCTTATTGTACAGAGGTACCTTATAGTGCATTCATTCATTCAATCTCAAAAAGGGAGTGAAAAATAATCAATAACTTTTATTGATAAATCATTTATTACAATTACATTTATTGTAGGAATGGTTCGCCCGGGGCTTACATTGCTAACATAAAACACCATGAATTTTAATTTATTGTTTTTACAAATTTACATATAATTTTATAATTTATTAATTTACAACATTTTATAAGTATTTAAATGATTTTTTATTCTATTTTATGGAATAATTTATTGGGTTAAATAAATAGGTGTATTTTATTTTATACATAGTGATGTATATCCAATATGTACATGATTTTATTTTGGTTTATTTTTGATTATGTGATTTTTATTTGTATTTTATATAAGTCAAATATAATATATACAAATAGTAACAAATACAATATATACAAAATAAAAAAGAAAGTTAATATACATAGACTATACATAGGTATAATATACAATAGCACCCCAAAAAACCACATTTCACACCTTAACTATGATTTTTTTGACATCACTTCCATTTTAAAAGGTTATTTAATTTGGAGTACAATGAAAGTGAGTTTTCTTAAATTTTAGTTTTTACGGAGAAGATATATGACAAGTTACGTTTAGTGGGCTTTTTCAAAGTGTTGTTATTTACACAATGTACACTGAATGTTATTGCAATTATTTTTTTTATTTATAAAATATTTTTATGTACAAGTTTTAAGAAGGAAACATTTGTAATTGGGGTGAGTTTCCTGATAAATAAAATAATGCAAGTAATATGTATTATATACTATGATATAAAAGTGATGAATGTACACAAATGGAAATTGATTTTTTCTTGATTTTCTTATAGGCCGTATCTCCCCCTACTTTATTCCTAGTCGATAAGGTCAAGTCTTGACCTACTCTCAGGGTCAAAGTAAGCCTGTATCTATTACATTTATACAATCTTTTCTTTTCTTAATTTTTCTTTTGTTTCATTGTTTATTTATTTTAGGTTAAAATAGTGATAAATATACAATATTTACACAAAATGATGCTCAGTAAAATTAAAGATTTATTGATATTTACAAGTTTTTTATAACAGATTTTAAGCTAAAATAAATAAATAAATATGATGAAATGTAGATTCATCACCAGAGGATGACACAAAGTGAAGGTGATGATGAGATCTAGAGGCATGATCGAACGATTGTGAAGCAGGTAGGAGGGAGTGGCCTTGACATAATCAGAGCGATCCGCATCAGACGATCGAGGAGAGGGTAGATGGAAAAGAAGGGCTGGGCTAGTGGATGCTCATTAGGGAGCCACATGGGCCAATAGGAAAATAACAAAAAAAGAGAAAAAAAGAAAAATATGAAAGAAATAATTACAAAAGTCAAATAAAAAAGTATAAAACATGGAAGTTTTAGATATCGATGAAATCTACAAGATCCATGTTGAACTAAAAGTCAAACTAGGTCATAAGTACATAGTTATATTTTTGTAATTATTTTTTATGAATTAGAAGCACTTGTTTTATTTCTTTTCTATATTATATATATATATATATATGTCAAAACAAATATGTAAATTACTTATCTAATTTTAATAGGATTTTTTATGATTAATAAAACACAGAAAATAAAGGACCATAATTTGTTTAATTATATATAATAATTACGGTTAGTTATATATCGATGCTTAATTATTAAATAATGTTAATTAAGGTTAGAATTTATTGAATGACTTATGTAATAAGGATAATAAATGACAAATGTGATCATAAATCAAGGATTCATCACCCCTATACTTAAATCTTGCTCATCCTCGAACAAATAAAGATTGAGTAAGTCAGATGAATCACTGATCATGCATGTGAATTATTCAAGACTTGATTCGTTCAGAATCCAAAGTTTTTGTGGTCTATAACTCTTAGATGAACCAAACTCTAGTAAAAAAATCCGACTTCTCTAATGATAAAACTCTCTCTGTATACATATAACATAAGGATATGACATTAACTGTAAACTATAATTCTGAAAGTCGTGTCGAAACGTCACTCAATGCCCTTGTCCAAGAGACTCTCCAAAGAACCCAATCCTCAACACTTCAATCCACCATTTCTCTAGTTGTCAGACTTACAAGTAAAGGTGTATGGTCGGTTGATGGAGGGCACAGGTTTGTGTCTTTTCTTCTCTCCCTCTTATTGGAACAAGGATCCTCTCAAATGCCTTATTAACTCAACACACATATTTCTAGTGTTGATCAGTGTCCTTCAAGAAAGTGTTGAGTCACCTACACTTATATCTTGGGAATGCACCATATTGTATTTTTAAGTATCTAATATACCTTTGACACCCAAACTTGTACCACTATAGGATGTAGAGCCCTTTTTGGGTGCTAGCCCGACTCGTAAAAGCCCTGAAATAATGGTCCAAGTGGACACTTTGAAAGTTTGGGAGCGCTTGCCTTTCGTGGAAGCTCTTTGTATTTGTCTTTGAAATGTAAGAGATTTTCTCTTTCTTTTTCTTTCATTTTTTGGTTAGATTCAATGCTTTTATCAAATTGGCGCACATTGATCAACAATTTTTTAGAGTTCATCACACCTTGACACAGGTAATTATCAAGAGATTGGCACAAGAACCTTGTTCTCATACCAGCTTAAGGTGCTGACATTTAGCTTTCATTAAGCCTTCATCGATTTTATCTCGTCCTCAAGTATCATTAAATCAGGTCTAGAATCAAATCTCAAAATTTGAAAATATGAGGTATGGCTAATGTATATATGAAATATATATGGTATACCCCCAATTTTTAGCTTGTATTATACCCTCATTGCACCAAGTGATATATATCAATAACTCATGCTAAAATATTGAAGAATAATCAACTCAGGTTTCCCCCTATACTTAGGTTAAAAATAACCTAAGTATGAGAAGAGGACGAGGAGGAGGGGTAAATGAGTGAAAAAATAGAATGGACGGTTACTCGAGACCCCTCATACTTAGACTGAGAAGAGTCTAAGCATAGAAATTTGAAATGGAGATGGAGAGGCCAAGGTAAACAATCATACAGACTTGGTTTCCCTTATACTTAGGCTGAAATGAGCCTGAGTATTCTGAATATGGAACTATGGATGAGGAATTGGGATACCAGTTAGGGTTAGCTGATAGAATTTTCATGAATAAATCTACGGATATGTCATTTGTCTTTTCTTTTTTATAGGTTATCATCGAAGATATAAGTCCATTATGCGGGGGATAATGATGGGTTTTGGGTATTATCCTAGGGATACATCTTCACCTCTCAACGTGTAAAATACATCATGCGTACAATGTTGGGGTTTACTCTTCCAACATATAATTGTTAGTTTTAATCCTTTTTATTGATCAACTTGCTTTAATCTATCCCAAATATAGTTTAGGTTTCCAGTGAATTTATTGTGAGAACAAATCAAACAATAATCATCTAATGACCAATCCCAATTCTATTAGCATCCTAAGTTGCAAAACAAGGGAGGGAAGTCAAGAAAAAGCCATTGCAAATAAGAAAGTATGATGCATTCCTGAGAAAGGGGTACTTACATCACTTTCCAGCATTCTTCGTATGTTATGGTAGACTAAATTTATAATCTACATTATATGCATGCAAGTTGATTGAAATCACGCCTAAACATTCTACTATTAGCGTTGAGAAGTGATTCAATTATTTAGCTAAATAGAGAGATGTTGAAGTGCATCTCATGAATCTATGGATATGATGCTTATTCAGTTTTCCCTTCTTATGATCAAGCACAATAATAGTGAATCACACAAAGAGTTGTGTACCTAACCCTTAGTTCTAATACTCAAGTGGAGCCCCACTTCTGTTAAGGATGAATCAGACTCTACACAACACACAATATCTGAGTTCATATTTACACACGCGAGCCCTCAAACGAGGACCACTACAAATAAAGTTATTATACAAATTTACAATACATAAATGTGACAAAATGCTAATTAAAAATCTTGATTCTCCATAAGGTGCTTCTGTGGCTCCTCCTAACAGGAGCTCCTGACTCCTCACCTCCGCTGAGTATCCCATGTCTTCATGGGCCCTTCCACAAAAGCCATGCATTAGATACCAAATAAAGAAATATAATTAGAAATACAAAATAATGCAAATACAACACTAACATACATTGACCTAAGTATCAAAAATTACCAACTTAATTAAATATTAAAGTATAATAAATTAAAAAGATAATCTATGTCCCTGACAACGACGCCATCTGACGAGCCTCATTTAACCTCTTTAATAGTTTGGAATTATCATAGTATAGGAGGTGAAAATGGTCCTTCAGAGAACCACCCATTTGAATAGGTAGAGAATTAATACTTGGTAAGTGTACCAAGGTCAAACACATGGACACAAGCTACCTACTATGATTAATCAAAAACTAATACCTAGATTAAGTGATTATTATTCAACCCAGGACAATGCACACATAATGGACAAATTGACGTAGAAATGAAAGACCAAGGTGAATTTTTATTTGCATTTTCTGCAAGCTAAAATATAGATAATATGCTAAAAAATGCCATGATATGCAAACCAATATATATGCATAAAAAGACCCTAAGTGATAAATAAATTGAGCAAGAATTATATAATTCAGTTTTGTGATTGATTAATGCATCAAAACATATCCAATTTCATTTAATGACATTTAAATACAAGGCAATACGACACTTAATCTTATGGATTTGTTCGTATATTTCCATATGTCAAATCAATAGATAAATCAAGCCATTATGTACAACATCAAATCAATAAAATAATGAAACTGAAATCATAAAAAAAGAGTAATATAATAAAATTAGTCTAGCGACATAACTAGAAGAAAACATGAAAACAAATAAAGAAATCATCATAAACATGCCCATATTGGGGTATTTTTTCATCATAAACATTCCCCATATATTATGCTTTGTACACATGTGGAGGCTTGGGTGGAGGAACGAGCTGATGTAGGTTCGTAGGTCATGTGGGGTGACCTCTACGCTTCATTGTTGCTATGTCTGAATAAAATAGTTCAATGGATCATTCAATAACATAAACATGTAGGGGTCTTTATTGCAATTTACCCAAAAACCACATGCAAGGTACAAATTCAGTTCAAATAGGTCCACAATTCAATTATATTAAAAATAAGGGAAAAGAATGCAAAAGTTCAAGCTTTTACAAGCAAACACGTCCCAAAGGACTTATTTTCAAAGTAAAATAGATGTAGGGGTCGAGGCGCAAATATACCCTTGATACGCGTGGGCTGATCTATGGCCACGATTCATCCAGACATTGGTCCAAGGGCTAAAAATGTAGCATGCTCAAGCAACTCTGATCTGATTTGGAACTTTGATCCATGGTTCAGATTTGGGGCAAACAGACGGCAGAGATCGAATACGAAGCTTGTGTTCTTGATCCAATGGGAGAGGAGGCTTATGGAAGAACATGGATGAAGGTGATCGACGTTGAACTTCGATCAACCAATGCTCGATTGATCTCCGTCCATGGCAACTCCTAAGAGGTGCGGCTCACTTCTGTGCTTCTCCTTTTTTGATCGAAGGTCTCCATGATGGTCAGCGATGGCTAGATGACGAGCTAGAGGTTAAATGATGAACACTCCGGGGGGAACTCTAACTTGTTCTCTTGGCTCCCTTGTGCACTCCTGAGATATGTAATAGATCCCTTGTTAGAGGAGAAGCTCCGTAGAAGTTTGTTAATGCAAAATCACAAAGAAATGGTGAATGGGTCAAGGCTCTGATGAAGATGTTCGGAGATGGAGTCGGACCTCAAATTTGGAGTAATCTGAGGGGGATAGATATGAAAGAAGGTGGATAAGGTCGGTGTGAATATGATAAATCGAGTCAAAAAGTGATAAAGGTGATGGGAACGCTCCGATCTTGCATATCAGAGCTTGGATGAGATGGGCAGATTTGAGCTTAAACAAGAACTAAAAGTCAAAAATAAAGATATGGAATAAAATTAGAACTAACTACTATGACCTACAGTGAAGAATTCGAGTTGAAATCAGCCTCGATCTGCTATGGGTTGTGGAGAGGGGATACGTGCGATGGAGAAAATCCAATAGCATGACTGGATCACAATTAGAGAACCCTACTTCATGCCTGGATCAAAGAAGCTCTCCTCTATCAACAAAGTGTTACCTCCATCACTCAATCTCAGGGAAACAGGGGAAAAAAATCGAATCAAACCATCATTGGAGCTAAAGGGTAGTGGTTTTTTGAAATTCGAAGGGTGAGTAGATCAAGGCAAGATCGTAGGATCTGAAGGGATGGTGAAGAAGTTAGTGGTCAGGGTGAGAATATTGGAGAAGAAAGTGTGGAGATTAGTGCTGAACGTGTGTGGGAAAAAATGGGAGATGGAAGGGGTTGGATGCGAGATGTGCGGGCAAATGGCAGGGATCAGACAGTTGACCTGGGTCAACAAACCCAGATCAACCAATGGGAGCACATAAAGGATGCAACCAAAATAGGCTTAGACGACAACAATCAAAGAAAAAGCTAAATAAATTGGATAAAAATCTAAAATGATGATTATAAAAGTTAAATAATGTAAATGAATGAGGTTAAGGATTAAATATAGTTAATTTTGATGATTTTTAATTAGTTAACTAAGGTATATACAAGGTAGAAATAATAACAATGGTTCTATTTATAGGTATGTATACCTATATATGCAATGCTCTAATTTTAATTAATTATGCAAATATATACATAATTAATACTTTATTATTTGCAATATTTTGTATTTTAATGGTATTTTTGTTAGATTTGTTAAATTTTATTTTTGTTAATTTTTTTATTTTGTGATTTTTATTTATATTTTTATATGTCAAATACAATATTTACAATAAAAAATATAATATATATAAATATGTACAGAGAAATTAAATACAAATAATATACAGATATACATAAGTATAATATACAATAGTACCATAAAAAGCCACCTTTTACACCTTAACTCTGATTTTTATGAAATCAAACCTTGTTTAAATATTATGTAATTTAGAGTACAATGAAAGTGAGTTTGATGAATTTAGAGTTTTGGTAGAGAAGATATTGGTCTTACAAGTTGAGCTTTGCAGTATTTTGTGAGCATTGGACTTTACAAAATGTACAGTGATTTTTATGGTAATTATTTTTATTTTTTATAAAATATTTTTACACAAATTTCATGAAGAAAACAATTTTATTTAAGTTGAATTTGTGTATGAATAAATTAATGAAAAGAATATGTATTATATACAATAGTGTATAAATGATGAACATATACAAGAAATAATTTGATTTTCTAAAATTTGGTATTGAGGCATTATCTCCCCCTATTTTATTCATTTTGATCAGGCCAAGTCTTGACCTTCTCTTGGGGTCTGAGTGATCCTTTATCATTTCATATATACAATCTTTACTTTCTTTATTTTTTTATTTATTTATTTATTTATATATTCATAAGGTTAAAATAATGATAAATATACAATATTTACACAAGAATTGTGATTAATATAAGTATGGATTTATTAATATTTACAGGTATTTTATAAGGGATTTTAACTAAAATAAATGAATAAAGATAATGAAATGTAGTTTTTGCTAGTCCCCTTAGTAAACACTTATCTGAAGAAAAAGTGACTAAAAGAAAAAGAATGAAGGAAAAATAAAGAACTTCGAACAATATTGAGTATTAAACTTATCTTTATAAAATCAAAATATGGAGCTCGGTTAGACCTTTTGATTATTAGTTTGGGCGGAACCTTCATGGGAAACAGACTTGACATTCAATATCCTCTAGAAACCACACAACTCTTGCTCAAGTCTTATCCATACCCAAGTTAGAAAAAATCAACTCATACGCAGACCCTTATGACTATGAATCTTTCTTGTACATTGTAAGTGATATGTGGCTCTCCTTGGTTGAAGATGTAAAAGTCTGTCTTCTTCAACATGGTGACCCTGATTCCCCAATCTAATAACCTTTCCTTGAGAAACAAGGTATTCCCTTCTAAGTTCAAGTGCAACCAACTCAAGAAGAGGAGGTGGTGAGAAGAACGGAAGGTAGCTAGTGTAGCGACCAAACCTAGGATGCTTGGCCAGTGTAGACAAGTCATCCAGCTATAGGCTCACAAATATCTGACATGGAAGCATAAGATTGCTTATTTGACTATACAAATATACATACTCCGACAAGAATTTTATTTTCAATCAGGACTTTTCATGTTTTTGGAGTTTTTTTTTTTATTTTTTTCACTTTTTTTGAATATATACAAGGGTGAGACATGTACATAAGGAGTTTTTCCTCTTGAGCTTGTAGACTATCCCTCTTTTAAAGCTTTACTGCAACCCACAACATTCTGTCATTAGACCTCATCTCTACTGGATCGGTTTGGGGAACAATGGCCACAAACTTGTGACTTCTGATGTTTCCATTGACTTGTGTCTCATGCCGGTAAATCCAATCCTCTACCAGTTCAAATTAGGTAAGAAAAGTGTAAGTGCAGGTGTGCAAGATAGATCATTATCAACAAGAATCATGTGTGTGCTCCGAAGTACTCTACTTGGGTAGTCAAGATGAAATTGAAGTAAGTCTTGTGTTTTCCAAAACTGTAAGTCTTGTGGTTCCCAAAGAATTAACTCCAAAGACATGAAGAATCTCAACTTCATTTCCTATAAGGTTCTTCTGAAATTAAGTGGATTAAAGTCCAACCAAACTCCTTTCTTCGACTTTATCCTAGACTAGTTTAACTGCCAATACCATTTCAAAAATACACATAAAAATGCAAGAAATAAATACAAAACAATTTTTTGAAAGAAAAAGAAAATAAAAGAACATTCTCTTTTTTTAAAAAAATAGTTTTACAAAGATTTTTTGCAATTTTTTATGGTTTTTAAACATATTTTTAAAGAAAGAAAAAGGGTTAGTAAATTGGATATAAACAAGTATACACACAAGTATTATAGAAATTTTATACAAGATTTTACAATAGGGTTGCACAAGATTTATAAAAGAATTTTATATACAAGAAATAATTTTATTTTCAGGAGTATAAGTGATTAAGGTTCTTATACACACGTGGGTTTTACGAATATATATACATCACATAATTTATATACCACATGACAAAATAATTTTACAAACATTTTTCATACCTTCTGAAAACTTTTTACAAAAGATTTTTCAAACATTTTTCAAAATATTTTCAAAAGTTTTTGCAAACTATTTAATGAACATTTTATAAATCATTTTACAGATAATTGTACAAACATGTTTTTACAAAGAGTTTAATGGGGCTACCCCCACGCTGTTTTCGGCGTTTTTTTTGAAAAATATCGCCACATATATATATATATATATTCATCCCTATATCCCTCCTATATGCCATTCGAATTTCGTCAGAAACAGAGACTCCTACGGTCTCCATCGAGACAGTTATTTTTTAACGGTAACATGTTTTTTTTTTAAATCGACATCATCTCGATGGAGGCAGTAGGAGTCCTCTGTTTCTGACGAAATTCGAATGACATATAGAAGGGATATAGGGATGAATATACATGGCGATATTTTTCAAAAAAATAAAAAACACAGAAAACGGTGTGGGGGAAGCTCCATTAAACTCTTTTACAAAACATTTTGGTTTCAAAAAATTATCAAACATTTTGTATAATATACATAGTTTTGAAACAGAAAATATTTTACAAAAAATTTACAAATAAACATTTTTACAAATAATTTTACAAATATTTATATAAAAATAGTTCTATAACAAATTACACACATTTTGAAAAAGAGTTTTAGAAATAATTTTACAAAAGTTTTTACAATTTTTTACAAAATAATTTTTGCAAACATTTTTACAATTGATTTTTGCAAATAAGTTTAGAAATCATTTTCCAAAACATTTTTTAATTAATAATAGACATATTTTTAATAAAAGTACACGTTATGGCTAAAGTATATACAATATCTACGCCACCCCCTCATACTTAGCTCGAACTATGTCCTAATAGTGACCAAAGAACTACAAAGAAATACATAACTTGTGCTAACTATATAAAAATGAAAAAGAATCCTATACAAAAAGAGTCATGAAACAAAACTAAAATGGAAAAACTCAAAGCATTTGCCTCCCCTGTGCTTAGTATAGAGTACATGCTAAATAAAGCACACACATAAAAGAGGTGAACGCTAAAAACAGAATAAGGAGGAATAAAATGAAAGGTTATATACAAGAGAAAGTCAGCTCATGTATCAGACGTAGAGGATGTCAAAAAGGCATCGTCCAGTACCACATATATATAATCAACCACATATAATATTGTATTACGATCTAGATATGGTTTCAACAATTTTTTGTTCACAATAAATGGTTGTGTATCATATGAAAACCCATATATAACAATACTACTATTGTCACGCACATCTCTCACAATGAATGGTCCTTACCATTTGCTTTTTAATTTGTCAGAAACTGAAGGATATGATTAGATTCTTAAGCGCATCACGAAAGTGTGAGGATCGCATCGTATGCGATCGAGCACGACTAGTCGTACTAGTCGCTCGAGGCAGCGAAAATTAAAATTTTTCATTTGACGAAACCACATGATCCAAGAACACTTCTCCGATCGTTTAGTCTAAACCACAAATAAGAAATAGGATAGCCTATTGAAGCGTGGTTGTGATCGAGTATCTAAACAAAGAGACCTCCTATCTCAAGTCCAATCCGACGGAGGAGATGCTTGCGAGCGCATGGATGAGACACGTGCTTCTTGCAATCCATGTTGATGATCCAAGAGACGAATGTCCTGATCTTGTAAAATGAGTTACGGTGTCTTCTTCACGAGAAAGGCACGTCGAAGGAGACGGAGATCCACGAGCATACGAGCGGGCATCATAACGACGACGCTGCAACGATGGAAACTCTCTCTAGGGCTTCCAAGGTGGACGTCCATACGAGAGAGAGAGTGTGTAGAGAGAAAGAGAGAGAGAGAGAAAGAGCATATGTTGTCTAACTTATGAAGAGTAGGGGGTTCAGTTCTGTTTATAATATTTTGGGATCCATGGATAACAAAAATCCAATGGTTCACATTGATTTGTGTTTTTTTAATGGCCATGATCTTGTTGAGAACAATACAACAATAGTTAATTTAATAAAGTCAAATATATAATCAATATAATTTGATTTATATTAAATAAATCCCCATTAAAGAAATAGGAAGGAGGCAAGCCTCCTTCTATATGGAAGAGGGACGACCACCAATTCCCATAAAGGGATGGTGGACGTCCACCCTCTCCATAAGGAAAGGTGGCTCCTCTTTCCATTATATGAGAATACAATATCTCATAGATTTCTCCAGTATTTGCAACAACTTTTGTCGCAAAAAATAAATCTAATTTATTTTGTGAACATTGCAATCATGCCATTGGAAATTTGTGAATCACATTCACAATCCAAAATAAAATTTGAATTACATTTTCAATTAATTGTCCAATGTGAATCCAATTCACATTAACATTAAATTACCAAATGTAAATTACAAATATCTCTCTCTTATATATTATAAATCAGATTTATAATATATTTGATTAATATGGATAATATTGTCCACATAATTCATATCCATGATTATTAAATCACATTTAATCATCTTGGATCTCTATTCTCTTGTTCCCAAATAATATGAATCACATTCACATTTTTCACATCTTGGACAATTAAATCACATTTAATTATCTTACATAACTCTCTTTATAACATGAATCAAATTCATATTATTCATGATAATTAAATCAAATTCAATTAATAATTTTCTCAATGCTTGGATATAATATCAACAATGTAATTATCCTGAACACTTTCAAGGATATTGCGCTTTCTCCATGGATACTTGGAGATAGGGACATGACGATCGTAGTATTCCACGTATAGTGACTTGGATATTGAGGTCACATCTCAAATCCAAATCTCGGGCCTCCCATAGATACTTGATTAAATCAAGATCGCAAATCTAATCTTCTCATTGCATCTGAATCACATTCAGATCAATGTCCAAATTTGGACCAAGATCAGATCACTTCTCTACTGAGAGGAGTCACTAAAATCCAGACCTGTTTCATCACTCCCTAGGAATGGAAGCATCATGATTATACAATCGTTTATGATCACATCACCCTCAGGTATTCCCAACACCTGTACATTATGCATACCGGAAGACTTAGAATAAACCTGAAGTATTAGATCAATTTTACACTATCTACTTCAGAGTTTTATCAGTAAGTTTCTCATTTGATCATTGAGAGTCGTATCGATCATATACTCTCCAAAAGCATATATCATACCTAGATCTTGATCATATACTTTCCAAAAGTATATATCAAACCTGCAAATTCAGTCAAGCTTCCAAAGTGAGATGATCGTGCATGGAATTCGATTCTTCCCAATATCTCATGAGTGAGCTCATGTCTTCCGTTTCAGTAATGAACATGTATGATCCCTTTGAGAGATCATATTACTCATATGCCCTTGTATGCACACCAGCACGCCGGTGTATAGTCCTTGATTAGGTCATCAACCTATTGGTCTGCCAAATGTACATACTTAGACATATAGTTACACATATGTCTCCGTTCAAAGGATGCATGCCTATATCATGAAAGCATATGACATAGGACTTTGGTTATCTCGATCTCTTTAAGTCAACTATTTGACCTAACTTATCTAACACCTCCAAATCCCTATTCCTATGTAGAGGACTTGCATCAAGAGGTAAGCTAGATATCAGCCTTCAGAGAGAGGATTGCCATCTCCTCCTTAGGCTTGAGATCATCTCTTCATAATCACTTGACGGTGCTCGATGAGTCCTCAATCTAACTCTTTAGATATTCATCCAAGCACCAACCTCTATGATTCAATAATTGGATCAACATCTGTATGATCATTAAGATGCCATGGTACATAACCCTAATTGTACTAAGGGACCTATTATGCAAATTAGTTTTCTTCATTTGAGATCAGGGAATTATATTTGCAATAACATTTATTGCATAATGGCTCGTCGTGAGATCGCATGTCCAACAATCTCCCACTAGCCCAAAGAGCCATTAATGGGCTAATCATTTAAACTCGCACTCATGTGACAATCATAGGATATTTTGAAAATAGATAGCTAAGTTGATTTATCACTCTGTTCCCAAAAGACTATGCCAAGCCCTTTTACGGCACTTGCATATCTCCTAATAACAGTACTCGCATCCAAGGCGAACGTTACATCTTATGCAACCAATACTCAATCTTGTTAAAGCAGTTATAGTGTGCTTGACATTAGGGCTCAATAATTATTATAACCAGTATTTCCATAATCCTTATCATAATACCTTTATTCCAGGAGATCCCTCTCTCCTAAGGTATCTGCAATTAAGACCTTTTAGATCACTATCTATAAAGTGTTAATCTCTTGAAGATAAGACATAGAGATCACTATCTCTAAAGTCGCCATCTTTGAAGATATTGCCATTAATGCAATCATGTGTTTTATCTCCATAGTAGGATTAGTAACAGTTTACTACTCCCACTGCATTTCAGACATGTGGTAGTTACACACATCTAGCATACACTCGACTTCTCGTAGCTGATGCACAAAGGCAAGCAGTTCTAGCATTCATGTCTTCAACTCCTTGAGGTGTTATCCCTTCAGATAGGTCGGTACCATATCTTAAGGGAAGGAAGCCTTCCTTGGGTTTTTCCAAGAATGGAATATGTCCAAGGTGTACAACAAATGTGACGATCCCAATACCTTTTCTCTATGCTTATGAACACCTTAAGACCTAAGATCCAAGAGGTATCCTTGAGATCATATCTCAAGTTATGGAACAACCATATTATAAAACACTTATTATTGTCCTTATGTCATTTCGAATAACTAATACATCATTTACATTTAGCACGATGAATAAAATGGGACTCCCATTAAGCTTCATATGGTTCATCAGGATTCTATTTGAAATCATAACATTTATAATTCCATCAATCTTATGTTCCAACTATAACATGGTTATGTGAGTACATAGATGGAGTTTTTTATCTTGCACACCTTGCTTTTCTCAACCATGAAGCCCTGGGGGTACTTCATGTGAATATCCTCAGAGAGGAATTCATAAAGGAATGAAATCTTGACTTACATCTTGAAGATGTCATAGGAAAGTTATGTAGCTATAGTTAGCAATATTCTGATGGGTATAAGCATGGTTACTGAAGAGCAAGTCTCATCGCAAGAGATGTCTTCTCTTTGGTGTGTAGCTCATGGCCACGAGCCGTGCTTTGAAGGTCTCTACCTTCTCATCCGGTTCCCTCTTTCTCTTGAAGATCCATTTACACCTAATAGGTTTTACCCTTATAGGTGTATTCTTGAGGGTCCATATACAATAAATGTATATGAAGTCTACTTTAGACTTTATTGCTAAAATCCATCTTTCCATGTCATGATCCTCTAGAGCATCATCACATGAAGTTCGAATATTGTCAGACTTAACTGACACATGGAATACATCCTTAAACTCATTTGAAGAGGTATTAGTGTTTCATCTTTAATTGTCCTTTTAGTTTCTGATTTCAGGAGCCTCATTATCATCTCAAGATTAAATGAGTTCCTTTACTTCATTTTCATCTTGATCCTAAGAGAGTAATCTTCTAAGAATCACATTCTCAGAAATGAGATCATTTAAGAATCTCAAGGTCATAAAGTAGGTACCCAATACCATCCTTTATTTTCCTAATGAAGTAGCACTCTCTAGTGCTCGATTCATCTTACTTGTATGGAACCTTATTAAAGATATATGCTATAGTCTCTACTACATATATACCTGAAACTAAGAGGTAGTTATGCTAAAAATCATCATTGATCAAATCATGTTATACATGATCATATGTATCTCTCTACAACTGTCTTGAGTTTAGGTTTATCAAGAGGAATGGGATAGGAATGATATTCCTTTCTCCACAAGGTATTCCATGAATTCATCTAATAGGTACTTACTACCTTGGTTAGATCAAATTCATTTTATCTTCATTCAAACTTTGGTTCTAAACCAAAATTATGAAATCTTTGAACATTTCAAAGGTTTGTTAGGTGAAGAGAAGAAATCTCATATCATACATAATCATCAATAGATATCACATATCCACAATGTTTACTATGATATAGATGATCCACATACATCAAAATGTATGAGATCCTGAATACCTTGACATCTTACACCTTTCCCAAGGAAGTGTATATTGGAAATTTTTACTTTTGAATACAATATTCACAAGTATGTAAGATTTGAACTTATGGAAAATCTAAAGAGTCATCTCTTACTAGTTTATTGATTTCATCAACAGACATATGTCCAAGGCTTGATGCCAGATTATTTTAAAATGATCTTCATCCTCCTATTGATCTTTTTAAGGTTTTAAATTTTCAGTACTAGAAATGTTAGAGGACCATGCATTAATTTTCTAATTTAGCAGAGTCCACTAGATGTCAGATTACTATATGAAATATATCCATCATAACTCTTTATGATAGTTCTATCTCATAATTCATGTTTATTTCCAACAATTAGAAATAAACTATGAGTGTATTCTTATATCTAAGTGATCGAGACATTCTCTAATACTAAGGACTCTCCCACTGAAAATATGAAGGCTATCTATCCAATAGAGATTGTTACAACAATTGCATCAATATCCATGTATATGACTATTAAACATTAAGACCAAAATTTCCAGTCTTCTAAAACATATGCAACCAGTTGCAAGTGTTATTAGAAGATTGAGATACAATTATTAGAGTTTGACCTTATCAAATAAGAAAGTTTATTTTAATGATCAAATATAGATATAGATTATTACGATGCACTATCTGAGTCCTTCTCTAAGGATTTTAGATAGACTTGATAGTCATACTATCAACACATCAACTTATTGCAGTATTAGCATTTATCCAATTCTTTGGATGTTATATGAAATCATAGAAGTACAGTCAACTCTTTGACTTTCCTTCTTGCTTGGGTCCAACTTATTCTTCCACTGCACTCTCTTTATATATAAACAACCATTGATTAAGACAAAGGGATCTCTTATGTTGAACTCAAAAGAATTCAATGTAAGAATATTTCAACATTTATATATGCTTCATTCAATCCATACAATGTGAATATAATGAAGCTTCATGAATGACTAGAGTATATATAGCAGAATGATGACACTTATCATATCTACATCCATCTAAATCTTAAAACATTGGTTCAGGTAGGTATTCAAACATTTTGAATACATCATCTCTTATACATCTATTATTTTGCATGATGCAGTAAACCATGTCATTCATGATTAAATGTTGAGAGCACATATGCATGCCAAAACATCTTCTTAAATTGTATAAGGATTATTTGACAATTACGATCATCATCGACACGTCACTTCTAAAGTACATTCGATGAGATCAAGACTATAGAGACATACAAACACTAGGTTGTAGTCCTATTATCTATTTAATTGTCATTACTCATTCTTATGAGGAAACTTGCACATTGCAACCATATACATTATGTGTTCAACTAAAGTACGATATCTTGATCATGGATCCAATCCATGATATTATACTGATTATATTAAGTATAACATTGAGTGAGTTTAATGAAGAATTATCTGAAATAAGAAATTTGCATAAATATATAAATATATTTTACTTTGATTTAGGAATTTTTATATCAAAGTTGTCTTGCCTTGTCAACACTGAAAGTTCATTCCCTTAATCACTTCAATGTAAGAGATATACTTACCATTATATCTCAAGCAAGATTTGGGATCTCCTTCCTTACCTTTCTTACATACCAATAATATGAGAACCAGTAACTCGGATAAAAGAAGAGGGAACACATTCCACCTTGCAAGTCCAACTTGCATTTCCCAATCCGTTCTTTAACACTCAGGCCCACCACCCCAAAGGTGATGTTGACCCATGATTAATTGAACCAACTGTCATCAGGAGTACAACTCGTTATGTGATGAAACCATGTTTCATGCCTATAATTCACTGAAATTAACCCCCTATCTTAGACTAGGAGTTAATAAAAACCAGGAAAACCTTGTAATTATCAGAGTCATTAAATAAATTAAAAACCACAAAAAAATTGCAAAATTAAAACACATGGTGTTTTTAGCCTTAAAATACCCTCAAAAATATTTTGTGGCTTTATTTGACCTCATCTCTTTTTTTGATCAACATGAAACTTGTAGATCTCATCGAGATCTACAACTTTCATGTTTTGAGTTTTTATAAATTCGATCGTTTCTCCCCTCAAAATTTACTTTCTAAATACTAATAATCTGATTGGGCCACGTGGCCCTTTCTGGTTGAGCCACGTGGCCCGGCGCCTTTTGCACTGTCCGCCCTCGCCCCCAACCATTGGATCTCTTCTTGATCCAACGGTTCCATGATCTCCACGTACATGCTTTGTCCCTTTCCGTCTGATCATATTCCAAATCCATCAAAGCTGCCCGTTGGCGCCTCGAGCTCCGCCCGCCACGTGGCTCTTTGTGCGCCATTCGATCTCGCCCTCGCCTCTGTAGTCACCACCGTCCATTTGCCTCTGTGATCTCCACCATCCGATTGCAGCCCTGATCTCATCTCTGCCGCCCGCTAACACTACGTCCTTAGCTAGTCACGTGGCGTGCCACTCACCCTTTGATTGTGCCCCATAAGTCTAATGTTAATCGTCCCACAACGCCCTTCTTTCGGCCGTTGGATCTCAAGATCCAATGGCCAGAGCTTCGTCGTCAACCTCCGGTCTCCCATCTCTCCCACGATCACCAGTTCGCTGACCACCTTCCCCCTTCTCATTTTCCCCATCATCGCGGTCACCATCTCCACTCGCCAACACCCCCACGACGTCCTCCCATCATCCCTCATCCTTGCTGGCCATCAATTCACCCTCGTCGTCCTCTCCACTACTCCATATCTCCCACGAAAGTCGATCCCATCACCACTGAAACCACCTCCTTCGCCACTTCAAATACTTCGTCCCCTCCTTCATTCACAACCGTCCATCTTTACGTGGGGCTACGCCCACCACTTCTCCTCCTCCCCGTGACAGGGGGAGGTCCTATTGAGGCGCGACGACAGCGTCAGCCCCCCGGTGTCGACCCGCCGCCGTCTGTGGTGACGTCGCGATGCTTCTAGACCACTCGAGCTGCCCCAATTGGTGATGGGGTCTAGCGAAGACCCGGGGTTCACTTGAACTCCAAACCCAAGCCACAACCTCCATCTCCGACCAGGTAAGTTTCTCCGACCTCTATTGTATTTTTCTTGATTTTTTGCGTATATAATTAGGCTCCTACACACACCCTCACACTCCATTGACCACCTTGATAGCTTCCCCGCACAACCCCCATCTTCGCGCTCACTCCCAATCACTCTCCGTACCCTCACAACCTCGGATCACCTACAACCCACTTCTCCTCTCTCCATGGCGGAGGAGCTCCAAGCTGCCACTTTCTTCGCTCACAGAAGCTCCCCACTTCACTTCACCTCACACAAGCACTTTGCACCGCACACTTCGGCTATTGTACTAACTATGCAGGTCATCAAATCTTGCAATGGTCGGAGCTCCATCAGAGACGACTTCGTCAACTTCACCTTCGACATCCGAGCTCCAATGGGCTAATCCAGACGGTCCGACGTCTTCCACGAGCTTCCAGTTACCTCGACATACATCAAGTGAACTCCGGGGAGGTCCACCGTGTCCGAGCAAGTGCGGCGGAGCTTGGGCTCCTTCGTCATACCTAGGGCATGTTTGCATTGTATTTCATTGCAATATTTGCATGATTAAAAATCAAATAAAAAATGCATAAATTTTATGTTTAATTGATGCATTGTTTTGTCGTCTTGCATTGTTTGACATGTTATTCTCTAACTCAACACTTAATAAAATCATTAAAAATCTGAATATCATGAGAGAGGCTCGTATCCCTGAGTTCGAACTTTTTTACTTACCAAGTAAAATATAAATATATGTCCATCTAATTTCATTGACATATCAAATCAGATGGTCTTTGAGGGACCGAATCCAGCCCGACTGCGATGTATTACTAGTGCTAATTATGCATCCTTAAAGGGCTGGATTTTCATTTCGTCAAATGGCGTTGCCGGGGCACGGCTCATTTCTTGTTTATTTGGATTTTTATTTATTTTATTAAGTGTTTCATTTTATAGGTCACTTTAATCATCTATCTTGCATTGCAAAATTTTTCTTTTTTATTTTGATCTCTAACCTTCACTTTTGTGGTAGGGCCCTTGATGTTCAAGGAGGCGAGAAGCAGGTGCTACCCGCTGTGAGGAGCCGCAGAAGCATGCTTGGAGCAAGTCGAAAAGAAAAGAAAAAATGTCATTCCGCATATCATGTAATAATCGTCTTTACAACGGTATTCGATCGAAGACTCGCGATTGTAAACGAACGAATATATGTGGTTGTGTGGGGATCGTCCCCACTTGAATGTTGACCTAGGACTAGGCACGTCGCTCTTCGAGCGTATTTCATTGTTTCAAATTTTACGTGCTTGCTCGTAGGTAGGACACACTTATAATAAAGACGCACATAGCATAGCTTCACTTAGCCAAATTTTAAAAGACATTCTTCCCCACTAATAGAAGCATGTTAGGTGCGGCTTTTGATCGAGTTGCATACATATCATTTTGGTTTTCAAAATAGTCCAAGTTTTCACGTATTTTTGCCAAGGCACTGCATGATTTCTCGCTTAGCCTATATCATGGTTTTATCGAGTACATGGTTTTTCTCGATTTTCCCTCCTAGCTTGATCACCTAGGTTAATGGAAAATGAGAATGAATGGTAGACGATGATTGCTTGATTTATGTGCTCACCTTAATTCAGTGACAACCTTAAGCAAAATAATTGGGATTGTTAATTGCAAGTCAACCTAAAATGGAGTAAAATATTGTTTTGGGAGAGCAACACCCTCGTTTACGCAGTTGATTGTACTTAACACTTTTTTTCCGCATAAAGATTAGATGTTTTAATCACCAATAAAACCGACAAGATAGTTTCATGTGTGAGTTGGTGAAATTGAAGTGTGTTGCATGCTTGATTGAGCCTTGTTTTCTCCGACACCCTCCCTTAAGCCTTAGATACTCCATTAATCTCCGCATATTAATCCACTCATTTGTATATCCATCCATCTTCTTCGTTCACCTCGGGTCTCTTCCAATATCAACTCTCATTCTTTATATTTAGGCTACTCTCAGCCTAAGTATAGGGGGGACCCGAGTCCCTATGATTTCTCCACTCATCTTTCCTTTCCTTTATACTTAAGTTATTTCTAACCTAAGTATAGGGGGATCCCTTCTTAGTTCTCATATATTTTTCTATATTTAAATGGACCTGTGGACTTGTATCATATAGTGCTATGAGATCATCGCAAAGTTTAAGTATAGGGGGGTATATCGTGTATACAATATATGTACTTTAGCTATAATCTGAAAAAATTTGAAAAATTTAAAACTTTTTGGCTAAAGTAAGATCCTTTGAACTAAGTGGACTCAGTGGTTTTCACGGCTTTCTATATTATGTTACACTATTTTTATAGAAAAATATTTTTGAAAATGATTTGAAAAATGAGTTTCTCTTATTTTTAAAAATCTTTCGAAAATATTTAATTGTGTGACTTAATATTGAAATCTCTTTTCAAGGAAAATTGAGTCTAACCTATATTCTAACCTCTTATTAAAAATTCCATAAAAATGAGAAAATTCAAAACCCTTTAAGAGTCATTAGTGACTGCTAAGCCCAAATAAGTAGCCACGTTCAGTGAGGGTTTGCCCTTAGCAGAGTGGGTAGTTTAGAGGACATCGCGTAAGGCCCCGTCCTCAAGAAATGGGCTCTGGCCTGTACTTACACCCATATTGGCTGAATGCAGATGCATCTACTTAATTGAGTTTAGGCAGTCATAATATCTCTTGAAGCTCAATTTTTTTTCAATGAAGGAGTTGGATTAATTCTCCACATTCACACTTCCACCCAAGATCTGAATTGTTCAAGAAAGCTTGATTTGTGAGGTCTTGAGAGTTTAGGTTAACCACCCTTAACCATCAGGGTCTTAGACTTAATCATCCACATTCCCCTAGATTTCTAGATTTACGTGCTATATTGCATGCTTAATCTCCGACCATAAGAATATGATCATCACATCACATGCACGACTACGATTTCGATGAGATGAGTTGACTCTTCACTTGAGGGACTGGGATGAGGGATTCGAATATGGACTTGATCTAATAATGCTCGGGGATGGGATAAAATCTTTGAAGGCTTCAGGAAACCTGAGTGTCAGCAATTTTATCTAGTACGAGAACTTGGTTCTTATACTAATTTCTTGACATTTACCTAAGTGCCAGGGTGTGAAATAAAAAAAATTATTGATCAGTGTGCGCCAACTCTTGATAAAAGCAGAGGAGCTAGACAAAAATACCATAAACCAATGAAATGTAAAAAATGCTCTCATTCCACAAAGTCAAATATCGAAGAGCTTTCACCAAAAGGCGATCACTCCCAAACATTTCAAAGTGTCCACTTGGACCACCTCTATTAGGACCATGAGTCGGGCTTGCACCAAAAAAGGGCTCTACATCGTAAATGCTACAAGTCTGGGTGTAGAAGGTACGATAAGTACTCAAAAAAGGCACACTTCGGTGTACTCCCAAGAAAACAAATGCAGACGACTCCAACTTCTCTTGACGGACGCATTGATCAACACCAAAAAAATGTGTTTCATAATCAGGCATTAAGAGAGAATCCTTGTTCCAATGAGAGGGAGAGAAGAAATGACACAATCCCATACCCTTCATTACTAGCCTTCCATCTACATTTTTAAGTCTGACAACTAAAGAGACGGTGGACTGAACACAAGATTTGATTTATTCCCCAGTGTTGAGGATTGAGTCCCTAGGAGAATTTCTTGGACCAAGACCTTGGGTGACGTTTTGACTCTACTCTCGGAAATGCGGTCAACACTAAATGTCATACCCTTAGTTTATGTACATCAGAGAGAGTTCGGATAATTAGAGGAATTGGGTGCCTCTTGATTAAGGCTGGGTTGAGCTCTAAATTTTTTGAACTTTAAAGTTGAGTGGACTTGAACAGATCGGATCCTGTATGCACATGCACAAGGGGGTTAATTTAGCTCATTCATTTTCTTTAATGCTCAGGGACGAGCATAGTTTAAGTATAAGGGGTTGATGAAACCCTGTTTCATGCCTATAATTCACTGAAATTAACCCCCTATCTTTGACTAGGAGTTGATAAAAACCAGAAAATCCTTGTAATTATAAGATTCATTGAATAAATTAAAAACCACAAAAAATTGAAAAATTAAAATACATGGTGTTTTTAACCTTAAAATGCCCTAAAAAAATTTTGTACCTCTATTTGACCTCATCTCCATTTTTGGTCAACATGAAACTTGTGCATCTCATCGAGATCTACAACTTTCATGTTTTGAGTTTTTCTAAATTCGGCCATTTATCACCTCAAAATTTACTTTCTAACTCCTAATAATCTGATTGGGCTATGTGGCCCTTTCTAGTTGAGCCACGTGGCCCGGCGCCTTTTGCACTGTCCGCCCTCGCCCCCAGCTGTTGGATCTCTTCTTGATCCAATGGTTCCATGATCTCCACGTGCACTCTTTGTCCCTTGTTGTCTGGTCATATTCCAAATCCATCAAAGCCGCCCATTGGTGCCTCGAGCTCCGCCCGCCACGTGGTGCTTTGTGCGCCATTCGATCTCGCCCTCGCCTATGTAATCACCACCGTCCATTTGCCTCTGTGATGTCCACCATCCGATCGCAGACCTGATCTAATCTTTGCCGCCCGCTAATGCTGCGTCCTTAGCTAGCCACGTGGCGCGCCACTCACCTTTCGATTGCGTCCCATCGATCTAATCTTAATCGTCCCGTAGCGCCCTTCTTTCGGCTGTTGGATCTCGATATCCAACGGCCAGTGCTTCGTCGTTAACCTACGGTCTCCCCTCTCTCCCACGATCACCAGTTCACTGACCACCTTCGCCCTTCTCATTTCCCCCATCATCTCGGTCACCATCTCCACTCGCCAACACCCCCATGACGTCCTCCCATCATCCCTCATCCTCGCTGGCCATCAATTCACCCACGTCGTCCTCTCCGCTACTCCATATCTCTCATGAAAGTCGACCTCATCACCACTGAAACCACCTCCTTCGCCCTTCAAACACTTCATACCCTCTTCCATTCACGACCGTCCACCTTTACGCAGGTCTACGCCTAGCGCTTCTCCTCCCCGTGACAGGGGGAGGTCTGATTGAGGCGCGGCGACAGCGTCAGCCCCCGGTGTCGACCAGCCGCTGTCTATGGCGGCGTCGCGACGCTTCTAGCCAGCTCGATCTTCCCCAATTGGCTGAAGGGGTCCAGCGAAGACCCAGGGTTTACTTGAACCCCAAACCCAAGCTACAACCGCCATCTCCGACCAGGTAAGCTTCTCCGACGTCCATTGTATTTTTCTTGATTTTTCACGTAATTAATTAGGCTCCTACACACACCCTCACACTCCATTGACCACCTTGATAGCTTCCCAGCACAACCCCCATCTTCGCGCTCACTCTCGATCACTCTCCCTACCCTCACAACCTCAGATCGCCTACGACCCACTTCTCCGCCCTCCACAGTGGAGGAGCTCCGAGCTGCCACTTTCTCCGCTCACAGAAGCTCCCCACTTTACTTCACCTCGCACAAGAACTTTGCACCGCACGCTTCGGCTATTGTACTAACTATGCAGGTCATAAATTCTTGCAATGGCTGGAGCTCCATCGGAGCTGACTTCATCAACTTCGCCTTCAACATCCGAGATCCGATGGGCTAATCCAGGCGGTCAGGCGTCTTCCCCGAGCTTCCTGCTACCTCAACGTACGTCAAGTGAACTCCGGGGAGGTCCACTGTGTTCGAGCAAGAGCGGCGGAGCTTGGTTTCCTTCGTCGGAGCTCGAACCTCGCCACCAGTTGTAGCAGAAGACAGAGGAGCAGGCACCGTTGGATGCTCCTCCCCGGAGTTCATCCAACGGTGCAGACTTAGCCACGTGTGGAGCCGATAAGGATACAACGACCGTTGGATAATCACGATCCAATGGTCCACGTACGTATACGTGTCAGAGCCAGGGCTGCCCCTAGACTCAGTTCTCGACCACCAGGCTCGTGCCTCCCGAGCCTACATCGAGCCTCATACGAGTCCATGCCTGGAGGCTCGTCGATTCCGAGCCGAGCGGAAGCTGCACCGACCCTCCTCCGTGCCTCAACGTCTACCGAGCCTGGAAGCTCACGTGCAGATCACGTGCCATCTGGGTAAATTACAGGGAGGCCCACGAACTTCTTGAAAATTGTAGATAGGTCCTGAGACCACGTGCTATCCACGTGAGCCTGGGGTATTTTGTAACCGACCCCTTACGGGTTTTAATAATTGCAAATATACCCCTGCGCGTGTGAAATATTTACAGGGAAGGTCCTGAACTAATTTTTAATTGCATTTTAGTCCTTCCTAGGGACCTGTTTGTTAGTTATCTTTCGTGTTTTCTTACAGTTATGGCCTTGTCTTCTTTCATGTATATCTCGAGCATCGTATCTCTGTTTCATTTGATTTCAGTTTCATTTCGAAGCTTGTTTGATGAACTTTCTAATGGCATAATTTGTTTCTTGTTTTGACACTGTCGTCTTAATGTGTTATTTTAAATAGCTAAGTGTCGATTATGCAGTATATTAAGACTTTGCCTAATTTATCCAACACGTTACCTCATGATTCAAGTCTGAAAATAACTGAGGTTTAAAATTGATCATAATTCTTACCTAGGGCATGTTTGCATTGCATTTCATCGCATATATTTGCATGATTAAAAATCAAATAAAAATGCATAAATTCCATGTTTAATTGATGCATCGTTTTGTCGTCTTGCATTGTTTGACCTATTATTCTCTAACTCAACACTTAATAAAATCATTAAAAATCTGAATATCACGAGAGAGGCTCGTGTCCCTGAGTTCGACCTTGGTTACTTACCAAGTAAAATATAAATACATGTCCATCTAATTTTATTGACATATCAAATCATATGGTCTTTGAGGGACCGAATCTAGCCTGACTGCGATGACTTACTAGTGCTAATTATGCACCCTTAAAGGGTTGGATTTTCGGTTCGTCACTATGCACAATCCATTATCGCTCCAATAATGTGAGGACCTGATAGTTGGGTCACTACGCATACGTACTTACTCTTTCGAGAAGCGAAGAACCCAATCCAGATGCGCTTGTATACAGGAGCTGTCACTTCGGACAAGCATCTCCTATATACAATCCCTGGCGACCGAATCCTTTGCCCTGACGGGAGACCATGGATGTCACTTATGTGATCCTCCATATGACGTTCAAATTCTAATTAATTATTATGATTAACTATTATGAATCACATCACATAATTAATTCTTCCAAGGGAAATAACATCTCTATTAAAATAGAGTGTTTAATTTTAATTGTATTCCAATTAATCTAATCATATTAAATTAATGATCTAATTAATTTCAACAAACATCCTTTATTGTTATTTGAAATATGGTATTATCTCAAATACGTATTATTTCAAATTTTAATAATTAGAAAAATACATCATGATCTCTCAAGCATTATCCGTTCCTTACCCGTTGTCATGGTCAGTATTGACGGGAGTGGGACAGACCGCACACGGTGCAACCAGCTACCCCAACGCTCCCCGACTAGACACCATATTAGCCTCGGGAAAAGATAATGCCAAGTCAATCACTTTGTACTTGAGATGATAATCGGTTTTTCAACCGAAGTTATACAAAATTCCCAATCCTATTAAAGTACTATGTTTGTTGTAAAGTAGATCATGTAACCAATTTGTGATCTAGATCACATCTAATCAATTATTGGTTAGGGAAATGTCATTTAAAGAAATAATCATCATCAAATATTTCACAAATAATTATCCATAATTATTCCAGGAAAACAAACCATTTAATTTCACTAATTTTTAAAATGACAATCACAAGGTTCTTGATTAAGAAAGTAATTTCCAGCAGTGACCCTCACTTACTAAAATGACCATATCTCAATCAATTTAAATCCAAACTAAGCAAAATAAGTTCTCAAAGTTTGCTAATTTGATTTACAACAGATCTATGTGGTTTTTACTCATTTTAAGGCGTTTCAAAACCGCTATTAACTCCTTAATTACGTTAAGAATCGCAGTCCCTGAAACAATGGATACATGTTCACTAAAAAGTTCATAACTTGAGCAAACGGGTTCGAAATCATTCAAACTCAGATCCTACGGTTTCCTTATTTGATGGGAACAAAATCCAAATATTATTTTCCTGTTTAAACACATTAAAAAAGGCGAAAAATATTCATAAGACAGAGATGCGAAAATGAAATGCGACAAAAGGTTCGCAAACCCTAATGAACCCAAGTCGTCTTAGGTTAATGGATCACATACGAAACCTTCAACCTAGATCTTATATCACTTGAAGGATATAGTTAAATAATTAAGCATATCACGGAAGCATGAGGATCGTATCGTATGTGATCGGGAGCGACTAGTCACCCGAGTCAACAGAAATTAAATTTTTTCATGTGACCAAACCACATGATCCAAGAACACTTCTCGTATTATTTCATCTAAAGAACAAACAAGTAATAGGATTACCTATTGAAGCGAGGATGTGATCGAGTCTCTAAACGAAGAGACCTTCTGTCTCAAGTCCTATCCGACGAAGGAGACACTTGTGAGCGTATGGATGAGACGCGTGCTTCTCGCAATCCATGTTGAAGGTACAAGCGATGAATCTCCTGATCTCTTCAAATGATATACGATGTCTTCTTCACGAGCAAGACACATCGAAGGAGACGGAGATCCACGAGCATACGAATGGGCAACATAACGACGATGTTACAACGATGAAAACTCTCTCCAGTGCTTCCATGATGGATGACCATATGGGAGAGAGTGCATGTAGAGAGAAATAGAGAGAGAGAGAGAGAGAGAGAGAGAGAGAGCATATGTTGTCTAACTTATGAAGAGCAAGGGTACCCTTTTATTTATAATATTTTGGGATCCATGGATCTCAATCCATGGATAACACAAATCCAATGGTTCACATTGATTTGTGTTTCTTTTAATGGCCATGATCTTGTTATTAAAAACACAACAATAAGTAATTTAATTAAATCAAATATATACTCAATATAATTTGATTTATATTAAATCAATATCCATTGTAAAAATAGGAAGGAGACAAGCCTCCTTCCGTATGAAAGAGGGACGGCTACCAATTCCCATAAAGGGATGGTGGACGTCCACCCTCTCCATAAGGAAAGGTGGCTCCTCTTTCCATTATATGAGAATACAATATCTCATAGATTTCTCCAGTATTTGCAACAACTTTTGTTGCAAATTATTTCACAAAAAAAATCTAATTTATTTTGTGAACATTGCAATCAAGCCATTGGAAATTTGTGAATCACATTCACAACCCAAAATAAAATGTGAATTACATTTTCAATTAATTGTCCAATGTGAATCCAATTCATGTTAACATTTAACTAACAAATGTAAATTACAAATAGCTCTCTCTTATATGTTATAGATCACATTATAATATATATGATTAATATGGATAGTGTTATCCACATTATTCATATCCGTGATAATTAAATCACATTTAATCATCTTGGATCTTTATTCTCTTGTTCCCAAATAATATGAAGCACATTCACATTATTTACATCTTTGATAATTAAATCACATTTAATTATCTTAGATAGCTCTCTTTATAATGTGAATCAAATTCATATTATTCATGATAATTAAATTCAATTCAATTATCAAATTTCTCAATACTCGGATATAATATCAACAATGAAATTATCCTGAACTCTTTTAAGGATAATGCACTTTCTCTGCGGATACTTGGATATAAGGAAATGGCGATTGTATTGTTCCATGTATAGTGACTTGGATATTGAGATCACATCTCAAATCTATATCCCGAGCCTCCCATAGATGCTTCATTAAATCAAGACCGTAAATCTAATCTTCTCATTGCATCCAAATCACATTCAGATCAACGTTCGACATTTGGACCAAGATCAGATCACTTCTCTACTGAGAGAAGTCACTAAAATACAGACATGTTTCATCGCTCCATAGGAATGGAAGCGTCATGGTTATACAATCGTTAATGATCACATCACCCTCAGGTATTCCCAACACCTGTACATACTGCATACTGGAAGACTCAGAATAAACCCGAAGTATTAGATCAATTTTACACTGTCTACTTCATGGTTTTATCAGTAGGTTTCTCATTTGATCATTGGTAGTCGGTATCGATCATATACTTTCAAAAAGCATATATCATACCTAGGTCTTGATCATATACTTTCCAAAAGTATATATCAAACCTACAAATTCAGTCAAGCTTCCAAAGCGAGACGACTGTGCATGTAATTTGATTCTTCACAATATCTCACGAGTGAGCTCATGTCTTTCGGTTCAGTAATGAACATGTATGATCCCTTTGAGAGATCGTACTACTCATATGTCTTTGTATGCACACCAGCACGCTGGTCTATAGACCTATGATTAGGTCATCAACCTATTCTTCTGCCAAATGTACGTACTTAGACATACAGTAACACATCTGTCTCCGGTCAGAGGATGCATGCCTATATCGTGACAACATATGACATAGGACTTTGGTTATCTCGATCTCGTTAAGTCAACTCTTTGACCTATCTTATCTAACACCTCTGAATCTCTATTCCTTTGCAGAGGACTTGCATCAAGAGGTCAGTTAGATATCAACCTTCAGAGAGAGGATTGCCATCTCCTCCTTAGGCTGGAGTTTATATCTTAATAATCATTTGATGATGCTCGATGAGTCCTCAATCTAACTCTTTAGATATTCATCCAAGCACCAGTCCTTATGATTCAATAATTGAATCAACAACTGTATGATCATTAAGATGGCCATGGTACATAACCCTAATTGTAATAAGGGACCTATTATGCAAATGAGTTATTTTTCATTTCAGATCAGGGAATGATATTTGCAATAACATTTATTGCATAATGACTCTTTGTGTGCTCGCATGTCTAGTAGAAACAACTCCAATTTAGCATCAATTAACCAAACTTTCTGATCATGGGAGAAAGTCTTCCTTCTAATGTGTCTATAATGCCAATGCTTGACTTTCTCCTTATACATTAGCGAGTTGTCATATGCAAAATCTTGGAATTCCATCAATTTGTTCAGATCTAACTTCCTACTCTATCATGCTTTATCATAATCAAAATTCCATACACGGAATGTCCATAATGATTTGTGAATTAATTCAACTAACAAATTGTAAGGATTTCCATACACCAATCTGTAGGGAGACATACCCAATGGAGACTTGTAAGTCATATGATATGCCCATAAAATCGAGTTAAGCATCTGGGACCACTTCTTCCTATCTGGACGTAAAAGTTTTTGCAATATTGTCTTTATCTCCCTATTTGAATTTTCAACCAAGCCATTAGTATGTGATTGGTAAGGAGACACTACTCTATGCTCAATGGCGTACTCATTCACAAGTTTCTTGACTTCTCTGTTAATAAAATGGCTTCCCCCATCTGAAATGAGTATATGGGGATCCCGAAATGCATAATAATGTGGTACTTGAGAAAGGAACAAAATGTAAGACTATCAACGACTCTGGTGGCGATAGCCTCCACCCAACGACTAACATAATCCAAAGCAAGCATGATGTACTAAAATCCCTGACTAATAGGAAAAGGGTCCATGAAGTCTATGCCCTAAGAATAAAAAACATCTGAAATCTGGATAAATGTCAGGTACATGGTATCTTTGGAACCAATAGTTCTTCCCATCTTATGATAGTCAATACAACGTCAAACAAACTCTGTAGCATCCTTAAATAAAGTTGAACACCATAGGTCACTCTATAAAACTTTTATTGTAGTGCGCTTCCCTGAATGATGCTCACCAAACTCTAATTTATGATAATTCTCAAGTACGCTAGTGTATTCCTTCTAAGGAATGCACTTCCTCTAGATACAATTCGCACCCTCATGAAACAGGTATGGATACTCCAATAATGATTTGTGAATTAATTCAACTAGCATATGGTAAGGCTTTTGATAAACCGATTTATAGGGAGATATACCCAATGGATACTTGTACGCTGTCCGATAAGCCCATAGAATTAACTGACGAGCGTCTTACTATCCTTGTTAATTCAATCAAATTAATGGTCAAATTAATCATTGTGTCGTTTGTTGCAGTCGGATAATAAGAGCTAATAAAAAGCCACTTTCAATTAGAGTCAAATTAATTTCGAGCGGCAATTTTTTTACTTGGGCAAGCCCAAGGTCGAAATCAGGGGGTAGCTGTCTCCTTAGGTAGTTTTTAAGCAAATGTCCAAGGTCGGATTTTCAGAAGATATTTTGGTCTTTTTCAATATATTTTATGAAAGACACATGCAAAATCGGGCCAATTCACAAGTTAAATCAGAAAGATGGTCAAATCGAGTCCAACAATTAAGAAATTTGGCCAGATGGTGAAATGCAATGAATTTAAGCTACTTTATTTTTTTAGAATTTTATGACACTATATGAATTTACTGTGAATTAAAAATGATTGCAAGGTGATTTTGACTAAACTAATTTTAATAAATACCAATCACAATATTTCCAGATATAACAATTATCCTAGATAAATATAAATGTGAAGAATCCAGTAAAATTAATAAACCTAAATTTCTATGTGAAATGGACCAATTACAAATTAAATAAGGAAATCACTAAATGATTTATTCAGGCCTCGAGGTGCGTGCAAATGAGATGATTTTTGGGTACAATGTAAACTTAATTACCTTAAGTCTAATGTGAATTTTTGGTGATTTTTGGAGTCACAGAGAGGTTGCTACAAATTAAAAGGAATAAATGGGCAAAATATGACAAAATTTCACCAATTAATTAATAATAAAATCCACTGCTTTCACAAAAATAAGCCAAGTGTCACACATGAAAGAGGACGAATTAGGCTATACAATCTAATTTTCAAACTTGAAAAATGAGTTAAAATGAATGCCTAGACATGTGTGTAAAGACAGGGGCCTAACTATAATTACATGAAATAAAATTGATAAAAGTTAAACATGTTGACAAGGACTAATATGCAATTACCTATAATGAGTGGGGTATGCATGCAAAATACCCACAGAACACGTGCGCCTCATGTGGGGACTCCTGGTAGGGACAGGAATGCAAATATGAAAACCTCTAGGGGCCTCGCTGCAAAATACCCAGGTCGCACGTGAAAACCACGTGGGGTCACAGGCTCGGTTGGCGTCTAAGGTTCGGGTTGAGGCTCGGGTGACTCTGGAGGCTCGGACTCGGCTCAGGGGATCCGAGCCTGATGGTCGGGGAAGAGGCTCGGAGTAGGCAACGTGGCTCGCTGTGGACCACTAGATCAAGTGAGGATCCAACGGCCTCTGAGAAGATGAAATAGTGCGCTAAGAAGCAAGCTCCGAGGTGAAGCTCGGAGGATGGTCGGAGGGGCGTGAAGTGGAGTGTGGACGATGAATAAAATAGGAGAAAAATCAAGAAAAATAAGAAGAAGATCGGGAGAAGAATGTAGATGTCTACCTGGGGAATGGAAGCTCAAGTGATGCTTCCAGTCACCGCTCGATGGACGGTAGAGGGCCCGAGCTCAAGCAGCTCGTCGGAGGAGCTGCAACACGGCGTGGCGACGTCGCGGATCTTGCCGGAGGTGAAGGCCTATCTTCGCTCAGTTTTACTCTCAATCGTTGTCACCAATGGGTAGCTCTGAGCTCTAGGACACCTCTCGTAATGGCGGATGGGGGTGATGATAGCCGGATGCGGAGTATTTATAGGTTGGAGATGGTGGTGACAGAAGGTGGAGGACGATGTTGGTGGAGGTTGTGGGATGACATGGGTGGAGTTCATGGTGATAGAGAAGGTCGGCGAGGATGAGGGAAGAATGGGCTACATGATGGAGGTGGTAGCGGCTGACGAGGGTGGACAGTGTGGCTCCCAAAATAGAATGGGAGTGTCCCTCGCGCACAGTGGGCGACGTAGGGTGCGGGGATTGCGGGAGGTAGGAGACGAAGTATCGACCGTTGGATCGAGCGATCCAACGATCAGGAGAAGGGTGGAAGCGGAAGTTGAGGATTAAATCGGCGGAGCGAAATCGATGGTGCAGAGCGCACCATGTGGCGGGCGTGGGTAGAGGCGCTAGCGTGTGGCAGAGATGAAGCCCTAGGCTTTGATCGAACGGTGGAGATCAAAAGAGAGGTGAATGGCCAGGATTGGTTGCATCTAGCGAAGATCGGAGGGCGTAGGGCGCTCCACGTGGTGTGCTGCGAGTGCGGCGCTGACGAGTGGTCTAGATGAGATCCATCGGTAGATCGAACGGCTGGAAAGCTCTGTGACGATGAGCGGCCCAGATCAAGAGAGAAGGCAAGCGATCGGACGATAGAGATGATAGGGCGTATGACGCGCAAAGAAGCGGGCCACGTGGCGCAATCAGAGGGTGCCACGTGGCCAACTCTGAGTGGCGGAGAAAGAAAATGATAGAGAGAGAAGGATGCCGAATTTGGAAAAACTCAAAACATGAAAGTTGTAGATCTCAATGAGATCTACAAGTTTCATGTTGACCAAAAATAGAGATGAGGTCAAATATGATACAAAAATACTAGAGTATAAATATACATACATATAGTATACAAAGGGGCCCAAAAACACAAGTTTTGCATACGAACTCCAAATTGAATGAAATTGGTCTCATTTAAAAGGTCTCAGGATGTGTATTAATCTGGAAGTGAGTAATCCTAATTCGGAGATTGTATGAGGTGGATATTGGCATTCCAAGGTCTAGGTTCTCCAACTGGGTTTAGGACTTTGTTGGGCAATTTATAGGATAGGGATTTTTGGCCTTCTTACTTATATTATTAACTAGTAGTGCACACAGTGTTAGGAAAGTGTTATTTGATTTTAGAGGGGACCCAGATAATTAGGTGAATTATTGGGATTATTTTACAAGTGATTTTTACAAATGAATTGGCTTCTTACTTTAATGCAAGTGTGAATGCTAAAATGCATGTATTGTGGATGCATGCCTGAATGCTATTTATGCAAGATAATGGGAAATATGATGCTAAATAGTCGGGAACAAGGCTCTATTTTTAACTTTAAGAGTGATGAATCACAGATTCATCAACCCCCTATACTTAAACCTTCCTCGTCCCCGAGAAACTGAAATGAAATGCAAGAGTGAAATGATTTTGGGTTCCATACCAAGGTCATGAACAAAAGTTGAAAATGGAGCTTGACTCGACCTTTGGATTGATTGTGTGGCAGAACCTCATTGGAACCTGAACTTAAGACCTAAAAGACTTCAAGTTCCACAAGTCTTCTATTCAAGACGCCTCAATAGTCAGGTCAGAACAAATCCTCAAACCCAAATTTCTGATGACCATGATTCTTACTTGTATGGTGTAAGTGAAAAATAGCTCTCCACATCAGAAATGGCTAAGAAGCAGCCTCCTCTAACAAGGTAACTTTAATTACCCGGTCCAGTAACTCTTTTCTCGAGGAGCAGGGTATTCCCTTCTAAGTTCAAGTGCGACCAGCTCAAGGGGAGGGGGTGGAGAAAAAAATGGATGGTGGCCAATTGTAGCTACCTATCCGGGGATGCTTGACCAGTGTAGCCAAGTCATCCAGCTGCAGACTTCTTGCTAATATAAATATTTGTCCTGTCTACGTTTTCGAAGTTCTTGCATTTTTTTTCGAACTATATACAAGGTGCAGCATGTACATCAGGAGTTTTTCCTCTTGAGCCAGTAGACTATCCCTCTTTTGAAGCTTTATTGCAAGCCACAATGTCCTGTCCTCAGACGTCAACACCACCAGACTAGGTTGAGATGCACTACCCTCCTTAGAGGAGGACAGATGTTTCCACTCGTGTGATTCTCCAAGTTAAAGGATTCTACCTTCTCACCACCTCATCAATGAAGAGCTACGTGCATTGTGCTTGTCCAAGTTAGGTAACTGTCTAAAAGAATCATGTGTGTGCACGAGATATTCTACTTAGACTAATCAAGATGACATGTGAACATAGACTTGCGGACTCAAAGAATTAAGTCACTTGACCTGAGAAATCTTAACTCCAATTCCTATAAGGTTCCTCTGAAATTAGGTGGATTAAGGTCAAATGAAGTCCATCCTCAACATCTATTCATAACTTGGTTCAGAACCCACTAGCTTTTCACCTTGCATATGCAAGATATGCAGATGAGATGTAGATGACATGATTTGTAGATGAATGAAATGCAAGACTCTTTTTATTTCTTTTCTTTTCGAATGCAGAGATGATATGCAAGAGTAAGAAGACTTTGATTTTTCCATCTTTTTTGACACTCTCGTATATCTCCTAAGTGTTTTATGAGTATTATACGGATTATACAAGTGTATTTTACAATAAAATTTCTCCAATTTTACCCATCTCGTAATTATTGCATAATATTTACAAAAATACGTGAAAGTACGAGCTATGGGTAAAGTATAGATGTAATATATACACGCCCCCCTATACTTAGCATGTGCTATGTCCTCAGAGCACAGAAAGCAAGGAAAAAGACATAGCTCTTACTAAGCGTAGGAGAGATAAAATTGCAAAAAGTATAGAAGTCGTTCCACCCTCCTATACTTAGGCTCTGGCAGCCTAAGTGTAGAAGAAGATCAAAAATGGGGCGGACAATGGTAAGAAGGGAAATGTATGATTATATATATGACGGGAATCAGTCCCCCTATACATAGGCTCTGGTCAGACAGGAGTGAGTATGAGAACCGATGTGAATTGGAGGATGTACAATGAATAGATGCGGGTGACTCACCCCCTATACTTAGGATCTGGTTATCCTAAGTATAGTCGTAGATGGAGATAGATGCAGTTGGGGTGAGTCTGAGAATCGTGGGAGGGAGGAACATAATGTACAGAAATGATGGATATATACAAGGGTATCGGTCTGAATCTTTCCAGATGCTGCTGATGGAGAGAGCTCACTGCTGCAAGGTCCCATGCGCGGCTTGATGTGTATCTGCTGAATCTATCTCACACATGAATACAATTTCCTCAATATGGACTAATTGTTTATTGGATTCGATGAAGTGCTTCAACAACTGTCCATTCACTAGTAATGTCGGTGCGTCATCTGCGAGATCTGAGATCTCGACACATCCACTATCATGTACTGCATGGACAATGAATGGCCCCATCCACTTGGACTTCAACTTGCCTTGGAAGACTTTCAGCCTTGCATTGAACAACCAAACTTTCTGTCCAGAAACAAAGGTCTTTCGTCTGATATATCTATCGTACCAACGCTTCACCTTATCCTTGTACACCAAACTGTTGTCATATGCGCGGTTTCTGACTTCCACATGCTCATTCAGATCCATTTCTCTCTGCTTCTGCCCAAAGTGTGTGTTCCAATTGACCTTCTTGATTACCCATTCTGATTTATGACCTAACTCTGTGGGCAAATGGCACGGCTTTCCGAATACCATCCGGAATGGGGAGGTTCCTAAAAGTGTCTTGTAAGCTGTCCTATAATCCCATAGGACCTGGTCTATGATCTGAGACCAGTCCTTCCTGTCTGGACGGACAAGCTTTTACAATATTGTGTTCACCTCCCTATTCGACACCTCAGCCATACCATTAGTCTGTGGGTCGTAAGGGCTAGCGACACGGCGTTCGATGCCGTAGTCCTTCAGAAGTTTCTTCACATCTCTGTTTACAAAGTGACTACCCCCATCTGATATCAACATCTTTGGAATCCCAAACCTAGAGATGATATGATCTCTGATGAATTTATAGACAGTCCTACTGTCTACGGCTCAGGTTGGGATAGCCTCTACCCATCTGGACAGGTAGTCTACAGCAAGAAGGATGTACTCGAATCCGTGGCTAACAAGGAATGGGCCCATGAAGTCTATGTCCCAGGCGTCAAAGACATCACAAATGATGACAGGCTGCATCGACATCTCATCCTTGGAACCCATGGTTCCTCCCATTCTCTGACATACTGGGCACGTCTTCGCATAGGTGATGGCATCACGAAACAGAGTCGGCCAATAAAAGCCACACTGAAGTACCTTCCATGTGGTCCTCTTCCCGGAGTGGTGTCCTCCTGCCTCCAAGCTGTGGCATAAAGAAAGGACACTCTGGTATTCCTCCTGTGGAATACACCGTCTCCAGACACAATCCGGTCCTTCAAAGAAAAGGATCGGATCCTCCTAATTGTAATGTCTAGCATCCGACTTCAGTCGGTCAATGTGTCTCTTGGGTCAACCTTCGGGAACCTTCTTGGAGACAAGATAGTTCATGATATTGGCATACCGTGGGAGTGAGTCGACAACAAAAATCAACTTGTCAGGGAAGGAGTCTCAAATTTGTGAATCCTCAGAAGTATTAAGATCTTCGAGACCGGAGAGATGATCAGCTACTACGTTCTTCTTTCCAAGTTTATCACGAATATCTAAATCAAACTCCTGGATAAGCAAGATCCACCTAAGAAGACGTTCCTTCGCGTCCTTCTTTTCCATTAAGTATCGTAGTGATGTGTGGTCGGTGAACACAATTACCTTGGATCCAATTAAATGAGATCTGAATTTGTCCAAGGTAAACACTACAGCAAGCATATTCTTTTCCGTAACTGTATAGTTACACTGAGCGGTATCAAGCACTTTGCTTGCGTAGTGTATTGCAAACGGGACGCCATCCCTCCTTTGTCCTAACACATCCCCAATAGCAAAATTTGATGCGTCCATCATGGTCTCAAAAGGTAGAGACCAATCTGGGGCTTGTAGGATCAGGGCGTCCATAATCATTCCCTGTAATAGCTTAAAGGCCTCAAGACATTTGTGATCAACAATAAACTCCATGTCTTTGCCTAAAAGCTCAGTTAGCGGTCGGGCAATTTTAGAAAAATCCTTGATAAATCTCCGATAAAATCCGACATGCCCGAGGATCGACCGCAACTATTTTACGTTGGTTGGTGGCTGGAGTCGTCTGATCACATCCACCTTGGTAGGGTCAACCTCCATTCCTCTTTTGGAGATGGCATGCCCCAATACAATGCCCTCCGTCACCATGAAGTGGCTTTTCTCCTAGGAGAGCACGAGATTTACCTCACAACAACGTTTGAGAACTCGGTCCAGATTCCTAAGACAGGAATCAAAGGAATCGCTATGGACCGAGAAGTCATCCATGATAACTTCCAAAAATTCGCTGACCATTTCGACGAATACAACAATCATTCACCTTTGAAAGGTACTTGGAGCATTGCATAACCCAAAGGGCATGCGCCTCAAAGCGTAGGTACCAAAGGGGCATGTGAATGTGGTCTTTTTCTGCTTCATTGTAGCTCGAGAACCCATCCAAGAAGCAGAAGAATTCTTTCCCCGCTAGTCTCTCTAGGATCTGATCAATGAATGGTAGAGGAAAATGATCTTTCTTCATCGCAGCATTCAGGCATCTGTAATCCACACAGACACGCCACGACGTGGGTACTCGTGTCACGATCTCCTATCCGTCTTCGTTGGTGGTCGTCTGAATTCCTGACTTTTTCGGGACAACATGGATCGGGGCCACCCATTTAGAGTCGGAGATGGGATAAATGAAACCCGCGTTGCACCATTTCTCTATTTCCTGCTTGTAAATTTGGATTCAACCTACGTTGGAATTCACGGGAGGGTTTCGCCTCTTTCTCCAAGTAGATATGGTGCGAACATAGAGCGAGATTTATCCCATAGAGATCGGAAATGCTCCATCCTATCGCCTTGCGATTTTTCTCCAGGATCTCTAGCAAGCGAGATTCCTGCTCCTTGGTCAATCATGAACTGATGATGACAGGATATTTCTTATCTTGACCCACAAGGAAGGCATATTTGAGTGTTGTGGGTAAAGGTTTGAGCTAAGGTAATGTGTGATCATCAAGGAAGCCTGGCTCAATCGAATCTGGTTCAGTGTTGAAAGTGGTTGGATCTATCTCTGAAATTGCTGCCACCATGTCATTCAGCTCTGGAGTCGGATCGTCAAAGGTTTCCATGTAATCGGCAAAAGCCACGTCCGACTTGTCATCCTCATCTTTTGATTGTCCTAAAGAGGGAAGGACTAACAGACCCAGCTGGGCCTCTAAGTCATCGAAGATGTAGGGGGATGTAGGTTCTGAGTTGTACTTATTTCTAAGGACCTCGCAAATTGACTCATGCACTGGATCTTCTCCGAAGGGAAGGGACTCATCGGTGCTGGCTGGGTTCTGTCTCCATGTCCCAACTATGTCTACATGGTCGCAGTCTGCTTCAGATGAAGAGTACTCGGAGCTGGATTCGGAATCCGGTCTCTACCATCTGGTTTGCTTCATCTCAAGTTCCTCATCTCCGCCTGGAGTTTGGAACTGGATTTTCCCGATCTTGTAATCAAACAAGGCCCCCGCTGTTCTGAGGAAGGGTCTGCCTAGGATGATCTGGGAATCTCTCCAATTATGCGGGGTTTCCATATCTAGGACACTAAAGTCCACCATGTATTCCTGACCCTCGACTTTTATGACAACATTCCTCAATTCTCCTTGGGACCTCTTGGTTGATTTATCAGCGAACTGAAGGAGGGCTCTAGATTTCCTAAGAGGTCCGAGATTAAGCCGCTCATAGAGGGATGTAGGTATTAAGTTCATTGAGGAGTCGTTGTCTAGGAGAGTGCATGCAAACACAATGTCATCGACATGACTCACCACATAATGTGCACCCATGTCTCTTCCTTTCCTTGGAAACAAGTTTTTTATTGCACAAGTCGTGGCCACAGACAGAACGCATTTCTCAACACGGCTTTTGGTCTTTCTACTAACCCTAGTAGGTGTGCATCTCACCTTAAGGTACTTTTGAAATGCAGGTGTCATTTCACGTACTTGTCAAAAAGATTTGTGACCTTGATATGTTTGTTACAAAACTCTGCTATCTCAGGGTCATCTTTTTGGATTTTTTTTTAATTTTCTTCTTTCCACCCTTAAGAGCATGGGGGAAGGGATTATTGACTCCAACTCAGATTCTGAAACTGAAATATTTTCATTCAAAGCGGGAACTGAGTTCTGTATAGGACTCGGACTCTGAAACTGACTCTGACTCTGACTATGATAAAAAGGAAAATGCTGCTATGAAACCGGTGATGCATCTTCTGCGATTGCTGGACTGTCCTCCTCAGATGGAGGTGCGGGCTCTTCATCGGTTTCTGTGGACTCTCTGCTGGTGTGGTTCCCTTGCTTCTTTGAGGACTCAGAAGTCCTCTTCTTCTTCCGGTGGTGGTGGAGGTGTTGCTCCTCCTCTACCTCCAAGTTCTCCTCAGGTAGAGACTTGGTGGCTTCTTCCACCAGTGCCCATGCCTGATCAGGTACGATCACGATCCTTCCGCTCCTGAGGGACATATGGTTTACATTATCGTACGAAAGGATCTCATGTCAGATAAAGAATTATATGAATAGTATACTTGATCTTGTGATCGATTCTGGCCTGGGTTTAGGCTGTTCGGGTTGGCCTGAACTGAAGGATATGGTTAGATCCTCAAGCGCATCACGGAAGCGTGATTGCCATATCGGATACGATGAAGAACGACTAGTCGTACTAGTTGTTCTATGCAGCGGAAATTAAAAATTTTTATGCGACGAAACAACATGATCCAAGAACACTTCTCGGATCGTTTCCTCTAAACCACAAACAAGTATTAGGGTTACCTCTTGAAGCGTGGTTGCGATCGAGTCTCTAAACGAAGAGACCTCCTGTCTCAAGTCCGATCCGACGGAGGAGACGGTTGCGAGTGCGGGGATTAACCGCGTGCTTCTCGCAATCCATGTTGATGATCCAAGCGACGGATCTCTTGATCTCGACACAAGAGATCCGACGTCATCTTCACGAGCAAGACGCGCCGAAGTAGACGGAGTTCCACGAGCAAACAATCGGGCAACATAACGATGACGCTGCGGCGATGGAGAACCTTTCTAGGGCATCCATGGTGGACGGCCATGAGAGGGAGAGAGAGAAAGAGAGAATGCGAGAGAGATATACTTCTCAAGCATTGTGTAAAGAAGAGCAATGGGGTGCCTCTCCTTTTATAACATTTTGGGATCCATGGATCTCAATCCATGGGACAACACAAATCCAATGGGTCTCATTGATTGTGTTTCTTACAATGGTCATGATTTGTTTCTAAAAACACAACAACAATTAATTTATTTAAGTTAAATACATATTGAATAAATTATCAATATATAAATTAATTTAAATGAAATCAACATAGGAGATTTAGGAAGGAGTCATGCCTCCCTTCCATATAGGGGGTGATGGCACTCCTTGAATCCAATTCAAGGTGGCTGCCCATCCTCCTTAATTGGAAGGAGGCTCTCCTCTTCCTAATTCATGAGATCTTATATCTTATGAAAATCTCCATTATTTACAACAGCTATTATTGTAAATTATTCACACAAATAATTCATAATTATTTTGTGAACATTGCAATCATGCCATTGGAAATTTGTGAATCACATTCACAACCCAAAATGTAAATTACATTTTCAATTTAATGTTCAATGCGAATCCAATTCACATTAACATTTAATTAACAAATGTAAATAACAAACATCTCTCTCTTATATATTATAGATCACATCTACAATATATTTGATTAATATGGATATTGCTATCCACATTATTCATATCCATGATAATTAAATCACATTTAATCATCTAGGATCTCTATTCTCTTGTGTCCAAATAATATGAATCACATTCACATTATTTATGTCTTTGATAATGAAATCACATTTAATTATCTAAGACAACTCTATTTATAAAATGAATCGAATTCATATTAATCGTGATAATTAAATAACATTTAATTATCCATTTTCTTAGAGCTCTGATTATATATATCAACAATAGAATTATCCATGAACTCCATCAAGGATAATGCGCTTTCTCCGCGAATACTTGGAGATAAGGATAGGGCAATTGTATTGTTCCACGTATAGTGACATGGATATTGAGATCATATCTCAAATCCAGATCGCGGGCCTCCCATAGATGCTTGATTAAATCAAGATTGTAAATCTAATCTTGTCATTGCATCTGAATCACATTCAGATCAATGTCCAACACTTGGACTAAGATCAGATCACTTCTCTACTGAGAGGAGTCACTAAAATCCAGACCCGTTTCATCACTCCCTAGGAATTGAAGCGTCATGGTTATACAATTGTTTATGATCACATCACCCTCAAGTATTCCCAATACCTGTACATCCTGCATACTGGAAGACTCAGATTAAACCCGAAGTACTGGATCAACTTTATACTGTCTACTTCATGGTTTTATCATTAAGTTTCTCATTCGATCATAAGGAGTTGGTATCAATCATACATCTTCCAAAAGTGTATATCATACCTAGGTCTTTATCATATACTTTCCAAAAGTATATATCAAACCTACAAATTCAGTCAAGCTTCTAAAGCGAGACGACCATGCACATGGAATTTGATTCTTCCCAATATCTCATGAGTGAGCTCATGCCTTCCGGTTCAGTAACTGAACCTGTATGATCCCTTTGAGAGATCGTATTACTCATACGCCCTTATATGCACACCAACGCGCCAGTGTATAGACCTTGGTTAGGTCATCAACCTATTGGTCTGCCAAATGTACATACTCAGACATATAGTAACACATCTGCCTCCGGTCAGAGGATGCGTGCCTGTATCGTGACAACATACGATATAGGACTTTGGTTATCTCAATCTCATTAAGTCAACTCTTTGACCTAACTAATCTGACACCTCCGAATCTCTATTCCTATGCAGAGGACCTGCATCAAGAGGTCGGTAAGATATCAGCCTAAAGAGATAAGGATTGCCATCTCCTACTCAGGTTGGAGATCATCTCTTAACAATCATTTGACGGTGCTTGATGAGTCCTCAATCTAACTCTTTAGATATTCATCCAAGCACCAACCTCTATGATTCAATAGTTGAATCAATAGCTGTGTGATCATCAAGATGGCCATGGTACATAACCCTAATTGTACTAAGGGACCTATTATGCAAATTATTCATTCTTCATTTTAGATCAGGGAATGATATGTGAAATAATATTTATTGCATAATGGCTCGCCGTGGGCTCGCATTTCCAACAATATCCCACTAGCCCAAAGAGCCATTAATGGGCTAATCATTTAAACCCGCACTCATGTACAATCATAGGCTATTTAGAAAATAGCTAGGTAAGCTGAACAATCACTCTGTTCCTGCGAGACTAGGTCAAGTCCTTTTACGGCACTTGTATATCCCCAGTAACAGTGCTCACATCCAATGCGAATGTTGCATCTTATGCAACCAATACTCAATCTTGTTAGTTACAGTGTCCTTGACACTACAGCTTAACAATTATCATAACCAGTATTTCGATAATCCTTATCAGAATACCCTTATTCATGGATATCTCTATCTCCTAAGGTATCTACAGTTAAGACCTTCTAGATCACTATCTATAAAGTCTTAAACTTTTGAAAATAAGACTTTGAGATCACTATCTCAAAAATCTTGTCATCTATGAAGATTTTGTTATTACTACAATCAAGTGTTTTCTCTCCATTGTAGGATTAACAATACTTTACTACTCACACTGCATGGCAGATATCTGACTTTTGTACACATCTAGTATACACTCAGCTTCTCGTAACTTATGCACAAGTGCAAGTAGTACTAGCATTCACTTCCTCAACTCTTTGAGGTGCTATCCCTTTAGATAGGTCAGTACTATATCTTAAGTTATGGAAGCCTTTCTTGGAGTTTCTAAGATAGAATATTTCCAAGGTGTACTACAAATGTGACAGTCCCATTATCCTCTTCTCTTTGCTTCTGAACAACTTCAGAACTAAGATCTAAGAGGTATCTTTGAAATCATATTTCAAGATATGGAATAGCCAGTCCATAAAACACTTATTATTATCCTTATATCATTCCAAATGATTAGGATATTATCTACAATTAGCATGATGAACACAAAGGCACTCCCACTAAGCTTCACATGGCTCTTCCAGATTCTATCTAAAATCATAACATTTATAATTTCATCAAATCTTATGTTCCAACTTCAAGAAACTTACTTGAGTCCATAGATGGATTTCTTTAGTTTGCACATCTTGCTTTCCTCAACCATGAAGCCCTGGGGCTACTTCATGTGAATATCCTCAAAGAGGTATTCGTAGAGGAATGCAATATTGAATTACATCTTGAAGATGCAATAGTCAAGTTGTGTAGCTAAGGTTAGAAATATTCAGACGGTTTTAAGCATGGTCACCGAAGAGCAAGTGTCATTGCAAGCAATGTCTTCTCTTCCGGTGTGTAGCTCATGGCTACGAACTGTGCTTTGAAGGTCTCTACCTTCTCATCAGGTTCCCTTTTTCTTGAAGATCCATTTACACCTTTATAGGTCTTACCCATATAGATGGATCCTCGAGGGTCCATATACAACACTTGTATATGAAGTCTACTTTAGACTTTATTGCTAACATCCATCTTTCCATGTTATGATCCTCAGGAATTTCATCACATGAAATCCGATCATTGTCAGATTTCTCTGACACATGGAATACATCCTCAAACTTATTTGAAGAGGTATTAGTGTTTCATCTTTAATTGTCCTTTTAGTTTCCAATTTCAGGAGCCTCTTAACTGAGTTCCTACACTTCATTTTCATCTTGATTCTCAAGAGTCTCAACCTCTAAGAATCACATTCTCAGAGATGAGATACTTTGAGAATCTCAAGGTCATAAAGTAGGTATCCAATACCATCCTTTATTTTCCTAATGAAGCAGCACTCTCAAGTGTTAGATTCCATCTTGCATGGAACCTTATTAAGGATATACATTGTAGTCTCTACTACACATATATACCTGGAAACTAAGGGATAATTTTGCTAAAATCCTTCATTGATAAGATCATGTCACACATGATCCAATTGTATCTCCCTATAACTCTATTGAGTCAAGGTGTATTAGGAGGATTGAGATAGAAATGATATTCATATCTCCATAAGGTATTCTTTGAATTTATCTACCATGTACTTGCTACCTAAATTAGATCGAATTCATTTTATCTCAATTCAAGCTTTGGTTCTAAACCAAAATTAATGAAATCTTTGAACATTTCAAAGATTTCTTAGGTGAAGAGAAGAAATCTCATATCATACATAATCATCAACATATATCACATATCCATAATGTTTACTATGATATAGATGATCCGCATACATCAATATGTATGAGATCCTGAATACCTTGACATCTTACACCTTTCTCTGAAAATGATGTATTGGACATTTTACTTTGAATACAATATTCATAAGTATGTAAGTTTTGAAATTTAGACATTCTAAAGTTTCATCTCTTACTAGTCTATTGATCAGATCAATAGACAAATGTCCAAGGCTTGATGCTAGATCATTGTCAAATGATCTTCATCCTCCAATTGATCTTATAAAGGTTTTAATTTTCAGTATTAGAAATCTTAATGAACCATTCATTAATTTTCTAATTTAGTGGAGTCCACTAGATTTTAGATTACTATCTAAAATATCTCCATCATAACTCTTTATGATAGATTTATTACAGAATCATGTTTATTTCCAACATTCAGAAATAAACGATAAGTGTATTCTAATATCTAGGTCATAGAGATGTTCTCTAAGACTAAGGGCTCTCCCACTGAAATTATGAAGCCTTTCGATCCAATAGAGATTGTTGCAATAATTGCATCAATATCCATGTGGATAACTATAAACCTTTAAGATCAAATTTTCCAGTCTTCTAAAACATATGCAACCCATTGCAAGTGTTGTCAGAAGATTGAGATACAATTATTAGACTCTATCTTATCAAATAAGAAAGTCAATTTCAATGATTTATGTAGATTATTTTGATGCTCTATCCGAGTCCTTCTCTAAGGATTCTAGACAGACTTGATAGTCATACTATCAACACATCAACTTATTGAAGTTTTGGCATTCATTCAACTCTTTGGATGTCTTATGGAAGTCACAGAAGTCCAGTCAACTCTTTGACTTTCCTTTTTTCTTGGGTCCAACCCATGCTTCCACTGCGCTCCCTTTATCTATAAACAACCATTGCTTAAGATTAAGGATCTCTTATGTTAAATTCAAAAGAATTCAATGTAAGAGCATTTCAACACTTATACATGCTTCATTAAATTCATGCAATATGAATATTATGAAGCTTCATGAATAACTAGAGTATAGACAGTAGAATGATGACACTCATCATGTCTACATCCATTTAAACTCTTAAAACCATTAGTTCAGGTAGGTATCCAAACATTTTGAATACATCATCTCTTATAGAGCTACCATTCTGCATGATGCAGAGAACCATGTCACTCATGATTAAATGTCAAGAGCACATATGTATGCCAGAATATCTTCATTGATTTTATAAGGATTATTTGGCAATTGCGATCATCATCGACATGCTACTTCCAAAGTACATCCGATGAGGGATCAAGACTATAGAGATATACAAACCATAGGGTTGTAGTTCTATTATCTATTTTAATTATCATTCCTCATTAGTATGAGAAGATTTACATATTGCAACCACATTTATTATGTGTCCAACTACAAATACAGTATCTGGATCATGAGTCCAATCCATGATATTTTACTGGTTATCATTGAGTATAGCATTGAGTGTGTTTAATGAAGGACTATCTGAAATAAGAAATTTGCATAAGTATACATATATATATATATATATACATATTTTACTTTGATTTAGGAATTTTTATATCAAAGTTGTCTTGCCTTGTCAACACCGAAAGTTCATTCCCATAATCACTTTCAATGTAAGAGATATACTTACCATTATATCTCAAGCAAGATCTGGGATCTCCTTCCTTATCTTTGTTGCATCCCAATAATATGAGAACCTACAACTCGGATAAAAAGAAGCGGGAACACATTCCACCTTGCAAGTCCAACTTGCATCTCCCAATTCGGTCTTTAACACCCGGGCCCACCACCCTTAAGGCAATGTTGACCCATCATTAATTGAACCAACCGTCAACAGGAATACAACTCGCTATGCGCAATCCAATATCGTCCCAATAATATGAGGACCCGATATTGGGGTCACTACGCATACGTCCTTACTCTTTCGAGAAGCGAAGAGCCCGATCCAGATGCGCTTGCGTACGAGAGTTGTCACTTTGGACAGGCGTCTCCTGCATACAATCCTTGGCGACGGAACCCTCCGCCTTGACGGGAGACCATGGATGTCACTTATGTGATCCTCCATATCATATTCAAATTCTAATTATTCATTATGAATCATATTCATTATGACTAATTCTTCCAAGGGAAAAACATCTCTATTCATAATAGAGTATTATAATTTTAATAGGATTCCAATTAATCTAATCATATTAAATTAATGATCCAATTAATATCCAACAAATAATTTTTTTTAATGTTACTTGAATTATGGTATTATCTCAAATATATATTATTTCGAATTTTAATAATTAGAAATACATTATGATTTCTTAAGCATTATACTAACCCTACCCGCTGTCATGGTCAGTACCGACGAGAGTGGGGCGGACACATACGTTGCAACCCGCAACCCCAATGCTCTCCAACTAGACACCATATCCACCTCGGGAAAGGATAATGCCAAATAAATCATTTTGTACTTGAGATGATCATCGGTTCTTCAACCGAAATTATACCATATAATAATAATCAAAACAATTTTGATTAACATTATAATGAGATTTTCTAAACAAATCCCAAATCCTATTCAAGCAACATGTTTGTTGGAATGTAGATCATATATATCATGTAACCAATCCGGATCTAGATCACATCTAATCATTTATTGGTTAGGGAAAAGTCATTTAAGGACATAATTATCATCAAATATTTCACAAATATTTATTCATAATTATTCCAGGAAATTAAATATTTTAATTTCACTAATTGATTAAATGACAACCACTAGGTTCTTGATTAGGAAAGTATTTTCAGCAGTGACCCTCACTTACTAAAAATACCATATCTCAATCAATTTAAATCTAAATTAAGCAAAGTAAGTTCCTAAAGTTTGATAATTTGATTTACAACAGATCCTAAGTGATTTGCACGCATTTCAAGGTGTTTCAAATCCGCAATTAACATTTTAATTACGTCATGATCCGCAGTCCCCGAAACAGTGGATACATGTTCACTAAAATGAAATAACTTGAGAAAACAGAATCGAAATCACGTAAACTCAGATCCTATGGTTTCCTTATTTAATGAGGAACAAAATCCAATTATTATTTTCGTATTTAAACAATTTAAACAGTGCCGAAAATAATATCAAAACAGAGATGCGAAAATGAAATGCAAGAAAAACTTTCGCAAACCCTAATGAACCCAAGTCGTCCTCGGTTCATGGATCGTATCCAAAACCACCGACCTAAGTCTCTGATACCACTTGAGGGATATGGTTAGATCCTCAAGCACATCACGGAAGCATGATTGTCGTATCGGATACGACGAAGAACGACTAGTCATACTAGTTGTTCTATGCAGCGGAAATTAAAATTTTTTATGCGACGAAACAACATGATCCAAGAACACTTCTCGGATCGTTTCATCTAAACCACAAATAAGTATTAGGGTTACCTCTTCAAGCGTGGTTGCGATCAAGTCTCTAAACGAAGAGACCTCCTGTCTCAAGTCCGATCCGACGGAGTGGACGCTTGCGAGCGCAGGGATGAACCGCGTGCTTCTCGCAATCCATGTTGATGATCCAAGCGGCGGATCTCCTGATCTTGACACAAGAGATCCGACGTCATCTTCAGGAGCAAGACGCGCCGAAGTAGATGGAGTTCCACGAGCAAACCATCGGGCAGCATAACGACGACGCTGCGGCGATGGAGAACCTCTCTAGGGCATCCATGGTGGACGTACATGAGAGGGAGAGAGAGAAAGAGAGAATGAGAGAGAGATATATGCTTCTCAAGCATTTTGTAAAGAAGAGCAATGGGGTGCCTCTCCTTTTATAACATTTTGGGATCCATGGATCTCAATCCATGGGACAACACAAATCCAATGGCTCTCATTAATTGTGTTTCTTTCAATGGTCATGATTTGTTGCTAAAAACACAACAACAATTAATTTATTTAAATTAAATACATATTGAATAAATTATCAATATATAAATTAATTTAAATGAAATCAACATAGGAGATTTAGGAAGGAGGCATGCCTCCCTTCCATATAGGGGGTGGCGGCACTCCTTGAATCCAATTCAAGGAGGACGTCCATCCTCCTTAATTGGAAGGAGGCTCTCCTCTTCCTAATTCATGAGATCTTATATCATATGAAAATCTCCATTATTTACAACAACTATTATTGTAAATTATTCACACAAATAATTCATAATTATTTTGTGAACATTGCAATCATTCCATTGGAAATTTGTGAATCACATTCACAACCCAAAATGTAAATTACATTTTCAATTTAATGTTCAATGTGAATCCAATTCACATTAACATTTAATTGACAAATGTAAATTACAAACATCTCTCTCTTATATTTTATAAATCACATCTATAATATATTTGATTAATATGGATATTGCTATCCACATTATTCATATCCACGATAATTAAATCACATTTAATCATCTAGGATCTCTATTCTCTTGTGTCCAATTAATATGAATCACATTCACATTATTTATGTCTTTGATAATGACATCACATTTAATTATCTAAGACAACTCTATTTATAATATGAATCGAATTCATATTAATCATGATAATTAAATAACATTTAATTATCCATTTTCTCCGTGCTAGGATTATATATATCAACAAATAGTGCGCTTTCTCCGCGAATACTTGGAGATAAGGACATGGCGATTGTATTGTTCCACGTATAGTGACATGGATATTGAGATCATATCTCAAATCCAGATCGCGGGCCTCCCATAGATGCTTGATTAAATCAAGATCGTAAATCTAATCTTCTCATTACATCTGAATCACATTTACATCAATGTCTAACACTTGGACCAAGATCAGATCACTTCTCTACTGAGAGGAGTCACTAAAATCCAGACCCGTTTCATCACTCCCTAGGAATGGAAGCGTCATGGTTATACAATCGTTTACGATGACATCACCCTCAGGTATTCCCAATACCTGTACATCCTGCATACTGGAAGACTGGGCTACACGATAGAGGTGGTAGAGGCCGACGAGGGTGGACAGCGTGGCTCCCAAAATAGAAAGGGGGAGACCCTCGTGAACGGTGGGCGACGTGGGGTGCGGGGCTTACGGGAGGTAGGAGATGAAGTATCGACCGTTGGATCTGAAGATATGGGAAAAATCCTTAAGCACATCACGGAAGCGTTATGATCGCATCGATTGCGATCGGGAGCAACTAGTCGTACTAGTGACTTGATGCAGCAGAATTTAAAAAAAATATTTGATGAAGCCACATGATCCAAGAACACTTCTCGGATCATTTCATCTAAACCACAAACAAGTAATAGGATTACCTCTTGATGCGTGGTTGCGATCGAGTCTCTAAACGAAGAGACCTCCTGTCTCAAGTCCGATCCAACGGAGGAGACGCTTGCGAGCGCAGGGATGAATCGCGTGCTCCTCGCAATCCATGTTGATGATCCAAGCAGCAGATACTTTGATCTTGTCACACGAGATCCAACATCTTCTTCATGAGAGAGACGCACCGAAGGAGATGGAGATCCACGAGTAGATGATCCGGAAGCATAACGACGATGCTGCGTCGATGACGTCTCTCACAATGGCTCCATGGTAGGAGACCATTATAAGAGAGAGATAGAGACTTGGCGTGTAGAGAAAATAAGAGAGAGAGAGAGAGAAACTTGTCGAGTCGGTGCAAGTCGAATAGCAAGGCATCCTCTTCTTATATAGGATTTTGGGAGTCCATGGATCTCAATCCATGGACAACACATAATCAATGGTTGGGATGGATTTGTGTTTCTTTCAATGGCCAAGACGTTGTTGTAAAAAACACAACAACTAATGATTTAATGTAAATTAATTTCCATTGATAAATCAACAAAATTAATTCGAAATTAAATCATCTTTGATAAGAGGAAAATAATGAGGAGGACAAACCAATTTCCCCATAAGAGGGGACGACTACACTTCTCCTCATGGAGAGTTGTAGCCGTTCACTCCTCTTTGGTGGACTTGGTCTATATCTTCAAATTATCATGAGATCTCATTATCTCATGATATATATCATCATCTCTTGTTGACAATATTTTCACAAAAAAGAATTCCAAATTATCTTTTGAAAATATTAATCAAGCCATTGAAAAAATGTGAATCTCATTCACAACCCAAAACTAGATGTAATTATATTTTCAATTAATCATTCAATGTGAATCCCATTCACATTAACAATTAATCAACAAATATAAAACACAATATGCTCTCTAATATATTATAAATCACATTTATAATATATATATATATATATATATGATTAATATGGATAGTGCTATCAACATTATTCATATCCATGATAATTAAATCACATTTAATCGTCTTGGATCTCTTTTCTCATGTGCCCAAATAACATGAATCACATTCACATTATTCATATCTTTGATAATTAAATCACATTTAATTATCAATCTTCTCGATGATTGGATACTTATATCAACAATGAAATTATCCATGAACTCTTTCAAGGATAATGCGCTTTCTCCATGGATACTTGGAGTTAAGGACAAGACGATTGTATTGTTCCACGTATAGTGACTTGGATATTGAGATCACATCTCCAATCGAGATCTCGGGCCTCCTATAGATGCTTGATTAAATCAAGACCGCAAATCTAATCTTCTTATTGCATCTGAATCACATTCAGATCAATGTCCAACATTTGGACCAAGATCAGATTACTTCTCTACTGATAGGAGTAACTAAAATCCAGTCCCGTTTCATCACTCCCTAATAATGGAAGCGTCATGGTTATACAATCGTTTATGATCACATCACCCTTAGGTATTCCCAATACCTGTACATCCTGCATATAGAAGACCCAGATTAAACCCGAAGTACTGGATCAACTTTATACTATCTACTTCATGGTTTTATCAATAAGTTTCTCATTCGATCATTAGGAGTTGGTATCAATCATACACTTTCCAAAAGCGTATATCATACCTAGGTCTTGATTATATACTTTCCAAAAGTATATATCAAACCTACAAATTCAGTCAAGCTTCTAAAGCGAGACGACCATCCGCATGGAATTTGATTCTTCCCAATATCTCATGAGTGAGCTCATACCTTCTTGTTAAGTAACTGAACCTGTATGATTCCTTTGAGAGATCGTATTACTCATATGCCCTTATATGCACACCAACGCGCTGGTGTATAGACCTTGGTTAGGTCATCAACCTATTGGTCTGCCAAATGTACATACTCAGACATATAGTAACACATCTGTCTCCGGTCGGAGGATGCGTGCCTGTATTGTGACAGCATACGATATAGGACTTTGGTTATCTCGATCTCGTTAAGTCAACCCATTGACCTAACTAATCTGACACCTCCGAATCTCTATTACTATGCAGAGGACCTGCATCAAGAGGTCGGTCAGATATCAACCTAAAGAGATAAGGATTGCCATCTCCTACTCAGGTTGGAGATCATCTCTTAACAATCATTTGACGGTGCTTGATGAGTGCTCAATCTAACTCTTTAGATATTTATCCAAGCACTAGCCTCTATGATTCAATAGTTGAACCAACAGCTGTATGATCATCAAGATGGCTATGCTACATAACCCTAATTGTACTAAGGGACCTATTATGGAAATTATTCATTCTTCATTTCAGATCAGGGAATGATATGTGCAATAATATTTATTGCATAATGGCTTGCCATGGGCTCGCATTTCCAACATGAACCTGGGAGGGAATTGGGGTCTTTGGTGTCATCTGTTGGTCCTGGTTACGAGAAACACGTTTCAGATCGGTTCTCATATCCATATAGTCATTCTGGATATGTTGGACCCTATCAGTCAGGGTCTGGATTGCCAAGTTGAGGGACTCCAATTCGGTGGGCTGGGCTGGTTGATGCTGATCTGAAGATGAGGTCCTATACTGGCCCTGCTGGCCATGCCGATACTGCTATTGCTGATGGGATGGTGACGGGCACTGCTGCTGTTGGTGCTACGGAGGTTGGTACCCTCGTTCATGCCTGGACTGAACAAAGCACGGTGCGGGGACGGAGCTGTTTTCCTGGTAAGCTAGGGAAGGTCGGTGTCTCTGACCATTCTCTATCCCTGACTGTCTGCTTATGGGGTCATGGCTATACCACAGCCCGTTGATCTCGAACACCTGCGGAGGCTCCTCGTATCCTGTCTCCACTTGTGTGGGTGCATGCTGGTCCTGTTGTGTGTAAGTCTGCTCCTCTACCCAGCTACTCTGAAGCCCCGGTGCTGGTTCCTGTACAAGATGGACTCGTTGTACTGGTATAGGTGGTGCAGAAGGGGCAAGTAGCTTTATCTTAGCTACCCTCTCAGTAAGTTCCTCCACTTGCTTCAACAATTTCGAGAGAGACTCAAGGTCAGTGACCCTCTTGTGAATCTGCTCGACCATAGTTAACTTTTCCACGATTATCCCCATGCTAGGGATAAGGTCGTCAGTCAGATTTGTTACAATCCTCCGGGTTGTCTCGTTGGTGAGGCTCGAAGGAGGCAACTGATAGGCCTTGGTGGCCTGCGACCTGCTTGTTTCCGCCATCTGCTCCAAGATTTTCCATACAGCATTTTCATTCTTGTTCAGATAACTTCCTCCACAGGAAGCACTGACTAACCTCTGCATCTCCGGGGTCAGGCCACAGAACAAGGTCTGGACTAAGATCGCCTTTGAAATGCCATGACACGGGCATTTCTGAATGAGGTCATTAAACCTATCCCAGGCTTCATGGAATGGTCTGTTGGGTCCCTGAGAAAAGCTTGCGATATTTGTTCTCATGTGATTAATCCTACTGAGTAGGTAGAAAATTTTTAGGAAAAGGTCCTTGAACTGCATCCAGGTTGTACACATCACCCCTAGGTTCTTCAGCCAATGTGCTGCCTTATCTCCTAAGGCAAATGGGGTGGCCTTCAGCCGAATCCAACCCTAGGGTGACTAAGGTTGTTGCAAACCAGTTCGAGGTCTCTGAGGAAGGCATATGGTTATTCGTTTGCATTTCCATTAAACTTCGGAAGCAGGCTAAGAAAGTGGGGCTTGAGCTCGAAAGCTTCGGGGGGAACCGTAGGTGCCAACCAACTGTAAATCTCATTTTCTACTGGGTTATAAGCATCAACCATTAGTCGGTCGATTCCTCCTGCTGTAATGATCTAGCCCATCCTTGCTGTGAGATCATCATTCTGTTGTTCGATTATAGCTAGGCGAGTCAGGATTGCTTAGAGTGGGTCATCTCTGTGCTCTTCCTCATCCGGAGGTCGCTTTGGTGGTATCTTGTCCTCTATCCCTGGGTAAAGAATATGGTCTTGGTTAGAGGATATATCAAGTAAGGGGTTCTTACCGAGGCGATGGTCTTCCTCGATAAGCTCAGAGGAGATGACAGGGTTGGTTTGAGAGTAACCACCCTGGGTGTAAGGGATCCAGAACTCAAGAGGGTCATGAGCTCTGGGTAGTCCAATTGGACCGGTAAAGATGAGTTTTGTGGGGGGATCAAAGAGAGATTGGAGAATAATGAGTTGATATCCCCCTAGTCCGTCATCTTGGATTGTTAGGAAGAATCGGGAGTTCTAAGTGAAGATAGGATATTACTCCTACCTGAAGCAAACAATTCACTCCAAATCTTGTATTTTCACACTCAACACGGTGAAGGACCCGAAACCGAGTTCAATTAATCTGGTTGATTTTAAGTGTGATTTTCAAGCAAATAGCAAAGGTTACATGGACTAGAGGAAAGTCGGCTCAAAGCCGGATGCGTCTTCCCTGTTTAACCTATCGCTTAAGATACCTGCGTCCTTCCTTTCCTCGCTCCTATCCCATGTTGATGGATTCAAAGACCAAGCCCCTATCTACCTGCAAGCAGGCGGAGGCTAACAAGGCTAGAACATCACTCCGAGGGGCTACTAGAAACTTGTCGCGAAGTACCGCTGGTTCACCCCTGATTACCTGTGAACATGCGGAGGTTACTTGGTACTAGTTAGTGAATCTAAAAATATTCAACTCATGATATTTGCTAGGATCAGTTGGTACGTGATATGGAAGGTGGGGATTTGGTCTCTGCCTTAAGGTGTTCACACACACTCAAGTACCCTCACTCAGCCTGAAAACAAGGTCGGGGTTAATCTCCCGCAAGCAGAATTTCCAATTTTATTGAATTTTTTGGTCAATAATGTTAGCAGTCCTGGTTTTAAGTTAGGTTATCCCTGGTTTAGTCCAATACACACAGCACACCTATCGTCTTGTTCCAATTTCCTTTTACTTAAGTTAGGAAAACCAAGAGAGAGAAATCGAGAAAAGCCGATGCACGAAAAAGCAATGATGCGTATGCTGAGTGTAGAATAATTACGGTGATCCCTTCGCTTTTATGCCGGATGTAGAACAAAATTGAAAGCTTTTATACTACATGCAAATGCAGACGACAAAATCCGCTCCTAAACTAGAAGTTCTATTAGCGAGTGAAGCACATGTTGATTTGGCTAGATATGCGGTCTAAGTGCGTCTTTTAAGTAATGTGTGGTCCTAGAAAATTACAAGCACAAGCAAATCCTAGAGTGACTCGAGGAGCCGCTAGTGCAAGCCTATTCTAAAAATTCATCCATACAACAGACAGGGACACGGTTCTACTATTTTTACACACACGAGAATCCAAATGGGAACTGCTGGAAATAATGCAAAAATAATGAAGAAGGAAAAATTACATTTCCTCACAAATCCCTCAAAAAGTTCAAAGATACAAGTTCCTCGAAGCGTCTTCGACTCCTCGTGTTCCTCGCACAAAAACAAATTGAGGTCAGATAGAGAACGATACAAAAATACAAAATTAAAGGATAGAAAAATATTCACAAGAAACCGGGGGTCAGACTACCCGGGGATAGAAAATCAGACACTAAAAAATCAACTACAAATTAATCTAAGTCGTACCTCCCTGACAACGATGCCATTTTGACGAGCGTGTTACTACCCTTGTTAATTCAATCAAATTAATGGTAAAATTAATCGTTGTGTTATTCGTTGCATTCGGATAATAAAAGCTAATCAAAAACCACTTTCAATTAGAGTCAAATTAATTTTAGCGACATTTTTTTTACTTGGGCAAGCCCAAAGTCGAACTCTGGGTGGCAACTGTCTCCTTAGGTATATTTTTAAGCAAATTTCCAAGGTCGGATTTTCAGAAGATATTTCTGGTCTTTTTCAATATATTTTATGCAAGGCACATGCAAAATCGGTCCAATTTACAAGTTAAATCAGAAAGATGGTCAAATCGAGTCCAAAAATATGATATTTGACCATATGGTGAAATGCAATGAAATTAAGCTACTCTAATTTTTTTATAATTTTCTGACACTATATGAATTTACTATGAATTAAAAATGAATGCAAGGTGATTTTAACTAAACTAATTTTAATAAATACCAAATCACAATATTTCTAGATATAAAAATTATCCTAGATAAATCTAAATGTTAAGAATCCAGGAAAATTAATAAACCTAAATTTCTATGTGAAATGGACCAATTACAAATTAATTAAGGAAATCACAAAATGTTTTATTCAGGCTTTGGGATGCGTGCAAATGAGATGACTTTTGGAAACAATGTAAACTTAATTACCCTAAGTCTAATGAGATTTTTTGGTGATTTTTGGTCACAGAGAGCTTACTACAAATTAAAATGCATAAATGGGCAAGATATGACAAAATTCCACCAATTAATTAATAATAAAATCCACTACTTTCACAAAAATATGTCAAGTGTCACATCAAAAACAAGACGAATTAAGCTACACAATGCAATTTTCAAACTTAAAAAATGAGTTGAAATGAATGCCTATTTATGTGTGCAAAGATAGGGGCCTAACTGCAATTACAGGAAATAAAATTGATAAACGTTTAACATGCTGACAGCGACTAATGTGCAATTACCTATAATGAGGGGGGTATGTATGCAAAATACCCAAAGAACACGTTCGCCTCATGTGGGGGCTCCTGGCAGGGACTGGAATGCAAATATAAAAATCTCTAGGAGCCTTGCTGCAAAATACTCAGGCCGCATGTGAAAACCACGTGGGGTCCCAGGCTCGGTTGGCTTCTTAGGTTCGGGCTGAGGCTCGGGTGACTCTGGAGGCTCGGACTCGGCTCGAGGGATCCAAGCCTGATGGTCGGGGAAGAGGCTCGGAGTAGGCGACGTGGCTCGCTGTAGACCACTGGATCAAGTAAGGATCCAACGACCTTTAAAGCTCTGGAGATTGGCGATGTGGCACGATCAGGTACGTAGGATCCTCCTGATCCTACGGCTGTGGAATGAAGGCGACGTAGCGTCCTCCGGACCGTCCGATCAAGGAGATCGGACGACTGATACTCTTCATCTTCAACCGGTCTGCCTCCTATTGCGGCGGAGATGGATGGACTCCGGTGAAGAGGCTCTGGCTTCGCCTCCTCCTCTGATCGTTGGAGAGAATCGTCGGTGGCTCTCGAATAGCTAGAACAAATCATGAAGGTGCTACGGAACCGGAGGAGGTCTCAACTGAGGCTGAGATGGTCTGGAGAGTAGCATCGATGAAGCTCGAATGGAGCCCCAATGAGGTTCTGACCAGTCAAAGTTGAAGTACCTGCAGGGGTTAGTGGAATATCCAAGGCATCGAAATGTGCGCGTGGGATGCTCGTGAATGCGGGGAGAGGCCTGAGGGGCTAGGAGGTAGTCCGGTGATCGAGGTCTACCAAGGTGGCGGAGCTTGCGTCGGCGGGAAGTGGCGTTCGTTATCGGAGAAGATGAAATAGTGCGCGAAGAAGCTAGCTTTGAGGCGAAGCTCGGAGGATGGCCGTAGGGGCGTGAAGTGGAGTGTGGACGGTGAATAAAATAGGAGAAAAATCAAGAAAAAGAAGAAGAAGATCGGGAGAAGAATGGAGATGTCTACCTGGGGAATGGAAGCTCAAGTGATGCTTCCAGTCGTCACTCGAGGGACGGTAGAGGGCCCGAGCTCAAGCAGCTCGTCGGAGGAGCTGCAGCACAGCGTGGCAACATCATGGATCTCGCCAGAGGTGAAGGCCTATCTTCGTTCGGTTTTACTCTCAATCGCTGTCACCAATGGGTAGCTCTGAGCTCTAGGACACCTCTCGCAATGGCGGATGGGGGTGATGATAGCGGAGGAAGAGTATTTATAGGTTGGAGATGGCGGTGACAGAAGGTGGAGGACGATGTTGGTGGAGGTTGTGGGATGACATGGGTGGAGTTCATGGTGATAGAGGAGATCGGAGAGGATGAGGGAAGAATGGGCTACACGATAGAGGTGGTAGAGGCCGACGAGGGTGGATAGCGTGGATCCCAAAATAGAAAGGGGGCGACCCTCGTGCACGGTTGGCGACGTGGGGTACGGGGCTTGCGGGAGGTAGGAGATGAAGTATCGACCGTTGGATCTGAAGATACGGGAAAAATCCTCAAGCGCATCATGGAAGCGTGATGATCGCATCGATTGCGATCGGGAGCAACTAGTCGTACCAGTGGCTCGATGCAGCGAAATTTAAAAAAAATATTTGATGAAACCACATGATCCAAGAACACTTCTCGGATCATTTCATCTAAACCACAAACAAGTAATAGGATTACCTCTTGAAGCGTGGTTGCGATCGAGTCTCTAAACGAAGAGACCTCCTGTCTCAAGTCCGATCCAAGGGAGGAGACGCTTGCGAGCGCAGGGATGAATCGCGTGCTCCTCGCAATCCATGTTGATGATCCAAGCAGCGGATCCCTTGATCTCGTCACACGAGATCCAACATCTTCTTCATGAGAGAGAAGCACCAAAGGAGATGGAGATCCACGAGTAGATGATCCGGAAGCATAACGACGATGCTGCGTCGATGACGTCTCTCACAATGGCTCCATGGTGGACGACCATTATAAGAGAGAGATAGAGACTTGGCGTGTAGAGAAAATAAGAGAGAGAAAGAGAGACTTTTCGAGTCGGTGCAAGTCGAATAGCAAGGCATCCTCTTCTTATATAGGATTTTGGGAGTCCATGGATCTCAATCCATGGACAACACATAATCAATGGTTGGGATGGATTTGTGTTTCTTTCAATGGCCAAGACGTTGTTGTAAAAAACACAACAACTAATGATTTAATGTAAATTAATTTCCATTGATAAATCAACAAAATTAATTCGAAATTAAATCATCTTTGATAAGAGAAAAATAATGAGGAGGAAAACCAATTTCCCCATAAGAGGGGACGACTACTCTTCTCCTCATGGAGAGTTGTAGCCGTTCACTCCTCTTTGGTGGACCTGGTCTATCTCTTCAAATTATCATGAGATCTCATTATCTCATGACATATATCATCATCTCTTATTGACAATATTTTCACAAAAAATAATTCCAAATTATCTTTTGAAAATATTAATCAAGCCATTGAAAAAAATGTGAATCTCATTCACAACCCAAAACTAGATGTAATTATATTTTCAATTAATCATTCAATGTGAATCCCATTCACATTAACAATTAATCAACAAATATAAAACACAATATGCTCTCTAATATATTATAAATCACATTTATAATATATATGATTAATATGGACAGTGCTATCCACATTATTCATATCCATGATAATTAAATAACATTTAATCATCGTGGATCTCTTTTCTCATGTGCCCAAATAACGTGAATCACATTCACAATTTTCATATCTTTGATAATTAAATCACATTAAATTATCTTAGATATCTCTCCTTATAATATGAATCAAATTCATATTATCCATGATAATTAAATCACATTTAATGATCAATCTTCTCGATGCTTGGATACTTATATCAACAATGAAATTATCCATGAAGTCTTTCAAGGATAATTCGCTTTCTCTGTGGATACTTGGAGATAAGGACATGACGATTGTATTGTTCCACGTATAGTGACTTGGATATTGAGATTACATCTCCAATCCAGATCTCGGGCCTCCCATAGATGCTTGATTAAATCAAGACCGCAAATCTAATCTTCTTATTGCATCTGAATCACATTCAGATTAATGTCCAACATTTGGACCAAGATCAGATTACTTCTCTACTGATAGGAGTCACTAAAATCCAGTCCCGTTTCATCACTCCCTAAGAATGGAAGCGTCATGGTTATACAATCGTTTATGATCACATCACCCTTAGGTATTCCCAATACCTGTACATCTTGCATACTGGAAGACCCAGAATAAATCCAAAGTATTAGATCAACTTTATACTGTCTAATTCAGGGTTTTATCAATAAGTTTCTCATTTGATCATCGGGATTTGGTATCGATCGTATACTTTCAAAAAGCTTATATCATACCTAGGTCTTGATCATATACTTTCCAAAAATATATATCAAACCTAAAATTTCAGTTAAGATTCCAAAGCAAGACGACCGTTCATGGAATTTGATTCTTCCCAATATCTCATGAGTGAGCTCATGTCTTCCGATTCTGTAGTGAACCTGTATGATCCCTTTGAGAGATCATATTACTCATATGCCCTTATATATACACCAGCGCGCCAGTTTATAGACCTTGGTTAGGTCATCAACCTATTGGTTTGCCAAATGTACATACTCAGACATATAGTAACACATCTGTCTCCGGTCAGAGGATGCATGCCTATATCGTGACAACATAGAACATATGACTTTGGTTATCTCGATCTCATTAAGTCAACTCTTTGACCTAACTAATCTGACACCTCTGAATCTCTATTCCTATGCAGAGGACCTGCATTAAGAGGTCGGTCAGATATCAGCCTATGTGAGAAAGGATTGCCATCTCCTACTCAGGCTGGAGATCAAATCTTAACAATCATTTGTCGGTGCTTGATGAGTCCTCAATCTAACTCTATAGATATTCATCCAAGCACCAGCCTTTATGATATAATAATTGAATCAACATCAGTATGATCATTAAGATAGCCATGGTACATAACCCTAATTGTACTAAGGGACCTATTATGCAAATTAGTTATTCTTCATTTCAGATCAAGGAATGATATTCAATAACATTTATTGCATAATGTCTTGCTGTGGGCTCGCATGTCCAACAATCTCTCACTAGCCCAAAGAGCCATTAATGGGCCAATCATTTAAACCCACACTCATGTGACAATCATAGGCTATTTAGAAAATAGCTATGTAAGTTGATCAGTCACTCTGTTCCTAAAAGACTATGCCAAGTCCTTTTACGACACTTGCATATCCCCAGGTAACAGTGCTCGCATCCAAAGCGAATGTTGCATCTTATGCAACCAATACTCAATCTTGTAAGTTATAGTGTCCTTCACACTACAACTTAATAATTATCATAACCAGTATTTCCATAATCCTTATTAGAATACCATTATTCCTGGAGATCACTATCTCTTAAGGAATCCACAGTTAAGACCTTTTAGATCTCAATCTATAAAGTCTTAAGTTTTTGAAGATAAGACTTTGAGATCATTATTTCTAAGCCTTGTCATCTTTGAAGATTTTGTTATTACTACAATCAAGTGTTTTCTCTCCATAGTAGGATTAGCAACTCTTTACTACTCCCTCTACATGGCAGATATCTGGTTCTTGTACACACTTAACTTCTCGTAATTGATGCACAAATGCAAGCAGTTCTAGCATTCACTTCCTCAACTTTTTGAGGTTTTATCCCGTTAGATAGGTCAGTACCATATCTTAAGGAAAGGAAGCCTTCCTTGGGGTTTTCCAAGAATGCAACATGTACAGTCCTAATACCCTCTTTTCTTTGCTTCTGAACAACTTCAGGTTTAAGATCTAAGAGGTATTCTCGAGATCATATCTCAAGGTATGGAATAGCCAGTCTCTAAAACACTTATTATCATCCTTATATCATTCTAAATGATTAGTATATTAACTACATTTAGCACGATGAACACAAAGGAACTCCCACTAAGCTTCACATGGATCATTAATAATCTATCTGAAATCATAACATTTATAATTTCATCAAATCTTATGTTCCAACAAGAAGCTTTTTGAGTCCATAGATGAATTTCTTTAGCTTTCACAACTTACTTTCCCCAATCATGAAGCCCTGGGACTACTTCATGTGAATATCCTCAGAGAGGCATTCATAGAGGAATGCAATCTTGACTTCCATCTCGAAGATGTCAAATCCAAGTGTTGTAGCTATAGTTAGCAATAATCCGATGGGTTTAAGCATGGTTACTGAAGAGCAAGTCTCATCGCAAGCAATGTCTATTCTTCCAGTGTGTAGCTCATGGCTACAAACCTAACTTTGAAGGTCTCTACCTTATCATCATATTCCCTTTCTCTTGAAGATCCATTACACCTTTATTGGTCTTACCCATATAGGTGGATCCTCGAGGGTCCATATACAACACTTGTATATGAAGTCTACTTTAGACTTTATTGCCAAAATCTATCTTTCCATGTCATGATCCTCAGGAGCTTCATCACATGAAGTCCGATCATTGTCAGACTTAACTGACATATGGCATACATCCTGAAACTCATTTGAAGATGTATTAATGTTTCATCTTTAATTATCCTTTTAGTTTCCGATTTCAGGAGCCTCATTATCATCTCAAGATTAAATGAGCTCCTTTACTTCATTTTCTTCTTGATTCTCAAGAGTCTCAGCCTTTAAGAAACACATTCTCACAGATGAGATATTTTAAGAATCTCAAGGTCATAAAGTAGGTATCCTATACCATCCTTTATTTTCATAATGAAGTAGCACTCTATAGTGCTTAATTCCAGCTTACTTACATAGAATCTTATTAAAGATATATAGTGTAGTCTCTACTACATATATACCTGGAAACTAAGAGGTAATTATGATAAAATTCATCATTGATCAAATCATGTCACACATGATCCAATTGTATCTCCCTACAACTCCATTGATTTTGGGTGTGTTAGGAGGATTGAGATAGAAATGATATTCATATCTTCATAAGGTATTCTTTGAATTCATCTAATAGGTACTTTCTACCTTGGTTAGATCAAATTCATTTAATCTTCCTTTAAACTTTAGTTCTAAACCAAAATTGTGAGATCTTTGAACATTTCAAAGGTTTCTCAGGTGAAGAGAAAAAATCTCATATCATACATAATCATCAATAGATATCATATATCCATGATGTTCACTATGATATAGATGATCTACATACATCAATATGTATGAGATCACGAATACCTTGACATCTTACACTATTCCCAGAGAAGCATGTATTGGACATGTTCACTTTGAATACAATATTCACAAGTATGTAAGATTTGAACCTTCAGACAATCTAAAGGTCAATACCTCACTAGTCTATTGATCATGTCAATAGATATAAGTCCAATACTCGATGCCAGATCATTGTCCAATGATCTTCATCCTCCTACTGATATTTTAAAGGTTTAATTTTCAATATTAGAAATCTTAATGAACCATTCATTAATTTTCTAATTTTCTGAAGTCCACTAGATGTTAGATTACTATCTGAAATATATCCATCATAACTCTTTATGATAGTTCTATCTCAGAATTCATGTTTATTTCCAACATTTAGAAACAAACAATGAGTGTATTCTAATATCTAGGTCATAGAGACATTCTCCAAGACTAAGGGCTCTCACTGAGAATATGAACTATCTATCCAACAGAGATTGTTGTAACAATTACAACAATATCCGTGTAGATGGCTACTAAACCTTAAGACCAAATTTTTTCAATCTTCTAAAACATATGCAACAATTGCAAGTGTCATTAGAAGAATGAGATACAATTATTAGACTTTAATCATATCTTATAAGAAAGTCAATTTCAATGATCAAATGTAGATTATTTCGACGCACTATCCGAGTCCTTCTCTAAGGATCCTATATAGTCTAGATAGTTATACTATCAATACATCGACTCATTGCAGTATTGGCATTCATCCAACTATCTGGATGCCATATGGAAGTCATAGAAGTAGGTCAACTCTTTGACTTTCCTTCTTCTTGGGTCAGACCCATGCTTCCACTGCACTCTCTTTATCTATGAACAACCATTGCTCAAGACAAATGATCTCTTATATAGAACTCAAAAGATTCCAGTATAAGAGAACTTCAACATTTATACATGCTTCATTAAATTCATATAAAATGATTATTATGAAGCTTCATGTATGACTTGAGTATAGATAGTAGAATGATGACACTCATCATATCTACATACATCTTAACTCTTAGAGACTTAGGTTTAGGTAGGTATTCAAACATTTTGAATACATCATCTGTTTCGAGCCACCATTTTGCATAATGCAAGGAACCATGTCAATCATGATTAAATGTCTAGAGCACATATGTATGCCAAAATATCTTCTTTGATTTTATAAGGATTATTTAACAATTGCGATCATCATCGACATGTCACTTCCAAAGTACACTCGATGAAAGATCAAGACTATAGAGACATACGAACCCTAAGGTGATGTCTTATTGTCTTATTTAATTATCATACCTCACTATGTTGAGGAAACTTGCACATTGCAACCACATACATTATGTGTCCAATTGCAAGTATAATATCTGGATCATGAGTCCAATCCATGATATTTTACTGGCTATTATTGAGTATAATATTGAGTGAGTTTAATGAAGGATTATCTGAAATAAGAAATTTGCATAAGTGTATATATGTTATATATACATATTTTACTTTAATTTAGGAGTTTTTATATCAAAGTTGTCTTGCCTTGTCAACACTGAAAGTTCATTCCCTTAATCACTTTCAATGTAAGAGATATACTTACCATTATATCTCTAGCAAGATCTGGGACCTCCTATCCTATCTTCGTCACATCCCAATAATATGAGAGCCTGCGACTCCGACAAAAAGAAGCAGGAACAAATTCCGCCTTGCAAGTCCAACTTGCATTTCCCAATTCGTTCTTTAACACCTGGGTCCACCTCCCCTAAGATGGCGTTGACCCGTCATTAATTGAACCAACCGTCAACAGGCTTAATACTCGCTATACGCAATACAATATCACCCCAATAATATGAGGACCCAATATTGGGGTCACTACGTATACGACCTTACTCTTTCACGAAGCAAAGAAAAATCATATACTGGATCTGTCACTTCGGACAGGTGTCTCCCATATACAACATTTGGCGACAAAATCCTTTGCCTTTATGGGAGACCATGGATGTCACTTATGTGATCCTCCACCTCATATTCAAATTGTAATAATTAATTATCGTGAATCATATTCACATAATTAATTCTTTCAAGGGAAATACACATCTATTCATAATAGAGTGTTTTTAATTAGATATAATCAATCTAATCACATTAAATTAATTATCAATCCAATTATCAGTCAACAAACTTGATTATTACTTGAATAATAGGTATAATCTCAAAGTACGTATCATTCGAATTTTAATAATTAGAAAAATACACTTCTATTTCTCAGGCATTATCGAGTCCCAACCCGCTGTCATCGCCAGTACCGACGAGAGTGGGACGGACCACATACGTTGCAACCCTCTACCCCAATGCTCTCCGAGTAGACACCATATCCACCTCAGGAAAAGATAATGCCAGATAAATTATTGTGTACTTTGAGATGCTCATCGGTTTTTCAACCGAAATTATACCATATAATATACATCAAAACAATTTTGATTATATTAAAAGAAGATTTTCTAAACAAATCCCCAATCCTATTCAAGCATTAGGATTTTGCATGTAAAAGTTGTCCTACAACTATTGTAGGATATACTGAGGTTTTGCATGAAAATATGAACCAATTATGATCAAGATCAAATATCTTATCATTTTAGTAGTGAAATGTCATTCAAGGAATTGATTATCATCTTTAAATATTTCAAAAATATTTATCAATATTCATTTCAGAAAATAAACAATTAATTTTCATCAATTTATTTGGATGACTATCACAAGGTTTTGGATAATCGTGCAATTTCCAGCAGTAACCCTTACTAACTAAAAATAGCATATCTCATTCATTTTAAATCTAAATTAAGCAAAATCAATTTGCAGAGATTGATAACTTGATTTAAAAACGAAATCATTTGATAAACACGCATTTCCAGGCGTTTTAAAACTGTAATTAACATCTTAATTACGTCTCTAATCGCCATCCCCGAAACAGTGGATATATGGTTAATAAAACAACCGTATCTTGAGCAAACGGAATCCAAATTATGCAAACTCAAATCCTACTATTTCCTTGATTAATGGGGAACATTATATAATTTTAAATTTCGTGTTTAAACATTTTAAACAGGGCCAAAATTTTATCACAAGACAGGGCTGCGAAAAACGAAATGCTAAAATCTTCACGAACCCAAACGAGCCAAAATCTTCGTAGGTTCATGGATCTAATACAAAACCTTCAACTACCTGGCTCTGATACCAATTGAATATATGTAAAAATCCTCAAACGCATCATGGAAGCATGATGATCGCATCGAATGCGATCAGGAGCGACTAGAAGTACTAGTTGCTCGATGCAGCGGAATTTAAAAAAAATTATTTAATGAAACCACATGATACAAGAACACTTATCGGATTGTTTCATCTAAACCACAAACAAGTAATAGGATTACCTCTTGAAGCGTGGTTGCGATCGAGTCTCTAAACGAAGAGATCTCCTGTCTCAAGTTCGATCCAACGGAGGAGATGCTTGCGAGCGCGGGGATGAATCGTGTGCTCCTCGCAATCCATGTTGATGATCCAAGCAGCGAATCCCCTGATCTCGTCACACGAGATCCAACATCTTCTTAACGAGAGAGACGCACCGAAGGATGTGGAAATCCATGAGTAGATGATCCGGCAGCATAACGACAATGCTGCATCGATGTCGTCTCTCACAATGGCTCCATGGTGGACGACCATTATAAGAGAGAGATAGATATTTGGCATGTAGAGAAAATAAGAGAGAGCGAGAGAGACTCATCGAGTCGGTGCAAGTCGAAGACCAAGGCATGCCTCTTCTTATATAGGATTTTGAGAGTCCATAGATCTCATGAACAACACATAATCAATGGTTGAGATTGATTTGTGTTTCTTTCAATGGCCAAGACGTTGTTGTAAAAAACACAACAACTAATGATTTAATGTAAATTAATCTCCATTGATAAATCAACAAACTTAATTCGAAATCAAATCATCTTTGATAAGAGAAAAATAATGAGGAGGACAAACCAATTTCCCCATAAGAGGGGACGACTACTCTTCTCCTCATGGAGAGTTGTAGCCATCCACTCCTCTTTGGTGGACTTGGTCTATCTCTTCTCTTGTTGACAACATTTTCACAAAAAAATTCCAAAATGTCTTTTGGAAAATATTAATCAAGCCATTGAAAAATGTGAATCTCATTCACAACCTAAAACTAGATGTAATTATATTTTCAATTAATCATTCAATGTGAATCCCATTCACATTAACAATTAATCAACAAATATAAAACACAATATGCTCTCTCTAATATATTATAAATCACATTTATAATATATATATATATGATTAATATGGATAGTTCTATCCACATTATTCATATCCATGATAATGAAATCACATTTAATCATCTCAGATCTCTTTTCTTAAGTGCCCAAATAACATGAATCACATTCACATTATTCATATCTTTGATAATTAAATCACATTTAATTATCTTAGATATCTCTCCTTATAATATGAATCAAATTCATATTATCCATGATAATTAAATAACATTTAGTTATCAATTTTCTCGATGCTTGGATAATTATATCAACAATGAAATTATCCATGAATTCTTTCAAGGATAATGCCCTTTATCCGCAAATACTTGGAGATAAGGACAGGGCGATTGTATTGTTCCATGTATAGTGACTTGGATATTGAGATCACATCTCAAATCCAGATCTCGAGCCTCCCATAGATGCTTGATTAAATCAAGACCACAAATCTAATCTTCTTATTGCATCTGAATCACATTCAGATCAATATACAACATTTGGACCAAGATCAGATTACTTCTCTACAAAGAGGAGTAACTAAAATCCAGACCTGTTTCATCACTCCCTAAGAATGGAAGGGTCATGGTTTTACAATCGTTTATGATCACATCACCCTCAGGTATTCCCAATACCTGTACATCCTACATACTGGAAGATCCAGAATAAACCCGAAGTATTAGATCAACTTTATACTGTCTACTTCAGGATTTTATCAGAAAGTTTATCATTTGATCATTGGGATTTGGTATCGATCGTATACTTTCCAAAAGCATATATCATACCTAGGTCTTGGTCATATACTTTCCAAAAGTATATATCAAACCTACAAATTCAGTAAAGCTTCCAAAGCGAGATGATCATGCACAGATCTTGATTTTTCCCCATATTTCATGAGTTAGCTCATGTCTTCCGGTTTACTAGTGAACCTGTATGATCCCTTTGAGAGATTGTATTACTCATATGCCCTTATATACACACCAACGCGCCGGTATATAGACCTTGGTTAAGTCATCAACCTATTGGTCTGCCAAATGTACATACTCAGACATATAGTAAAACATCTGTCTCCGGTCAGAGGATGCATGCCTATATCGTGACAGTATACAACATAGGACTTTGGTTATCTCGATCTCGTTAAGTCAACTCTTTGTCCTAACTAATCTGACACCTCTGAATCTCTATTCCTATGCAGAGGACCTGCATCAAGACGTCGGTCAGATATCAACCTATGTGAGAAAGGATTGCCATCTCCTACTTAGGCTGGAGATCACATCTTAACAATCATTTGGCGGTGCTTGATGAGTCCTCAATCTAACTCTTTAGATATTCATCCAAGCACCAGCCTCTATGATTCAATAATTGAATAAACAGTTGTATGATCGTTAAGATAGCCATGGTACATAACCCTAATTGTACTAAGGGACCTATTATGCAATTTAGTTATTCTTTATTTCAGATCAAGGAATGATATTCGCAATAACATTTATTGCATAATGGATCGCCGTGGGCTCGCATGTCCTACAGGACCGAGCGATCCAATGATCAGGAGAAGGACGGAAGCGAAAGGTGAGGATTAGATCGGCGGAGCAAAATCGAAGGCGCCGAGCGCACCATGTGACGGGCGTGGGTAGAGGCAGTAGCATGCGGCAGAGATGAAGCCCTGGGATTTGATTGAACGGTGGAGGTAAAAAGCGAGGTGAATGGCTAGGATTGGTTGTGTCTAGCGAATATCGGTTGGCGCAGGGCGTGCCACGTGGCGTGCTGCGAGTGCAGCGCTGACGAGCGGTCTAGATGAGATCCATGGGCAGATCGAATGGCTGGGAAGCTCTACGATGATGAGTGGCCCAGATCAAGAGAGAAGGCGAGCGATCAGATGGTGGAGATGATAGGGTGCATGGCGCGCAAAGAAGCAGGCTGCGTGGCGCAATTAGAGGGCGGCATGTGGCCAGCTCTGAGTGGTAGAGAAAGAAAATGTTAGAGAGAGAAGGAGGCCGAACTTGGAAAAACTCAAAACATGAAAGTTGTAGATCTCGGTGAGGTCTACAAGTTTCATGTTGACCAAAAATGAAGATGAGGTCAAATATGATACAAAAATAGAAGAGTACAAATATACATACATATAGTATACAAAGGGACCCAAAAACCCAAGTTTTGCATACAATCTCCGAATTGGTTGAAATTGGTCTCATTTAAAAGGTCTCAGGATGTGTATTATTCTGGAAGTGAGTAGTCGTAATTCGGAGATTATATGAGGTAGATATTGGCATTCTAAGGTCTAGGTTCTCCAACTGGGGTTGGGGCTTTGTTGGGCAATTTACAGGATAGGGATTTTTGGCCTTCTACCTTATATTATTTAGTAATGCACACAGTGTAAGGAAAGTGTTATTTGATTTTAGAGGGGACCCAGATAATTAGGTGAATTATTGTAAGTATTTTACAAGTGATTTTTACAAATGAATTGGCTTCTTACTTTAATGCAAGTGTGAATGCTAAAATGCATGTATTGTGGATGCATGCCTGAATGCTATTTATGCAAGATAAGGGGAAATATGCTGCTGAATACTTAGGAACAAGGCTCTATTTTCAACTTTAAGAGTTATGAATCGCAGATGCATCACTAACTCAAGCATCTAATACCAGTTATGCCTATCTGGATGTACAAGTTTTTGCAATATCGTCTTTATCTCCCTATTTGAAATCTCATCCAAGCCATTTATACATGGGTGGTAAGGAGATCATACTCTATGCTCAATGTCATACTCTTTCACACGTTTCTTGACTTCTTTGTTAAAAAATGGCTTCCCCGATCTGAAATGAGTATCTTGGGGATCCCGAAATATGCAATAATTTGGTACTTGAGAAACTAATAAACTATACGCCTATCAGCGGCTCGGGTGGGGATAGCCTCCACCCAAATGACTAACATAATCCATGGCGAGCATGATGTACTGAAATCCCTAACTGACAGGAAATGAGCCCATGAAGTCTATGCCCCAAGCATCAAAAACATTTGAAATCTAGATATATCTCAGAGGCATGATATCTTTGGAACCAACAATTACTCCCATCTTCTGACAATCAGTACAATCTTGAGCATACTATGTAGAATCCTTAAATAAAGTTGGCCACCATAGGCCTTTATGTAAAACCTTTGTTGTCGTACGCTTCCCCGAATGATGCCACCAGACTCTAACTTATGACAATGCTCAAGTATACTAGTGAATTCCTCCTAAGGAATGCACCTCCTACAGATACAATCTGCACCCTCACGAAACATGTATGGATGGTCCTAATGGTAAAAATGTATCTTTAACAAGAATCCGTCGACCTTGTGCTTCGATCGATCTTGTAGAACTTTCTTAGAGACAAGATAGTTCAAAATATTAGCATACCATGGGAGTGAGTCAACGGACAAAATGGTCTCACCTAGAAAGGTCTCAGAAATAGGAAGTATACTCTGCTCAGAAGTCTCTGCATCTGTGATCTGGGAAAGGTGTTTTGCCACAACATTCTTTACTTCAGATTTATCTCGAATCTCTAAATCAAACTCCTAGAGAAGAAGGATCTATCTTATAAGGCATGGTTTGGCATCCTTCTTGGCATGTAGGTATCATATGGTAGTGTTATCTGTGTATGCAATTACATATGAACCAAGGCTGTATAATGAACTTCTCTAATGCAAACACCACTGCCAACATTTCCTTCTTTGTGACTGTGTAATTACATTGTGCCTCATCTTAATTCTTTCTAGTATAGTGTATAGTAAACGATATCACATCCCTTTTCTACCCTAACACAACTCCAACTGTAAAATCTGACGCATCTATCATGATCTCAAAGGGGAGAGACCAATCAGGTTGCTGTAGGACAAGAGCACTAGTAACCATGTCTTTCATCTAATTTAATGCAAGAAGGACTTAACAATAAAATCAGATAGAAGCTCAGTCAAAGGTTAGGAGATCTTGTTAAAGTCCTTAATGAATCGCCTATAAAATATAACATGTCCCAACAATGACACCAACTGCTTGAAATTCTCTGGTGGCTCTATCTTGGAGATCACATCAATCTTAGCCGGGTCAACCTCCATACCTTGTTTGCAGATGATGTGACCCAATACAATCCCATTAGTTACCATAAAGTGACTCTTTTCCCACGAGATCTCTAAGTTTACCTCACAACAAGATTCAAGTACTCAGTCTAAATGAGCAAGACATGTGTCGAAGCTAATCCCCATAGGTAGAGAAATCGTCCATGAAGACCTCTAGAAAAGTACCTACCATGTTGACAAAAATGACAAACATACACCTTTGGAATGTAGCGCGAGCATGACACAATCCAAAAGACATCTGTTTAAAGATGTATGTTCCAAACGTATAAGTAAAAGTATTTTTCTTCTGATCCTTAAGAGCGATAGCCACCTGGCTATACCCGAGTACCCATCCAAGAAACAAAAGAGCTTCATCCCTGCCAACCTCTCAATAATATGCTTAATAAGGGCAGTGGAAAGTGATCTTTCTTAGCAGGTGAACATGCATCGATAATCTACGCAGACATGCCGTGAAGTAGGTACACGAGTCAGAATCTCCTCACCACGGTCACTCTTTACTATAGTAAATCTCAGATTTCTTTGGGACCGCATGTAAAGGAAAGAGCCACTTTTAATCTGATATGGGATAAATAAAGCCAGCATCACAAAATTTTCGGATCTCTTTCATGACAACATCCTAGAGGTTTGGATTAAGATGATGTTGACACTCACGGGAGGGTTTGTTGTCATTGTAGTAGATATGATGCGAGCACAAATCTGGACTTATCCCACAGAGATCCTAAATATTCTAGCCAATGGACTTGCGGTTTGTCTCAAGAACTTTTAGCTCATGAGATTCTTATTCATTGGTTAAGTACGAACTGAGGATGACCAGAAACATCTAGGGGGACCTGCAAGGAAGGCATACTTCAACGTTGTATGTAAAGCCTTAAGATCAGGTGGGGTCTAAATTGTCTCTACAACAACCTCTGCAACTTCACTGGTAGGATGTATATGATATGTACTCTGTGATCTATCCACTTCAACAAATAGTGTACCAGATAGATATGCAAGAATCGCTCTCTGCTAAAAAAGGAGTGGTGCATCAGGGTTTTCACCAAAAAACTCATCAATAAAAGATTTAAATATCTCAACAATAATCTCATAAAGGTGTCTCTCATTAATGCATATCTCAGAAGTCTTAGTAAGTGGCTCAAATATCTCACCAAGAGGTATATCAATAGTAATCTGATAATGATGTGTCAAATGAATATCAGATTGTACCTCTAGTATGTCAGATTAATCTTTATAAACCATCTCAAACTGTCCATCAACAAATGACTCAATGTCATCAACAAGGGAACTCATGTCAACTATGCTTTCCATATATTCCTTCTAAGAAAGGAACTCATGGGTGTCCATGAAATCTGCGAAAAGATCTGTCTATCTAAACTCGGCAAGAAAATCACAGTCCTCACGATCTGGTGTAACTGGCTCTCTCTCATCTGCTGCTATTGGTGGAGGTGGTGGCCTTGGATCAGAGTGAAAGACATGGTTAGATCCTTAAGATCATCACATAAGCGCAAGGATAGCATCGAATGCGATCGGGAGCGACTAGTCGCACTAGTTGCTCCGGGCAGCAGAATTTTAAAAAATTTAAAATAGATGAAATAATATGATCCAAGAACACTTCTGCGATCATTTCGTCTTAACCACAAATAGGTATAAGGTTTACCTCTTGAAGCGTGGACGCGATCAAGTTCGATCCAACGAAGGTTACGCTTGCGAGTGCGCTGATGAGATGCATTCTCCTCGCAATCCATGTTGATGATCCAAGTAGAGGATCTCCTGATCTTGTTACACGAGATCCAACATCTTCTTCGCAAGCAAGGCATACTGAAGGAGATGGAGATCCACGAGTAGATAATCTGGCAGCCTAACAACGATGTTGCAGTAATGATGACTCTCACAATGGCTCCATGATGTATGGCCATTATGATGGAGAGAGAGGTTCTGCATGTGGAGAAATAGAGAGGAAAAGAGATCATTTGTAATCATGTAACTCGAAGAGCGAGGGGTGCCTCTTGTTATACAGGGTTCTAAGAGTCCATGGATCCCAACCCATGGACATCATACAATCAATGGGTGAGATTGATTTGTGTTTCTTTCAATGGCCATGATCTTTTATGAAAACACATCAACAATTAATTTAATTTAAATTAATATATATTGATAAATCAATATAAGTTAATTTCAAATCAAATCAATTGGCTAGTCTTGGAAATAGTGAGGAGACTAATCACACCCCCTAAACGGCCACATCATCTCATGAGATCTCATTATCTCATGAGATCTCAATATCTCATGATATATCTCCAAGATTTACAACAGAAATTGTTGTAAATTATTTCATGAAAATAATTCATACTTATCTTGTGAAATTTACGATCATGTCTTTGAAAAAATGTGAATCACATTCACATCCCAAAACAAAATGTAAATTATATTTTCAATTAATCTTCCAATGTGTATCAATTCACATCAATAATTAATTAGCAAATATAAATCACAATATGCTCTCTCTAATATATTATAAATCATATTTATAATATACCTTATTAATATGAATAATTTTATGCACATTATCTATATCCATGATAATTAAATCACATTTAACCATCTTGGATCTGTATTCTCATGTGCCTAAATAATATGAATCACATTCACATTATTCATATATTTGATAATTAAATCACATTTAATTATCTCAGATAACTCTCCTTATAATATGAATCAAATTCATATTATTCATGATAATTAAATCACATTTAATCATCAATTTTCTCGATGCTCGGATACATATATCAATAATGAAATTATCCATGAACTTTTTTAAGGATAATGCGCTTTCTCCCAGATACTTGGAGATAAGGACTTGGCGATTGTATTGTTCCACATATAGTAACTTGGATATTGAGATCAAATCTCAAATCCAAATTTTTGTGACCACCCATAAATTGTTTGATTAGAATAAAGTTTTAGATCTAATCTTCTCATTGTATCTAAATCAGATTTAGACCAAGGTTCAACATTTGGACAAAGATCATATCACTTCTCTATGAGAGGAGTCACTAAAATCCAGGCATGTTTCATTACTCCCTCAGAATGGAAGCATCATGGTTATATAATCATTTGTGATCACATCACCCTCAGTATTCCCAATACCTGTACATAGTGCATACTGGAAGACTGTATTAAACCCAACGTTTTAGATCTCTTTTAGACTATCTCCTTCAAGGTTTTATCATTAAGTTTCTCATTCGATCATTGAGTGTTGGCATCGATCATATACTTTCTAAAAGCATACATCATACCTAGGTGTTGATCATATACTTTCCAAAAGTATATATCAAACCTAAAATTTCAGTCAAGATTCCAAAGCGAGATGACCGTGCACAAAATTTGATTCTTCTCAATATCTCATGAGTGAGCTCATGTCTTCTGATTCAATAAATGAATATGTATGATCCCTTTGAGAGATCGTATTAATCATATGCCCTTGCATGCACACCAGCGCGCTGGTGTATAGACCTTGTTTAGGTCATCAACCTATTGGTCTGCCGGTGTACATACTCAGACATATAGTAACACATAAGTCTCCAATCAGAGGATGTGCCTATATCGTGACAACATATGACATAGGACTTTGGTTATCTCAATCTCGTTAAGTCAACTCTTTGACCTAACTTATCTAACACATTCGAATCTCTATTCTTATGTAGAGGACCTAAATAAAGAGGTAGGTTAGATATCATCCAAATGAGAAAGGATTGCCATCTCCTACTCAGGCTGGATATCATCTCTTAACAATCATTTGACGGTGCTTGATGAGTCCTCGATCTAACTCATTAGATATTTATCCAAGCTCCAACCTCTATGATTCAATAATTGAATCAACATCTATACGATCATTAAGATGGCCATGGTACATAACTCTAATTAGAGTAAAGGGCCTATTATGCAAATTAGTTATTCATCATTTCAGATCAGGGAATGATATTTGCAATAACATTTATTGCATAATGGCTCGTTATGGGCTCGCATGTCCAATAATCTCCCACTAGCCCAAAGATCCATTAATGGGCTCATCATTTAAACTCACACTCTTGTGAAAATCATAGGCTATTTAGATAAATAGCTAGGTAAGCTGATCAGTCACCCTGTTTCCAAGAGACTACGCCAAGTCCTTTTTCGACACTTGCATATCCCTCGGTAACAGTGCTCGCATCCAATGCGAATGTTGATCTCATGCAATTAATACTCAATCTTGTTAGTTATAGTATCCTTGACACTATAGTTCACTAATTATTATAACTGATATTTCTATAATCCTTATCAGAATACCCTTATTCCCGGAGATCTCAATCTCCTAAGGTATCTACAGTTAAGACCTTTTAGATCACTATCTATAAAGTCTTAATTACTTGAAGATAAGACTAGAGATCACTATCTCAAAATTCTTGTCATCTTTGAAGATATTGTTATTACTGCAATCAAGTGTTTCATCTGCATAACAGGATTAGTAATAGCTTACTGCTCCCACTGCATGGCAGACATCTAACTTTTGTACATATCTAGCATACAATCAACATCTCGTAACTGACGCACAAGGGCATTCAGTTGTAACATTCACTTCCTCAACTCTTTGAGGTGTTATCCCTTCATATAGTTCAGTGACATATCTTAAGGAAAGGAAGCCTTTATTGGAATTTTCCAGAAAATGAAAATGTCCAAGGTGTACTACTAATGTGACGATGCCAATACCCTCTTCTCTTTACTTCTGAACAACTTCAGAACTAAGATCTAATAGGTATCCTTGAGATCATATCTCAAGATATGGAATATTTAGATTATAAAACACTTATTATTATCCTTATATCATTCCTAATGTTCAGGATATTATCTACATTTAGCAAAATGAACACAATGGCACTCCCACTAAGCTTCACATGGTTCATCAAGATTCTATCTGAAATCATAATATTTATAATTTCATCAAACCTTATGTTCCAACTGTAAGAAGCTTATTTGAGTCCATAGATGGAGTTCTTTAGGTTGCACACCTTGCTTTCCTCTACCATGAAGCCCTGGTTGTACTTCATATGAATATCCTCAGAGAGGTATTCACAGAGCAATGCAATCTTGACTCACACATTGAAGATGTCATAGTCAAGCTGCGCAGCTAAAGTTAGCAATATTCTGATGGGTTTAAGCATGGACACTGGAGAGTAGGACTCATCGCAAGCGATGTCTTTTTTTCAACGTGTATGTTGTTGATACGAGTCGTGCTTTGAAGGTCTCTACCTTCCCTCTTTCTCTTGAAGATCCATTTGCACCTTAATGGGTCTTACCCATATAGGTGGATCCTCGAGGGTCCATATACAACACTTGTATATGAAGTCTACTTTAGACTTGATTGCTAAAATCCATCTTTCCATGTCATGATCTTTCGAGGCTTCGTCACAAGAAGTTAGATCATTATAATATTTCTTTGACACATATAATACATCCTCAAACTCATTTGAAGAGGTATGAGTGTTTCATTTTTAATTTTCCTTTTAGTTTCCGATTTCAGGAGCCTCACAATCTTCTCAAGATTAAATAAGTTCCTTTACTTCATTTTCATCTTGATTCTCAAGAGTCTCATCCTTTAAGAATCAGATTCTCAGAAATGAGATCTTTTAAGAATCTCAAGGTCATAAAGTAGGTATCCAATGCCATCTTTTATTTTCCTAATGAAGTATCACTCTCTAGTGCTAGATTCTTGCTTACTTGCACGGAACGTTATTAAGGATATATATTGTAGTCTCTACTACATATACACTTGGAAACTAAGAGGTAATTATAATAAAATTAGTCATTGATCAAATCATGTCACACATGATCCAATTGTATCTCCCTACAACTCTATTTAGTTTAGGTTTATCAGGAGGAATGAGAATGGAATGATATTCCTTTCTCCATAAAGTATTCCACAAATTCATCTAGTTGTTACTGATTACCTAGATTAGATTAAAATCATTTTATCTTCCTTCAAACTTTGATTTTAAACCAAAATTGTGAAATTTTTGAACATTTCAAAGCTTTCTAAGGTGAAGGGAAGAAATCTCATATAAAATAATCATCAATATATATCACATATCATTAATGATTATTATTATATAGATGATCCACATACATCAATATGTATGAGATCTTGAATACCTTGGCATCTAACACCATTCCAGAGAAAGGTGTATTGGACATTTTACTTTGCATACAATATTCATAAGTATGTAAGTTTTGAAATTTTAGATATTCAAACGTTCCGTCTCTTACTATTCTATTGATCAAATCAACAAAGAAATGTCTAAGACTTGATGCTAGATCATTGTCAAATGATCTTCATCCTCTTATAGATATTATAAGGTTTAACTTTCAGTATTAGAAAACTTAATGAACTATTCATTAATTTTCTAATTTAGTAGAGTCCACTAGATGTTGGATTACTATCTGAAATATATCCATCATAAGTCTCTATGATAGGTTTATTCCAGAATTCATGTTTATTTCCAACACTTAGAAATAAACGATGAGTGTATTCTAATATCCAGTTCATAGAGACATTCTCTAAGACAAAGGACTCCCACTGAAAATATGAAGTCTATCTATCCAATAGAGATTGTTGTAATAATTGCATCAATATCCATGTAGATGACTTATTAAACTTGAAGATTGAATTCCAGTCTTCTAATACATATGCAACCAATTGCAAGTGTTATTAGAATAATGAGATACAATTATTAGACTCCGATCTTATCAAATAAGAAAGTCAATTTCAATGATTATATGTAGATGTAGATTATTCTGATGCACTATATGAGTCCTTCTCTAAGGATCCTAAATAGTCTAGAAAGCTATACCATCAGCACATCAACTTATTGCAATATTAGCATTCATCCAACTCTTTGGATGTCAGTCAACTCCTTAACTTTCCTTCTAACTTGGATCCAACCCATGCTTCCACAACGCTCATTTCATCTATAAACAACAATTTCTTAAGACGAAGGATCTCTTATGTTGAATTCAAAAGATTTCAATATAAGAGTATTTAAACATTTATATATACTTCATTCAATTCAAACAATATGAATAGTTTGAAGCTTCATGAATGACTAGAGTATAGATAATAGAATGACACTCATTGTATCTACATACATCTTAACTCTTAAAGACTTTGATTCAGGTAGGTACTCAAACATTTTGAATACATCATCTCTTATAGAGCTATAATTCTGCAAAATACAGTAAACCATGTCATTCATGATTAAATGTCGAGAGAACATATGTATGCCAGTTCATGTTCTTAGATTTTATAAGGATTATTTGACGATTGTGATCATCATTGACATGACACTTCCAAAGTACATTCGATGAGATCAAGACTATAGAGACATACAAACCCTAGGGTTGTAGTCCTATTGTCTATTTAATTGTCATTCCACATTATTATGAGGAAACTTGCACATTGTAACCACATACATTATGTGTCCAACTGTAAGTACAATATGTTGATCATGGATCCAATCCATGATATTTTACTGGTTATTATTGAGTATTCTATTGAATGGGTTTAATAAGAATTATCTGAAATAAGAAATTTGCATAAATATATATAAATATATATACATATTTTGATTTAGGAATTTTATATCAAAGTTGTCTTGTCGTGTCAACATTGAAAGTTCATTCCCTTAATTATTATCAATGTAAGAGATATACTTACCATTATATCTCAAGTAAGATATGGGATTTCATTCCTTATCTTTGTCACATCCTAATAATATGAGAAACTGTACTCGGATAAAAAGAAGCGGGAACACATTTCGCCTTGCAATTCCAACTTGCATTCCCAATTCGATCTTTAACACCTGAGCCCACCACCCTTAAGATGATGTTGACCCATCATTATATGAACCAACCGTCAACAAGAATACAACTCGTTATGCGCAATCCAATATCATCCCAATAATATGAGGATCCGATATTGGGATCACTACGCATACGTCTTACTCTTTCGAGAAGCAAAGAGCCCGATCCAAATGGCTTATATGTAGGAGATGTCACTTCGGACATGCATCTCCGACATACAATCTCTGGCGATGGAACCCTTTGCCTTGATAGGAGATCATGGATGTCACTTATATGATCCTCCAAATCATGTTCAAATTTTAATTCATTTTTATTAATCATATTTACATATTTAATTCTTTCAAGGGAAATAACAACTCTATTCAAAATAGAGTATTTTATTTGGATATAATCAATTTAATCACGTTAAATCAATTATCAATCCAATTCAATAGACAAACTTTATTGTTACTTGATACAATGGTATTATCTCAAAGTATGTATTGTTCGAAATTTAATAATTAGAAAATACACCTTGATTTCTCTATAATTAACGAGTCCCTACCTGCTGTCATGGCCATTACAGATTGGAGTGGGACAGACCGCACACGATGCAACCTACTACTCCAACGCTCTCCGACTAGACACCATATCAACCTCAGGAAAGGATAATGCCAAATAGATCATTGTGTACTTGAAATGTTCATCAGTTTTCAATCGAAATTATACCATATAATAATAAGAAAAACCATTTTTATTATAAGAAAATTTGCTAAACAAATTCCCAAACCTATTCAAGTAACATGTTTGATGAAAGTGTATCAAGTAACCAATTGGTGATCTAGATCATATCTACTCATTTATTGGTTGAGGCAATGTCCTTTAAGGGAATATTTCTCAAATATTATCCATAATTATTCTAGGAAATTAACCATTAATTTCACAAGTTTCTTAAATGACAATCACAAGGTTCATGATCGGGTATGTAATTTTCAGCAGTGATCCCTACTTACTAAAATTAAAATATCTCAATCAATTGAAATCGAAATTAAGAAAAAAATTCTAAATTTTGCTAATTTGATTTAAAATAGAACCTAAGTGATAAACATGCATCCATGTTTGAGTATGCACATTTGGCAGACCAATAGGTTGATTATCTAACCAAGGTCTGTGCATCTGCACGCTAGTGTGCATGCAAGGGCATTAGAGTAATATGATCTCTCAAAGGGATCATACTTGTTCATTACTGAACCGGAAGACATAAGCTCACTCATGAGATATTGGGAATAAGCAAATTCCATGCACGGTCGTCTCGCTTTAGAAGCTTCACTGAATTTGTAAGTTTGATATATACTTTGGGAAAGTATATGATCAACACATAGGTATGATATATGCTTTTGGAAAGAATATGATTGATAATGACTCCTAATGATCGAATGAGAAACTTAATGATAAAACCTTGAAGGAGACAGTCTAAAAGAGATCTAATACTTCAGGTTTAATATGGGTCTTCCAGTATGCAGGATGTACATGTATTAGGAATACATGAGGGTGATGTGATCATAAACGATTGTATAACCACGACGCTTCCATTCCGAGGGAGTGATGAAATATGACTGGATTTTAGTGACTCCTCTCATAGAGAAATGATCTAATCTTAGTCCAAATGTTGGATATTGATCTGAATGTGATTCAGATACAATGAGAAGATTAGATCTACGACTTTTATTTAATCAAACATCTATGGGCGGTCCGCAAGATCTGGATTTGAGATGTGATCTCAATATCCAAGTCACTATACATGGAACAATATAATCGCCCTGTCCTTATCTCCAAGTATCTGCGGAGAAAGCGAAATATCCTTGAAAGTGTTCATGGAAAATTTCATTGTTGATATGTATTTGGGCATAGAGAAAATTGATAATTAAATATGATTTAGTTGTCATGAATAATATGAATTTGATACATATTATAAGGAGAGCTAATGTTATTTAATTATCAAAGATGTGAATAATGTGAATGTGATTCATATTATTTGGGCACATGAGAATAGAGATACAAGATGGTTAAATGTGATTTAATTATCTTGGATATGAATAATGTGGATAGCACTATCCATATTAGTCTTATATATTATAAATGTGATTTATAATATATAAGAGGGAGCTATTTGTGATTTATATTTGCTGATTAATTATTGATGTAAATCGGATTCACATTGGATAATTAATTGAAAATATAATTTGTATTTTGTTTTGGGATGTGAATATGACTCACATTTTTCATTGGCACGATTGCAACATTTCACAAGATAATTATGAATAATTTTTGTAAAATACTTTATAACAATTGTTGTTGTAAACATTGGTGATATCATGAGATAATGAGATCTCATGAGTTAATATGATCTCATGAGATAGTGAGATCTCATGGGAATAGTGGTCGTCCCCTATTTTTTAGGGGATGTGGTTAGTCTCCTCATTATCTCCAAGACTATCCAATTAATTTGATTTGAAATTTATTATGTTCATTTATCAATATAAATTAATTTAAATTAAATCATTTGTTGTTGTATTTTTAACAACAACATCTTAGCCATTGAAAGAAAGATAAATAAATCTCACCCATTGATTGTGTAATGTCCATGGCTTGGGATCCATGAACTCCCAAAACCCTATATAAGAAGAGGCACCCCTTGTTCTTCGAGAGACATAATTACAAATGCTCTCTCTCTCTCCCCTCACGGCAAGCCTCTCTCTCATAGTGGTCGTCCACCATGGAGTCCTTGTGAGAGTCGTCATCGCCACAACATCATCTTTATGTTGCCGGAGTATTTGCTCATGGATCTCCGTCTCCTTTGGTGCGCCTCACTTTTGAAGAAGACATCGGATCTCGTGTGATGAAATCAGGAGTTTTTTGCTTGGATCATCAACATGGATTGCGAGAAGGACGCATCTCATCAACACGCTCGCAAGTGTCTCCTCCGTTGGATCAGACTTGAGACGGGAGGTCTCTTGATCTAGAGACCCGATCACAACCACGCTTCAAGAGGTAAAACTTATACCTATTTGTGGTTTACATGAAACTATCCAAGAAGTGTTCTTGGATCATGTGGTTTCATCACATTATAATTTTTTTTAAATTCCGTTGCATCGAGCGACTATTGCGACTAGTCACTCCTGATCGTATTCGATGTGATCCTCACGCTTCCGTGATGCACTTGAGGATTTACCCATACACTTCAAGTGGTATAAGAACCTCAGGTTGTAGGTTTTGGATTGGATCTATAAAACGAAGAAGATTTGGGCTTGTTAGGGTTTGTGAAGATTTTAGCATTTCAATTTTTGCCGCCCTGTTTTGTGATAAATTTAGACCCTGTTTAAAATGATTAAACACTAAAATATTACTTGTATAATGTTCCCCATTAAATAAGTAGACCTTGAGATTTTATTTTGCATGAGTTGGAATCTAATAACCCAAGATATGATCTTTTTAATAATCATATATCCACAAATCGGGAATGGCAAATAATGATGTAATTAAAGAGTTAATTACGGTTTTAAAATGCCTGAAAATGCATGTTTATCACTTGGGTTATATTGTTAAATCAAGTTATCAAACTTTAGAAATTTATTTTGCTTAATTTGGATTTAAAATTAATGTGATATGTTAATTTTAGTGAGTAGGGGTCATGGCTGAAAATTACATACTCAACCATGAACCTTGTGGTTGTCATTTAAGAATCTTGTGAAATTAATGGTTAATTTCCTGGAATAATTATGGATAATATTTGGGAAATATTAGAATAATAATTTTTCCCTTAAATGACATTGCCTCAACCAATGAATGATTAGATTAGATCTAGAACACCAACTGGTTACCATATAACTTTCATCAAACTTGCTACTTGAATAGGTTTTGTGAATTTGTCTAGCAAATTTCCTTATAATAAAAAATATTTTGATTATTACAATGTGGTATAATTTCGGTTGAAAAGCCGATGATCATCTCCAAGTACAAAGTGATTGACTTGGCATTATTTTTTCCCGAGGCAGATATGGTGTCTAGTCGGGGAGCGTTGGGGTAGCAGGTTGCACCGTGTATGGTCTGTCCCACTCTCGTCGGTACTGACCATGACAGCGGGTAGGGAACAGATGATGATTGAGAGACCATGATTAAAATTTGAATAATACGTACTTTGAGATAATACTATTATTTCAAGTAACAATCAATTTTGATGATTAAATTGGATTGATAATTGATTTAATGAGATTGAATTAATTATATCCAATATACTACACTCTATTATGATAGATGCGTATTTACCTTGGAAGAATTAATTATATGAATGTGATTCATTATTATTAATTAAATTTGAATATGAGGTGGAGGATCACATAAGTGACATCCATGGTCTCCTGCCAAGGCGAAGGGTTCCGTCGTCAGAGATTGTATGTAGGAGACACCTACCCAAAGTGATAGCTCTGTATGCAAGCACATCTGGATAGGGCTCTTTGCTTCTTGAAAGAATAAGGTCGTATATGTAGTGACCCTGATATCTGGTCGTCATATTATGTGGGCGATATTGGATTGCGTATAGCGAGTTCTAGTCCTGTTGACGATTGGTTCAGTTAATGACATGTCAACATCACCTTAGCGATGGTGGGCCCAGGTGTTAAATGCCGAATTGAGAAATGCAAGTTGGACTTGCAAGGCGGAATGTGTTCTCGCTTTTTTTATCGGACTCACAGGTTCTCATATTATTGGGACGTGACAAAGATAAGAATGGAGATCCCAGATCTTGCTTGAGATATAATGGTAAGTATATCTCTTACATTGAAAGTGATTAAGGGAATGAACTTTCATTGTTGACAAGGCAAGAAAACTTTGATATAAAAACTCCTGAATCAAAATAATATATAAAATATATACACTTATGCAAATTTCTTATTTCAGATAATCCTTCATTAAACCCACTCAATACTACACTCAATAATAATCACTATAATATCATGGATTGGATCCATGATCAAGATATTGTACGTGCAGTTGGACACATAATGTATGTCGTTGCAATGTGCAAGTTTCCTCATAGTAATGAGGAATGACAATTAAATAGACAATAGGACTACAACCCTATGGTTTATGTGTCTCTATAGTCTTGATCTCATCGAATGCACTTTGGAAGTGACATGTCGATGATAATCGCAATTGTCAAATAATACTAATAAAATCTAACAAGATGTTCTGGCATACATATGTGCTCTCGATATTTAATCATGAATGACATGGTTCTCTACATTATACAGAATGGTGGCTCTATAAGAGAAGATGTATTCAAAATGTTTAAGTACCTACCTGAACCAGTGATTTTTATGAGTTAAGATGGATGTAGATATAATGAGTGTCATCATTCTATTGTCTGTACTCTAGTCATTCATGAAGATTCATAATATTCATATTGTATGAATTTAATGAAGCTTTCATAAATGTTGAAGTACTCTTATAATGATATCTCTTGAATTCATTATAAGAGATTCTTTGTCATAAGCAATGGCTATTTATAGATTAAGAGAGCGCAATGGAAGCATGGGTTGGACCCAAGTTAGAATGAAAGTCAAAGAGTTGATTGTTCTTCTATGGTTTCCATACATATGACATCCAAAGAGTTGTATGGATGCCAATACTGCAATAAGCCAATGTATTGATAGTGTGACTGTCTAGTCTATCTAGGATCCTTAGAGAAGGACTCAGATAGTGCATCAGAATAATCTACATCTAGACAACATCATTGAAATTGACTTACTTATTATATAAGATCAAAGTCTAATAATTGCTTTTCATTCTTCTAATGACATTTGCATTTGGTTGCATACATATTAGAAGAATAGAATCTGATCTTAAGGTTTAACAATTATCCACGGATATTGATGCAATGGTTGCAACAATCCCTATTGGATAGATAAACTTCATAATTTCAGTGGGATAGTTCTTAGACTAAGAAAATGTCTCTATGACCTGGATATTAGAATACACTCATAGTTTATTTCTAAATGTTGAAAATAAACATGAATTTCGAAATAAACCTATCATAAAGAGTTATGATAGATATATTTCAGATAGTAATCTAACATCTAGTGGACTCTACTAAATTAGAAAATTAATGAATGGTCCATTAAGATTTCTAATACTGAAAGTTAGACCTTATTAGATCAATATGAGGATGAAGATCATTTGACAATGATCTAGCATCAAGCCTTGAACATTTGTCTATTGATTTGATCAAAAGACTAGTAAGATATGAAACTTTAGAATGTCTAAAATTTCAAAACTTACATACTTATGAATATTGTATTCAAAGTAAAATGTCCAATACACCTTTCTCTGGGAATAGTGTTAGATGCTGAGGTATTCAAGATCTCATACATATTTATATACATGGATCATCTATATCAGAATAACATTATGGATATATGATATCTATTATTGATTATTTGTGATATAAGATTTCTTCCCTTCAACTTAGACCTTTGAAATGTTCAAAGATTTCACAATTTTGTTTTATAACCAAAGTTTGAATGAAAATGAAATGAATTTAATCTAACCTAGGTAGCAAGTACCTATTAGATGAATTCATGTAATACCTTATGGAGATATGACTTATCTCACTCCTCCTCACACACCTAAACTCAATAGAGTTGTAGTGAGATACAATTAGATCATGTGTGACATGATTTGGTCAATAATGAATATTAGCATAATTACCTCTTAGTTTCCAGGTATATATGTAGTAGAGACTACAATATATATATATATATATATATATATATATATATATATAGACACACACACACACACACACATACTTAATAAGGTTCCATGCAAGTAAGATGGAATCTAGCACTAGAGAGTGCTACTTCATTAAGAAAATAAAGAATGGTACTGGAAACCTACTTTTGACCTTGAGATTCTTAAAAGATCTCATCTCTGAGAATGTGATTCTTAAAGGATGAGACTTTTGAGAATCAAGATGAAAATGAAGTGAAGGGTCTCATTTAATCTTGAGAAGATAATGAGGCTCCTAAAATCGGAAACTAAAAAAACAATTAAAAATGAAACACTCATACTTCTTCAATTGAGTTTGAGGATGTATTCCATGTGTTAGAGAAACCTGACGATGATTTAACTTCATATGATGAAGCCTCTAAAGATCACGACATGGAATGATGGATTTTAGAAATAAAGTCTAAAGTAGACTTCATATACAAATGTTGTATATGGACCCTCGAGGATCCGCCTATATGGGTAAGACTCATTAAGGTGTAAATGGATCTTTAAGAGAAAGAGGGAACCTGATGAGATGGTAGAGACCATCAAAAGCACGACTCGTATTCTCAAGATACACCCAAAAGAGAAGACATCGCTTGCGGTGAGACTTGCTCTTCATTGACCTTGCTTAAACCCATCAGAATATAGCTAACTTTAGTAGCACAACTTGACTATGACATCTTCAAGATGTGGGTCAAGATTGCATCCCTCTATGAATACCTCTCTGAGCATATTCATATGAAGTGGCCCCATGGCTTCATGGATGAGGAAAGCAATGTGTGCAAGCTGAATAACTCCATCTATGGACTCGAATAAGCTTCTTAAAGTAGGAAGATAAGATTTGATGAAATTATAAATGTTATGATTTCAGATAGAATCTTGATGTACCATGTGAAGCTTAGTGGGAGTGCCATTGTGTTCATCGTGCTAAATGAAGATAATATCCTGATCATTTGGAATGATATAAGGATAGTAATAAGTGTTTTATTGACTGACTATTCCATACCTTGAAATTTGATCTCATGGATACCTCTTGTATCTTAGTTTTGAAGGTGTTCAGAAGCAATAAGAAGAGGGTATTGGGACCGTCACATTAGTTGTACACCTTGGACATGTTTCATTTTTTGAAAAATTCCAAAAAAGGTTTCTTTTCCTTAAGATATGGTATTGACCTGTCTAAAGGGATAACACCTCAAGGAATTGAGGAAGTGAATGCTAGAACTTCTTGCCTTTGTGCATCAGTTACAAGAAGTTGAGTGTATGCTAGATGTGTACAAAAGCCTGTTGTCTGCCATGCAGTGGAAGTAGTAAACTGTTACTAACCCTGCTATGGAAATAAAACACTTGATTGTGGTAATAACAATATCTTCAAAGATGATAAGACTTCAGCGATAGTGATCTCAAAGTCCTATCTTCAAGAAATTAAGACTTTATAGATAGAGATTTAAAATGTCTTAATTGCAGATACCTTAGGAGATAGAGCTCCGGGAATAAGGGTATTCTGGTAAGGATTATAGAAATACCGGTTATAATAATTACTGAGTTGTAGTGTCAAGAACACTATAACTGACAATATTGAGTATTTGTTGCATAAGATGCAACATTAACATTGGATGCGAGCACTGTTACCTAGGGATATGCAAGTGTCGTAAAAGGACTTGGCACAATCACTGGGGAAAAGAGTGACCAATCAACTTACCTTGTTATTTTTCTAAATAGCCTATGATTGTCTCATGAGTGCAGGTTTAAATATTATCCCATTAATTGTTCTTTGGGCTAGTGGGAGATTGTTGGACATGCGAGCCCACGACGAGCCATTATGCAGTAAATGTTATTGCAAATATCTTTTCCTGATCTTAAATGAAGAATAAGTAATTTACACAATAGATCCCTTAGTGCAATTAGGGTTATGTTCCATGGCCATCTTAATGATCAAATAATTGTTGATTGAATTATTGAATCATAGAGGCTGATGCTTGGATGAATATCTAAAGAGTTAGATTGAGGACTCATCAAGCACCGTCAAATGATTGTTAAGAGAGGATTTCCAGCCTGTGAAGGAGATGGCAATCCTTTCTCTAAAGTCTAATATCTAACCGACCTCTTGATGTAGGCCCTCTGCATAGGAATAGAGATTCAGAGGTGTTAGATAAATTATGTCAAAGAATTGACTTAACGAGATCGAGATAACCAATGTCCTATGTCGTATGCTGTTATAGGCACGCATCCTCTGACCGGAGAAAAGATGTGTTACTATATGTCTGAGTATATACATTTGGCAGACCAATAGGTTGATGACCTAACCAAGGTCTATATACCGGCGTATTGGTGTGCATGCATGGGCATATGAGTAATACGATCTCTCAAAGGGATCATACAGGTTCATTACTGAACCAGAAGACATGAGCTCACTCATGAAATATTGGGAATAATTAAATTCTGTGCACGGTCGTCTCGCTTTGGAAGCTCAACTGAATTTGTAGGTTTGATATATACTTTCGGAAAGTATATGATGAACACCTGGGTATGATATATGCTTTTGGAAAGTATATGATATATATCGACTCTCAATGATCGAATGAGAAACTTAATGATAAAACCTTGAAGGAGACAGTCTAAAAGAGATCTAATACTTCGGGTTTAATATGGTTTTTCTAATATGTAGGATGCATCAATAGTAGGAATACCTGAGGGCTATGTGATCATAAACAATTGTATAACCGTGATGCTTCCATTCCAAGAGAGTGATGAAACATTCCTGGATTTTAGTAACTCCTCACATAGAGAAGTGATCTAATCTTAATCCAAATGTTGGACATTGATCTGAATGCGATCCAGATACAATGAGAAGATTAGATCTACGGATTTGATTTAATCAAACATCTATGGATAATCCTCAAGATCTGGATTTGAGATGTGATCTCAATATCCAAGTCACTATACGTGGAACAATACAATCGCCCTGATTATCTCTAAGTATCCGCGGAGAAAGTGCATTATCCTTGAAAGAGTTCATGGATAATTTCATTGTTTATATGTGTATTCGAGCATTGAGAAAATTGATAACTAATGTGATTTAATTATCATGAATAATATGAATTTGATTCATATTATAAGGAGAGCTATCTAAGATAATTAAATGTGATTTTAATATCAAAGATGTGAATAATGCGAATGTGATTCATATTATTTGGACACAAGAGAATAGACATCCAAGATGGTTAAATGTGATTTAATTATCTTGGATATGAATAATGTGGATAGAGCTATCCATATTAATCATATATATTATAAATGCGATTTATAATATATAAGAGAGAGCTATTTGTGATTTATATTTGTTGATTAATGATGCGAGTTGGATTCACATTGGATAATTAATGGAAAATATAATTTGCATTTTGTTTTAGGATGTGAATGTTATTCACAATTTTTCAATGGCATGATTGCAATATTTCACAAGATAATGATGAATTATTTTTTTGAAATAATTTACAACAATTGTTATTGTAAACATTGTAAAAATCATGAGATAATGAGATCTCATGAGATAATGAGTTCTCATGAGATAGTGAGATCTCATGGGAAGAGTGGTCGTCCCCTATTTTTTAGGGGATGTGGTTAGGCTCCTCATTATCTCCTAGACTAGCCAATTGAGTTGATTTGAAATTATTTATATTGATTTATCAATATAAATTAATTTAAATTAAATCATTTGTTTTTGTGTTTTTAACAACAACATCTTAGCCATTGAAAGAAACAAAAATCAATCTCACCCATTGATTGTGTAATGTTCATGGATTGGGATCCATGGACTCCCAAAACACTATATAAAAAGAGGCACCCCTTGCTCTTCGAGACACATAATTACGAATGCTCTCTCTCTCCTCACACCAAGCCTCTCTCTCTCATAGTGGTCGTCTATCATGGAGTCCTTGTGAGAGTCGTCATCACCGCATCATTGTCGTTATGTTGCCGGAGTATTTGCTCGTGTATCTTCGTCTCCTTCGGTGCATCTCACTCGTGAAGAAGATGTCGGATCTCGTGTGATGAGATCAGGAGATTCATCACTTGGATCATCAACATGGATTGCAAGAAGGATGTATCTCATCAACGCGTTCACAAGCATCTCCTCCGTTGGATCAGACTTGAGACAGGAGGTCTCTTGGTTTAGAGACTCGATCAGAACCATGCTTCGAGAGGTAAATCTTATACCTATTTGTGGTTTAGATGAAACGATCCAAGAAGTGTTCTTGGATCATGTGCTTTCATCACATTATAAATTTTTTAAATTCTGTTGCATCGATTGAATAGTGTGACTAGTCGCTCCCGATCGCATTTGATGCGATCCTCACGCATCCGTGATGCGCTTGACAATTTCCCCATATCCTTCAAGAATAAGTGTCTTTGTGGTGGTCAGGTCATTAAGCCTCTTAGTCAGATCATTCATATTTTTTCATAAGCAGTGCAAGGTGATAAAGTGCAGGATTCATTGAAGAAGCCTTTGGGTTCTAAACAAAGGGTTGTCGCTGAGACTGGTAGCGTGGAGGCTGCTGGTATCAAAAATACTGTGGCAGGTAACGAGGAGGATGTGAGAATTGTCCATACTATGTAGATTGATGCTGGTAAGTTTGTGTAGACTGCATCTGTTGTTGTCTATGTCTCTAGTTCTGAAAGTCTGGTGGAAACTGAAAATGAGGCTAGAACTACTAGTTCTAGGGTTGTGGCCTTCCCCCTAAAAGAGGTGGACTGGCCTCTGGCCAACCTAGGAACTCAAGTGACCTTGTCCTGATAAACGGAGTTGGCTACGCTCTCTATCTAACAAAATACCGTTCACCTCTTGAATGAGAAGTGTAGGTGGAGACTGTTGTTTGGGAATGTATGGAATCACTTCCTGGTATTGTATAATCTGGTGTAACTGCTATTGGACCTGGTCATGGGTCTGCACAAAGTAAACGTGCTGAATGGGAGACGCTCCTCCAGTACTCTACTGTGTTAAAGTGGAAGTAGTCTGCCCCTGAGCAGCGGTATCAGCTACTGCACTCGCACTCTGACATGCACTAATCGTACTCACAAGATGCTCTAGATTCTTTCTTATCCCATCCATCTTATCCAGGTTCTTTGTCATTGGTTCGATCACTTGAAGCTTCTCAAGTTCCTTGGATCGTTTCTCAATTATGTCCACTTTGGATATATGATTACCTATGATGTTCATATCTGCACTGTCCACCCTATCAACATCATGATATGTCGTCATGTTGATGGCTTTGTGGGGTATTTAAGAAGAAGAAACATGATGCTTTTGGAATGCACATGAAGAAGAAAGAGTTGCATATCTCTACTCCATTACCTCAAAATATGATATAGGACATCTTCGTCCTTATCGAAGTGACTTCCCACACAAACAACATCAAATAATCTCTGGTTCTCATGATTTAAACGCCAAAGAAGTTATGCACTAGACTAATCTTTGGAATATAATGATGGGGGGACTTCTCTGTCAAGTCTTTGAATATTTCCCATGCCTCGTAAATAGTTTCATGAGACATTTGGGAGAAGTTGGCTATCAATGATCACATCTAGTTGAGGCATCCAAGTGGGTAGTATTTACTTAGAAAAGCAGACCTCAACTCTTCCCATATTATCAAAACGTTTCCTAAGTGATTGACCTAATAAAGGACCTTGTCCATGAGATTGAACAAGAAAGTTGTCATCTTTAATACCTCTAATGAAATGTTAGGGTAGTGGATCGTAATGCATATGCGATCAAATAACGTCTTTCATTGATATGTTTGTGGAGTATGGGGAGTAAAGGTAACATAGTGGGCTTAAGCTCGAAATTCTCGTGAATCGTATGATTTTGAATCCATGTATTAGTTTTCCCTACTCCTAGATATAAGCATCTCTAAGTGTGAGCTTAGGCACTGGCTCTATAGGCTCATCATCACCTCCCCCATTCCCCTGTCCTCCCCTATGTCCATCCTCCTCTCTCCTACCATCTTTGTGGTTCCTCAGCTCGAGAATCATATATCTCAGTTCGTCTTAGAGGTCAGCATGTTCTGTAAACTGTGCCTGAATGGCTTGAATGGAGGATAACATAGTATTATTCATCTAAGAATGGTGGAGTCTCAAATGATAATTCAAGATTAGTGTCAATCTTGAATAATGGAGTGATCATTGTGGTGAATGGTGAAGTGGAGAAAGAGGAATATTTAGGAAGTAAATCTTCCCTAATAGAATACAACCGAATCGGACTGTGAAATGAGTTTGCAAAGTACGAACGAGAATTGCTCCAATCCGACATCTTCGATATTAAATAGAAAGATGCGAGAACACGTCGGTCAACTCAAGAAGAAAATGAGAAAAGGCACGAAGTGCACAGAGGGTTATCTAGCACTAGCAAACAAATACAATTCAAATCACAAGTTCACCAGCTCAACAATATGTGAAGATAGGGAAGGTTTGGTCGATTATCTTTTCAATTTTTAATTAGGTGAACTACAAAATTTGCTTACTACCAACACAAACGGTGAGTCATCTTTATCGCCCAGCGTGCATACTCAGACCACCCCAAATAGTGGTACCATCTTCTTGGGTTGTCAGGTTCAATATCAGGGCCAAAGGGAGATAAGAGGAATAACACACCAAAATGATTTTCTATGTTCGGAGGAAAGTGCTTACAGTAGAAATCATACATTGAAAGTGATGTACATGTACTTAAGGCAGAAGTCTAGGGAAATGGGCTCTATCCTTACGGTTGTGTCCTCACCTGCTCTATATGGAGATAAGTACATGTAAATAATGAGGGGCTTACTCTCTCCCCAAAACAATGATGATTAGTCCTTTCATTTAATTTTAGGGTTCAATTTTCTTTAGTAACCTCGTTACAAATGTTGTCATTTTTTTGGATTTTTTCCAAACAAATCAAACTAATGAACTTTCCAATTCCCGTTTGATATTATGTGAGTGAAAACAGGAAAGGAAGCTGGAACAATCGATGCCAATGATGCATGCAGTATATAGAGGATGCATACCTTGTTGCTAGCACTTTACATGCATGGTAATCCGTGCATAAAATAAAAGACAGAAAATAAACTAAAATAAATGGTACGCGAGAACTTTCCTAATAATTACTTATATTAATGGGCAATAACAGGTTAATTAACTAAGTCCGATCTACAATCTACTCTATAGGTATGCAAATTCTTGTTTAAGGGATTTAGACCTAATTAATTACATGGTTCAAGCATGACAATAAAAACCTACTTCAAAGGACTCAAGCACATAAAACCACGAGAAAACAAGAAAAGAAGGCGATGAAAACAGAACTGGTGAGGTCCTCCAAGTGCATTAGCACTTGGTGAAACAGATCATGCACACACAAGGTATATAGTAGCCTTTTAGAAAACAGAAAAAGAGGCAAGCTCCAAATAAATAATTACAAATTTTTACAAGAATAATAATGGAATAAAATGCTAAATAAAATAAAAATGTATGTACAGAAATGCTCAAAGTGACCGGTCTCCTGCAAACCTTCTTCTTCTCTTCCTATGCTCTCCTGCAACTTGATGAAGAAATAAGTCGCCTCCACTTCACTTAAATGCACTTGCGCTCCTAAAAAAAACTATCTTGGCTCTTCGGGCCCTCGCAAGAAAGAGGAAACACAAGATAATGTAAGAAACACAATTATGAAAATATGAGCACAAATAGTATTAAATAAATACATTAAAATAAACAAGCAAACAAAGAGGTGGATATGAAGCAATGTGATAAGATCAAGTGAAAATGTATCTCAAATAAATTCCTAAGTCCGATCTTCAGGAGATTTTGGTGCCCAACAAATCAGATCCTCTAAGCACTATATAAGCTCCCTCACGGCATGTTGTATTTAATATGAGTGCTCACTCTTCAACAAGATGCAAATCCATAATATATATAAACAAAAATATAGATAAAATAAATGAATAAAATAAATTACAAAATATAGACAAAGAATATGTGAAAACAATATGCACAATGAAATAAATGCAAGAAAAACAGACAGAAAATAAGAGAAAGAAAATCAAGTATCTACAACCAAGAATAACAGGTCAAGAGAAAACCTAACTTCCCTCACCATGCCACCTCGATAACAATGCCATTTATTGAACAATGATTTTTGGAGTTTTAATTAAATGAAAATTATTTGTAGTGTCACTGCAACCCTAAAAATCCTTCAACAAAATTAATGTTTTTATTCACAGCTCAAGCCAACAAGTAATAAAAGAATCTAAGAGGCTACAAAAATCTCAAGGATTATCAAATCAATGAAAGAGTCAATGAAATAAAGAGGAACTTCTATGAACACTATGCTTGGCTTTTGTATTTTTGAAAAAAATATTTTTTTATAGAACTTTAATTTTATATTTTTGTTTAGTTTTCTGATTTTATTTCTTCATGAATTTTAGTTTTGTAAAAGATAAAATAATGAATTAAATAATCAATAAAAGAAAAAATAAGAAAATAAAGAAAGATGCAACATTTGTATTTTTACAAAGTAGAAACAATACTCAACAAATTAAAATAAAATTATTTTTGGATTTCTGGCTATTTTTAATGTTGTTGTGATTTTTCCAGAAGTTGTAAGGCTTTTAAATAAATTAAAAATAGAGAAATAAAAATAAATGAAGTGTTTTGGATTTTTAAAATACCTAATGAAATAAAAAATGGATGAAATATGCATACACAAAAAGATAATTTTTTATATTTTATAGAAAGTCATTTTATAATTTATTAGATTTTTCGATGAATTTATATGATTTTTTCATGTTTTTAGTGTTCTACAATTTTTTGTTTTTATTATGAATAAAAATTTTAATATTGCAGGGAAATGAAAAGAAATGAAAATAAACAAGCTTGACTTATTTAGAGTTTTTTGCGAAATTATTTATTTTTTTAACTGCAAACAAGGACTTCTTACGTTGTTTTTTAAATTTTTTAAAAATAATAAAATATTTAAAATTGAAATTAAAAAATAATAGACCCAATTAACATGAACCGAACTTGATTTTTATGGAATTTGTAATGATGTTTTGATATTTTATTTAATTTAATATGCAAAATAAATATAGATGCATAAGGATATGGATGCTAGGATTTATATTTTAAAGACTGAATGATAACAACGATAAAAATTGTAGGACTTTGATGCATTTTTTCCATGAAAACATGTGTTGGCGCACGCGAGCCTTATTGGAATAGACCTATAAGTAAATAAAATATTCAAGGGAACATTCAATAATATAAATATACATGGGTCTTTACGGCAATTTTCCCAAAAATCACACGCAAGGCAAGCTTTTAGTTCAAATAGGAGTGTAAAGCAATAAAAACAAAAACAAGGGAAGATAATGCAAAGGTTCAAGCATTTACAAGCAGACATGTGTCCCAAAGGACTTATTTGCAAAATAAAGTAAATGCATGGGTCGAGGCACAAATATACCCTTAATACATGTGGACTGTTCTATGTCCACGATTCATCTATACGTTGATACAATGGCTAAAAATGTAGCATGCTCTAGCAGCTACGATCTGATCTGGAACTTTAATCCATGGTTAAGCTTTCGGGTAAAATGGATGGCAGAGATTGAATCTGGAGCTTGTGTTCTTGATCCAATGGGAAAGGAGGCTTCTGGAAAGAATAAGGATGAAGGTCGTTGACATAGAACTCTAATTAGCCAATGCTCAACCGATATTCGTCCACGGCAACTCTTGAGAGGTGTAGCTCTCTCTTACACTTCTCCTCTATCGATCCAAGGGATCCACAATGGTCGACGATGGCTAGAAGATGACCTGTCATTCAGAGGATGAATGGCTCTATGTGGACCTCGAACTTGTTCTCTTATCTCCCTTGTGTGCTGTTGAGACATGTAATAGATTCCTTGCTAGGAGGTAAAGCTCCAGCAAAGTTTATTAACGCAAAAGCACAAAGAAATGGTGAATGGGTGAGGGCTTCGACATGGATGATCGGAGATGGATCCCGATCTCAGATAGGGTGTGATATGTAGGGGTCATATATTACATGAAATGGAGAAGGTCGATGCGAATATGATGGTCGAGTCAGAAAGTGATGAAGGTGATCGAAACGATCTGATCTTGCAAATTGAAACTTCGATGAGATGAGCATATTTGAACTTAAAAAATAATTAAAAGGGAAAATTAAAGATTTCGAATTAAAATAGAACTAACTATTTTTACCTACGTTGAAGAATTGGGATGAAATTTGCCTCGATATGCTATGGGTTACGGAGAGGCGATACGCCCAATGGAGAACTCTATCAGTGTTTCTAGATTGCAATTAGAGAATACTACTTCACGCTCAAGATCAGAGAAGCTCTCCTCTATCATAGGAGTGCTACACTTTCACTCGATCTCAGGGAAGTAAGGGCAAAAATCAGATCAAACTATCATTAGAGTTGAAGGGTATGTATTTATAGAGATGGCTCTAATGGAATTTAAAATTTGAAGGGAGCATATCAAGGCAAGATCGCTGGATCTGAAGGGCTAGCGACGGCATTAGCATTTAGACAGAGAATATTGGAGAAAAAATCAGGGATAGTTAGTGCTCAACGTGCAGGGAAAATGGGATATAGAAGGGCTAGACGCGAGATGTGCAGGCGAATGGAGGGTACCAAACAGTTGACCCGAGTCAACAAACCTAGGTCAGCCAATGGGAGTGACAGAGGAAGTGCACAAAATAGGCTAGACGAGAAAAATCAAGAAAAGAGCTAAATAAATTAGATAAGAAATATATAATTATATTCAAAAATTAAATAATGTAAATGAATAATGTTAAGAATTAAATAAAGTTAATTTAGATGATTTTTAATTAATTAACTGAGGTATATACAAGGTCTAAAATAAATATAATATGATATTTATAGCTATGTATACTATATACAATGCATTAAATTTTATTAATTAATTATACAAATATATACATAAATTAATATTTTATTAATTTACAATATTTTACAAGGGTTTTATTTGTATTTTGTTAGATTTTTAAGAATAAATTTATTAGGTTAAATAAAAAGGTATATGTATAGTAAATACATGGTGATACCTATACAATATTTACATGATTTTATTTTTTTTGAATTTTTATTTTGTGATTTTTATTTGTATTTTATATATGTCAAGTACAATATTTACAATTGAAAAAATCCAATATATACAAATATGTATAAGGAAATAAATAAAAAATATTGTACATCATATACATAGGTATAATATACACTACCACCTTTACTCTGATTTTTATTAAACCACCTCCATTTTAAAGATTATTTAATATGAAGTACAATAAAAGTGAGTTCTATGAATTTAGAGTTTTTATAAGTTTAGCTTTGTGGATTTTTACGGGAATTGGAATTTAGCATTATTGAGAGCGTAAATTGGCCAGCTGAACATGGGATTAGATGCACCTATGGATGAGACATATAACCTTAGACACTATCAATTGATGAATTGGTTGAGTCCAGTTGAACTTAAAGTTGAATATGAGTTTAAGCAGTAATTTCTTAGTTTTTTCCTCATTTTCACAGGAATGCACATAAGGAACCATATGCATTCCTTAGGGACTTTGAGTTAGTCTATACCAACCTTAGGCATCCTAGGGTTAGCCAAGACTACATAGGCTCAAAGCCTTTCCTTTTGCCATGAATGACAAGGATAATTAATGGATGAAGAACCTGGGAGTAGTTATAATAACCTATGTGCAACTCAAGGACCTTTTCTTGAATAAGTTCTACCATTTGAGTAGAAATAACTTAATGCTCTCACGCATCACTAGTTTATAACAACTCCCTAATGAAGCATTCTATGATACATGAGAGAGATTCAAAGATATATTAAAGAAGTATCCTTGTCACAGATTAGAGCCTACTGTCTCCGTACAGCTAGTGTATTACATTCTCAACCCTAAGGTACAAGTATGGTTTAGTGCTTCTTATGAAGATAGCTACACTTCATGTGGTGTGGACACCTTCTGAAAGGGGTTCGAGAGGATGGTCGAGACGAGCTGAGCACAGACTGCGAGTAGAGCTCAGACAGAAACCCCCTTACCACTCTTACCTAGAGGGGAGCGAGGGCTACAGTTGATCCATCTGACATAAGTATCATAACAGATAAATTAACCATCGTAAAGAGGATCGATAGGAGGATGGATGAGTTGGACAAGAACTTATCCAAATTGTCTAAGTAGATGGTAGATTTGTCAGAGAAGGTATCTAAGATCAAGATACATGTCGTGACTACATCTGCTTTTCATGCTTACTTGATTCATAACATCCATGAGCAATCGATGTTAGCGCCACCCCAGCCGTGGGGAGAGGACTAGAATCTTACCCATTCCTTTAAGCAACAAATCCCATCTGTATATACAGTTACTGAGGAGCCTTCCCAGCTGTGTGAAGTAAATGGTGTGTGGTATACCCATGACCCTTCCAACAAGTGGAGTTCAATGGATTGTTTCACTTACCAGTATCTACTGACCTTTTACAACACATCATTTACCCCTACATCTCTTCCAACACTACATAGCTCTGGAGCCTTTCATTCCCAAGCACTGAGGCAGCAACAACCATATGTCTATCAGTAGACGTACCATTTCAACCAACATGACCCACATATGTAGCATCAGTCTCATCTGCAGTAATACTAGGGTAATCAGGGCCAATCTTCATGATATTCCCATCCTTCTTCACAGCAACAACCGTCATCGTCAGATTCCACAAATTTCCAGCACTAGATAATCGATGAGTTACGTTCCTAGAAAATGAGATACAAAATTTGTGGGTTGACCTCAACCCCTTATCATGTTAGCATAATGAACATACTTGCCATTCTACATCCATTCCTGCTTAGGTTTAGGCTAACCCCAACAGCTTGAACAAGACTCAATAATAGTAAATATATATGATCAGGTATACTACTCAGATTTTCACAAATTTGAGCATGAGATCCTTCCTTTTTTATTGTAAATCACATGTCACTCAGGAACGAAAGGACTGTGGTCGTGCCTGATTAGGTAAGGGATATGGAGATGACATCTAAATCTCACCCTAAGGAGACTTCAGAGGATGATGAGGACAAGCATCGCTATCAGAACCTTCTTCATGTGGTAGAGACGTCTACGAGAAGGAAGAGGAGGAGTACGAGAGCATCATTGCAGCATGGAGAAGATTCAGAGTCTACAGAGGCACTTACACCTTTAGTTGAGGAGAATGCACCTTCAAAAGACATTCTCTACCCTTTAGTATATACTTGTACTTCTGATTCCAAATTATTTGTAAATGAATTAGTTGTTAAGAACTCTGTTTCCGAAATAAAAGCATGTTTCTATGTATTATTTAGATTCTTCGTATTCTTCTGCTTATTCATTCCCTTTACCCATGCTTGAGGAGCCCGGATTTCCCATATATTAATTGCGTCAATTAATCATGCAAAAATATATGATGTGTCCTTTACTTGTAGGTGGGTAATCGAAATCAATCAACAAATAATCATTTAGAAATTTAGTCCAATTAATTTGAGTGATTTTATGTTTATTTTACTTGGCCAAGTCACAAGGTCGAACTCAAGGAGGTAAAGGAACAACTAAGGATTATGTCTATCAAATTTCGTGTGCGATTTTCGAGGCGGAATATTTTTGGTATTTTTTAATGCAATATTTCAATGCAAGTGAAAATGCAATCGATTTTAAGGATAAATGCAATATTCAATTAAACTAAGTACAAAAATTATGAAACTTGGCTGAGATGGAAATAATGATGAAATAAGTATACTAAATTTTTTTGGAATTGTTTGATGCAATATGAATATTTAATGAATTTATGAATATAAATAGTGTAGTTTTCAAAAACTAATTATATTAGATATTTAACCTACTGATTTTTATGAAATAAAATTATTTAAGATATATCACTAGGTGATCTATCTCAAAAAAATCCTAAACCCTAAAAATGTTTAATATAACATCTCATAAAAATTAACTAATTAAATAATAAAAATGACTTTTCAAAAGCAAACTATGCATACAAATGCAATTCTTTTTGGATACAATGTAAATCACACCTAATTCTATTATCACAATTTTTTTGGCAATTTTTTGAGTAATGGTTAATTATTTTCGAATTTCAGAACATAGATTGGGTAAATATGCAAATTTTCACCAGAAAAATTATTGTAATTAACGAAAGACGATAAAAATGTCACAAACATGCCATAATGTAAAAACAATTGCGGAACACAATGTTATATTTAGAATAATAAAATGGTGCAATCATTTAGAGCAAATAATAAGTGAAACACATGGATCTTTTTGCAATTACAATAATTAAGTAAAATAAGAATATGCAATAGAGGGTTGAAGTAGAAATACTACACCCCAAAGGGTGGTTCTCGTGAAATTTCCATGCGAGGCAGGGAGCGACTAGCGAATGACGGAGAATCCAGGGGTGGTTCTACAAATATCCACCTCATGCGTGCAGAACATATGAGAGAGCTTTGGCAATTGGGTGTTCCTTCAGAGATGTTGGCGCACAATGCCCCTCTACACAAATGTCGTGCACACAGGGAGGGTCTCGGGCAGCTGTCCCGGTGGCTGGCATGGTGTGGGTGATGAATCTACATTTCGTCATCTTTATTCATTTATTATAGCTTAAAATCCCTTATAAGACAGCTGTATATATTGATAAATCCATATTCTTACTAACTTTCATCTATATGAGAATATTGTACATATATTATTTTTTTAACCTAAAATAAATAAATAAATAAATAAAGGAAAATAAAGAAATTATATAAAAAAGAAGACTGTGCATATGTAATAGATACAAACTGACCTGAACCCTGAGAGAAGGCCAAGACTTGACCTGATCGAACATGAATAAAGTAGGGGGAGATAGGGTCTTTAATCAGAAAATCCAAAAGAATACTTTGTAAATACTTTTGAATTTATTCTATGTATATTTATATAAACCTGACTCTATTTTATATGTACTGAATTGACCTCAAATTAAATAATTTTCAAAACAGAAGTTGAAAATAAAATGTTTTAAATGATAACAATAATTGCAAAAAAAATCATGTACAGAATAAAAATAACCACATATGGAAAAAGCCATAAAATGATAATTGAATGACCGATTCCGGCTCCATATGAACTCAAATTGAATCAAACTCACTTCCATCGTATTCTGGTTTTTTGAGGTGGTTTTCGTAATTTTACTGTTGGATATATTTATCATTTTTTTCATATTTATTTGTAAATAATTGTAAATAATTTTAATAATTATTTAAAATAAATATAAAATTAAAAACTAAAACAAAAAACTAACTAATTTCCTTATTTAACTATGTATATAATCTACTATATGTATATAGTATTTGTATATAGTTGATTTCTTTAATAAACCATCACATTAAATTAAATAACTGACATTTACTAATTAATTAAATAAAATGACGAAATTAATAAATAAATTATATAATTATGTAAATAATTAACTCCACCATTAACTTCCTTATCTTTCTCTCCATTCAAAATTTCCTTATTATTATCTCCACTCATTTTTTTTGAAATTCAAATTCAATTCTTTTTCCTATTAATATGGCTCCTCCTTCCTCATTTCAATTTGATCAATCTTTTGGTGAGAGTAGCCTATTCTCCAAGAGTCTTCTTATTGCAAAGAGGTGCCTAGCCTCCGAGCCGTCCGGTGACAGCGAATCGACCTTCGTGGAGGCCATTACGGCATTATCCACTCCCATGGTGAGATCCATTTTTTTCATGTTCTTATCATAGGTTAATCATAGTTTAATTTGTTTCACAATTTTTATTTCCTTGTCATTTTATATTTCTAGATCTTAATTCATCATTTTTTAATCAATCATCAAGATATGATCCGCCCTCGATTTCGATCTCATGATCATTTTCTTTATCTCTTCATGTTGACATTGTAACTCACCCAAACACTCAACTTCGGTCATGCATGGTGACCAGAGACTTGGATCTATCTCTTATTTTGTCGGATCTGCATCCACTCACATTTTTTGCATTTGATTTTTAGACTGAGTAGTCGTGCTCGAGTTGTTTTCCTATCTATATCTTATTTGCCGGAATAAAAAAACTATAAAAACATAGAAAATAATAAAAATATATAAAAAATTTCTACAATTTATGTTTATACAAAAAAATTTAAAAAAAGAGAGTGGAAGACATTGTTGCTGCCACCGCCCCCTCCACAGCGGGCGGTTATCTGCTGCAAGGTCGTTACCACCATCTTCTGCCACGGCTGCACGCTCCCTTAACCTCCATCTGGAGCCGTGCACCTCTGCCATCACCATTCACGATCACCGATGCCTTCCAGTCACCATAACTTCAAGCCATAGCCGCCATCTGCTATAGCCACCTGAGACTTAACATCCAACCCGCCATCCGCCTAACGTGTGTCGCCTCCTCCGTCCACGAGCAGAACCATGCCACAGCAGCCCGACGCTGCCATTTGCTTGGAGATAGAAGACAGGGGTGGTGCCCCACTCTTTGGCGTGAAGAACAACAACGAAGAATGAACCTAGTGTTCCCTAAAAAGAACATATATTTTATTGGTCAAATTGTAATAAAGCCCCTGGAAGTTTCAAAAAACGTAAAGAGACCCCTGCCAGCATTCAAGTCACATGTTATGCATGCTTTATGTGGGAAATTTTCATTTTTTTATTTCTATTTTATTTCCTGTTATCTTTTCATTCAAGAACTTTGAATACTTGCAATTCACTTTTTATTATCCAAACAATTATTTTGCATGTTCTTATTTTTGAAATAAATAATTTTATTGCTCAATAAATTCTGGAAAAATCATGTTATATTCATGCTATCTTCCTATTCATTTTCTAGAAATTTCATTACATTTTATTTCTATTTGATATTATTAAAAAATAAAAAACATTTCGATTTCCCTGTTTGAACTTTGAAAAATCATAAAAATTAATTATTATGTAAAAAATTCTAAAAAAGATATTAGTTTTCTTTTTATGCATTTTATTTTCTCTCCAATTTTCATGCGTTACTAATTTTTAAAACCCAAAAAAAATTGCAACAACTAAAAATATTAAAAAAAATCTTAAAAAATTGTAGAAAAATCTAAAAATAGTAATTTTTGTTCCTATTTGTAATTAATTTCCTTTAGTTTTTTGTAAAAATAATTTACATAGTTTTTGCATTTGTTTGATATTTTTAAATTGAAAAATAATCCTATTTGATCACAGTTTGAATTTCCCTCTATTTTATTCATTTTAAAAGTCCTAAAAAATATAAAAATCTTTGAAAAATTACAAAAATAATAATGAAATCATAAAAACACAAAATTATTTTCTTTAGATTTTTTTGAGCATTCCTTTCTTGCATAAATTTGCTTTGAATAGTATATTAATTTTTTTTGAAAATGAAAAATTTCCAAAATTAAAATCTTAAAAAATTTGAAAATCATAAAATATAAGATATACAAATAAAAAATTAAGCAAAATTAAAAGATAAAAATCTTAAAAAAACCAAGATAGTTTGCATTTGAGATTTTCTTTTTTTTAATTGATTTTTTAATTATTTCAATAATCCTCGTAAATGATTGCCTCCCTGAGTTCGGTCATGTTAGCTATATATGTACATTAAATAGCAAATTCTCTTGCTACTCATTTCTTTACAATTATTTCAACTTGAGAAAAAATATTTTTTTGTTGCAGGATTATTTGGGTCAACGAAACATTATTTCATTCATCTAAATAAATAAAACCCGAAAAATTCTCGCCCAAAAAAATGGCGTCGTTGCCGGGGAGGCACGACGAGGGTAGTTAGGTTTCTCTTTTGACCTGCTATTCTTCGTTGTGAATTTATATATATATATATATATATATATATTGACATTATTTCATTATTCATATTCACTGAATTTGTTTCATTTTTCCTGCTCATATTTCTGTATTTGTGTCTCTTACATATTTTCTGTTTCCTCTTTCTTGTTAGGGCCCGACGATCTGGAGTGGCATTCGTAGGAGTGGCGGTGCACTCTAGTGAAGCCAAGGCAACTTCATTCTTCCCAAAGCTGCAGGAGGGCGTAGGAGGAGAAAATGGAGATTCTAAGAAGACCATTATTTGGAGCATTAGACTTAAATTTATTTTTAGCATTTCTAGCATTTGAACTCTTGTAAAAGGACATTCATTTGTTGCAGGGTCTTTTCACCAAGTGCCGGTGCACTTGGGAGACCTCAACGGTTTTGTTTTATCACTTTATTTTTATTTGTTTCATGCGGATTTCGTGAGCCATCTATTGATTGCTTTAGCCATTTGGTTGAGCTCGATAAAACTAAGGTCCAAACACCATAATATAATATTTGTTCCTATAGATCACGTTCGGACTTAATCAAATAAAAAAGTTAACCTAAATGTATTAGAAACCACATGTTGTGAGAAGTCGCATACAACATAGCATGACCCATTGTGGCGGGCACCGAGCGACTTGCAAGACCGAACCCATGTCTCTTTTCTGATTTGTTAATGACAACTCTTTCTATAATAGAAATTATCATCTTAGGACGGTTCACTTGCATCATATAAATTAGTTTATTTTTTTGTATTTAAATTCTACACTAGTCATTTTGCATGTACAGTGTTGGCGACAAGGTACGCATCTCTTAACCCCTGTATGCATCATTGTGTTTAATCGTGCATTGGCATTTCCGATCTCTTCCTTATTTTTACTCATGTAAGTTAAAAAAGAAATTGGACACTCGGTAGTCAATTCATTGAAAACATTCAAACCAACTAACAATTAGCTAAAATTTGGGACTGCTAAAGAAAACTTGACTCTAAAATAAACATAAGGAAAAATTATTATTTTGGGGAGAGTAACCCCCTCATTATTTTATTTATCTGCAACGAGAGAGCGACATGCACACTATGATAGAGCCACTCCCGAACTCTCTTCAAACTACTGGTCTTGTGATTAGTTGTTCTCTAGCGAGGACTTCACTGAGTAGCCGGTAATCGGTCCGGGACATCCTTAGCAGAGTAGGTAGATCGGATAGCCGGTAAACAGTCCGCAAACCCATACTAGCTGGGAGAAACTAGTTGTGAGATTGGGACAGTCTCTTGGGAGCATTGGATTCCTAACAACTCACATAACTACTCTGATAGATTGATTTATCACCTAAAATAAAGTTTGACAAGATAATTGAACGAACCTTCACGATCATCACATTGAGTTGAGTTGGTGAATTGCGAGTTTGTATTGTGTTTGATTGCTAGTTCTAGAGATCCTTCCACACAATTTGTTCCTTCCACTCATTTTCTCTCTTGCATTGACCTTCTCGCATACCGCCTATTGATTTCGAAGATGTCAGACCGGAGTATTTCTTGTTCAGACTTTGCAAACTCATTCGACACTTCGATCTGTTCACCTTATATTTGGGGAGACTCATCTCCTGATATTTCTCTTTCTACACTTCACCTTTCACAACATCAATCAACCCACTATTTGAGATTGGCTCTAATCTCGAACTAATATTTGAGACTTCATCATTTCTGAGGACTAATCGAGTGTTATGTACATTTTCATAGTCAGACATCAGACACTTGATGCCAGCAAAGGGAAAGGGAACCATGTCAGAGCAGATCGAGATCAACATCACCATTTTAGCCTCCATTCAGTCGATTCAAGCCCAATTAACAGAACATGCTAACTTTCAGACCTCAATGAGAATATGATTCTCGATCTGAGACAAGAAAGACTAGATAGAGGAGAGGAGAATAATAGAAACATGGCGGTGGGAATGGGGGAGAAGACCCTATGGTAGAACTAGTGCCTAAGCTTTCATTAAAGGATGCTTATAATCCACGGGAAGGACAGACAAATTCTTGGATACAAATCCCTAGTATTGATGGGCATTTTGAGCTTAATACCACTATTTTGCCTCTTTTCCTAATATTCCACATAAATATTAATGAAGAGCCTTATGTACACCTCCAGCAATTTGATCGCATTTGTGGAACAATACACTTCCCAAATGTCCCATTAGCCTTCCCATTTAGTCTGATGGACAAAGCTTTATATTGGCTAAATCACTTGGGGAAGGTTGTCACTACTTGGAAAGAGTTGAGGTCTGTATTCTAAAAAAATATTACTGCTTGGATGACTCAACCACATGTGATCTTTGATTGCTATCTTCTCCTAGATGCCCATGAGCCTATTCACGTAGTGTCGGAAAGATTTAAAGATTTGATGGAGAAGTGCCCCCATCATGATATTCTAAAGACAATCATTGTGTGAAATTTCTTTGGTGGTTTAAGAGTAGAGAATCAAAAGCTAGTAGATGTCACGTGAGGGGGGAGCCACTTCAACAAATACGAGGATGTCCTCTATAAAATTTTTGAGGAATGGCGGAAACCTCAGCAACTCTTTCTTCTTAACGTGCTTTTCAGAAGCACCATGTTACATCCCTTGCAGTACCCCACAAGGTTGTCAACATGACGGCATCACATGAAGTGGATAGGGTGGACAGCTCTGATCTAACCATCATTGGAAATCACCCATCCAAAGTGGATATAATTGAGAAATGATTCAAGGATATTGAGAAGCTTCAAATAATCGAATAGAGGTCGAAGAACCTGGATAAGCTGGATGGGATAATAAAGCACTTGGAGCTTTTTATGAGTACTATCAGTACAGTTCACAGTGTGAGTGCAACTGCCAATACCTCTATTAGGGTTTAGACTTATTCTACTCAGCAAAGTAGTAAAGGACCATCCATAGTTCAACACATCTACTACATGCAAACACCTGAGCAGATCCAACAGTATTTACAACAATTAGTTCCGTACCAACAGGAAGTAGCGTACATTCCTGAGCAGTAGTCCTCCTCCACCTGTCATTTAAGAGGTGAACGACATCTGGTTTGATCATGAACAAAACCATCCCCGTCAGTCAGGGAACGTCCAGTTGGGTTCTCAGCAGGGTCAGAGACCCGCCCACCAGTTTCAGGAAGGCAGACAACAACAATACCAACACCAGAAATTCCGAATTCACTATCAGTCTCCACCACAGTTCCATAACTGGAGACAAGGCCAAACAAAGAAGAAATATATGTATTTTCCTCATTCTAACCAACAACAGACTGCATATTATGGGCAGTATCAATATCCACCTCCTCCTCCTCAATATCGGAATCCGTATGGTTACCAACAACCTCTGCACTATCAGTCTAAGAGACAACCAGTCATTGAGAAATCTGAGGCCCCGTCAGTGAACCCAACACTGGACAAACATGCACTACTCATGAAGACCATGAATGAACTGACTCGGTGGATTAACGACTTGACCACTACTAAGACACTAATTCCAGCTCACGTAAAAACCAACACCAGTAACTTTAGATGCATGGAGCAAGTATCCAATAGCCCACCCACACCTGAGACAAGTATGTCCCTTGATTTTACATGTATATCTGATGCTATTTATCTCAAGGTCAGCAAGAGATTGCAGTCGCTTACACACCAGAGTTGGGAGATCAAACCATTGAGAGAGCATCATCTTCCACATCATTTCCTTAACCAGTAGTCCAAAGGACCAGTGTAGTAGAACCCAAGTCTGGAGTTCCACCATCTTCACTACCACCTTCACATTCACCAGGTAGATGCAAATGACCATCAACGAGGGAGAATATACCAGTCGTGGATTCTTCCTCTTCACCACCAACAACATCTTGTTATGTTTTATATTCTATTTTTCCTTATCCTATTTTGGACAACACTGTACAGACTGATTCTGGTTATCTTGTTGTACATGAGGATCCCAATTTGAATAATGGAAATGAACGTTTGAATTTTTCTTTTCTTTTGCTCTTAAGTATAGAAAAATCTAAAAATTAAAAATAGCACTATCTGATCATGGGGTGGTGAGACCTTATAGAACATCCTTTTAGAGATGCCACTCCCTAAGGCCATGGAATACATGCCTGGAGTGAAAAAGGGAATGAAAGAAGCATGTACAAGTAAGCATCAACTGATGAAGAACAAACAAAAAAATAAAAAAACACATCTTAACCATGGCCATAATTCATGGCATCAATAATCTCCTACCCAAAAAGAAAGACAAGGGAGCACCTCACATCCGTTGTCATATCTTTGATCAAGAATTTGATCGTACTGTCCTCAATAGAGGTTCCTCCATTAATCTCATGCCATACTCTTTACTAACTGAATTTCGGTTAGGGACTCTTAAAACAACCAGGATGATCCTTAAGTTTGCTGATAGATCGACTAAGAGGCCAACAAGCATTTTAGAGGATGTTATTATAATTGTGCAGGGAAAGAAATTCGTTGTTGATTTTGTTGTCATGGTTATGGACACTCTTGCACCACTACTCCATACTCCGATCATACTAGGTCGACCGTTCCTTAGAATGGCTGAAGCAGTAGTTGATTATCATACTGGAGAGATCATCTTTCACTCTTATAGTGACAAGGTGAAAATTGAGACGATCTCTGATCGTAGACCATCATCACCACCAAAAGTAGATGAGACAGAGAAAGTTACATCAAAGCCAGAGGACTGTGATTTTCTTGCTAAATTCCAAGATATAGATCTTTTCACTGACTTCATAGATACCCAGGAGTTCCTTTCCCAAAAGGACTCTGTGGAAAGCACAGTTGACATGAGTTCCCATGGTGGTCAAATTGAGCTAGTTGTTGATGGGCGGTTTGAGCTGATTGCTGAGGATCAATATGAGTTTTTGGAGGCAACTTTTGATATTCCTTTGACATATTTTTCTAAGATTATTAATGACGCCTCCTTCTGAGATTTATGAGGTATAGATAACTTAGCCATTCATTGAATGTCCTGAGTTATGCACAGATGAGAGACATGTTTCTGAGATTATTGTTGAGATATCTGAGCCGTTAATTATTGAAAATGTTGAACATCCTGATGAGCTCCTCCTTTCTAAGTAGAGAACATTCATTGCAGATCTATCAGAAATTTTACTTGTTGAACTGTTTGTAGCCATGGTAGAAAATACACAGAATACATAATACATTTTCCTACTAGTACAGTAACAGAGGTTATTGTAGAGCTAATTCATACACCACCTAAGCTCAAGGTTATACCTTCAATGTTGAAATATGCCTTCCTTGCAGGTCCCCCCTTAAATGTTTCCGGTCATCCTCAGCTCGCTTGACCATTCAACAAAAATCTCACGTATGAGAGGTTCTTGAGAGAAATTGCAAGGACATAGGATGGAATATCTCGGATATATGTGGGATTAATTCGGCTTTGTTCTCGCATCATATCTACCTAGAGGATGATCGTAAACCCTCCCATGAATGTCAACATTGTCTAAACCCAAATTTAAGGGAATTTGTCATGAAGGAGATCAGAAAGTAGTTTGATGCTGGCTTTATATATCCCATTTCAGATTCCAAGTGGCTCAGCCCTTTTACACGTGTTCCCGAAGAAATCTGGGATTACTATCATAAAGAATGACTATGGTGAGGAAATTCTGACCCGGGTTCCTACTTCATAGCATGCATGTGTTGATTACCAATGCATGAACTCATCTACCAAGTAGAATCATGTTTCGCCACCCTTTATTGATTAGATTATTGAGAGGTTGGTAGGGAAAGAGGTCTTTTGTTTCTTGAATGGGTATTCGAGATAAAACCAGATTGCTATCTCTCATGAGGACCAGTAGAAAACTAATTCCACTTGTCCATTTGGCACATATGCCTCTAGATGGATGCCTTTTGGATTGTGTAGCACCCCTGCTACATTCCAAAGGAGTATGTTGGTCATTTATTCCCATATGGTGGGTAGTTTCCTTGAGGTCTTCATGGACAATTTCTCAGTCTATGGGGATAGTTTTGACACATTCGTGCTCATTTAGACCGAGTTCTTCAACATTGTTGTGAGGTAAACCCAGTGCTCTCATGGGAGAAGAGTCACTTTGTGGTGACTAATGGGATTGTATTGGGTCATGTCATCTCCAAACATGGTATGGAGGTTGACCTGGCTAAAATTGATGTGATTTTCAAGTTAGATCCACTGTAGAATTTGAAGTAGTTAAGGTCATTTATGGGGCACATAGGATTCTATAGGAGATTCATAAAGGACTTTCGCAGATCACAAGACCTTTGACTGAGCTTCTGTGCAAGGAGAGTGAGTTTGTTGTCGATGAGAAAGTCCTTCTTGCATTCAATCAGATGAAAGATATGGTTACTAAGGTTCCTATCTTTCATCAACCTGATTAGTCTATTCCTTTCGAGATCATGACAAATGCCTCAGATTTTGCAGTTGGAGCTGTTTAGGATAGAGAAGGGACGGGATACCATTTGCTATATACTATGCTAGGAAGACTCTGGACGAAGCACAACGAATACAGAGAAGGAGATGTTAGCAGTTGTGTTTGGGCTAGAAAGGTTCAGATCTTACCTCCTTGGTTCCCACATTATTATATACACAGATCACACTACCACACGATACATACAAGCAAAGAAGGATTCCAAATGATACCTTATCATATGGATCCCTCTTCTCTAGGAATTTTATTTAGAAATTCGAGATAAACCTAGAGCGAAAAAGCTGTGGTAGATTACCTTTACTGTATCATAGATGCAGAGACCTGAGCAGAACCTGATCCTTACTTCCGAAACATTTCCAGATGAGGCCATAATATCTGTGGACTCACTCCCATGGTATGTTGATGTTGTGAACTATCTTGTCCCAAGAAAGTTCCACAAGATTGCCCGAAGTACAATGTAGACAGATTTCTATCAGAGATTCATTATTACTAATGGGAGGATCTATGAGGGTGCGGTTCCTCAAGAGGAACACACCAATGTACTTGAGCACTATCACAAACTAGAATCTGGTTGACATCATTCGAGGAAGCGCACGGTAGCAAAGGTTTTACAAAGTTTCCTATGGTGGCCGACAATGTTTAAGGATGCTATAGAGTATGTTCGAGATTATACTGGCTGCCAGAAAATGGGAGGAATTGTTGGTTCCAAAGATACTATGCCTCTAAGATATACAGATTTTAGATGTTTTTTATGATTGGGGCATAGACTTCATGGTCCCATTTCTTGTCAGCCATGGATTTCAATACATCTTGCTCGCTATGGATTATGTTAGTCGATGGGTGGAGGTTATCCCCACTAGAGCCGCGGATAGTCATACAGTATATTCCTTTCTTAAGGGCTACATTATTGCATGATTCGGGATTCCCAAAATACTGATTTTAGATTGGGGAAACCATTTCATTAATAGAGAAGTAAAGAAGCTTGTGAAGGAGTACGCCATTAAGCACAGAGTTGCGTCTCCTTATCATCCTCAGACTAATGGCTTGGCAAAAATTTCAAATATAGAGATCAAGACAATATTACAAAAACTTGTACGTCCAGATAGGAAGAACTGGTCCGAGATGCTTATCTCAATTTTATGGGCTCATCGGACGGTGTACAAGTCTCCTTTGGGTATGTCTCCATATAGATTCGTGTATGTAAAGCATTGCTTCCTGCCAATGGAATGAATTCTCAAATCTTTATGGGCACTTCGTATATGCAATCTTGATTATGAGAGGGCATGAAAGAATAGGAAGTTGGATTTGAATAGATTAATGGAATTCTGAGACTTTGCATACGATAACTCACTCATGTATAAGGAGGAAGTCAAGCATTGGCATGATAAACACATTCGAAGGAAGACTTTCTCTCCTGATAAGAAAGTTTGGTTATTTTATCCTAAGTTGAAGTTGTTTCCATGAAAATTAAAAAGCAAATGGTCAGGACCATTCATTGTGAGAGTTGCACGTGACAATGGGAGTATTGTCATATCTGGGTTGTCATCTGACACACAACCATTTGTTGTGAATGGATAGTTGCTGAATCCATGTCTAGATCATGATATATTCCTGTCTGCATTGATTGTATATCTATGGTATCAGATGATGATCCTTTGATTCCAACTTTTACGTCGAATACATGAGCTGAATACCTCTTGTATATCCTTTCATTTCATTCTTTCTTCTTCTGTTTTTTCATTCACCCCTTTTCGTATGTATATATGCTATACTTAAGATGTGCTTTATTGTAAGTATAGGGAGGTGAATGATTTGTATAGTTCATATCGTATTTTTTGTACAGTCTGTTAATTCTCTTCATCGGCTTTCCCATTTGTACAGTCTTCTATACTTAGGATTACTTGATCCTAAGGATAGGTGGGTCACCGACTTCTATTCTATTCATCTTTTCTTTGAGTCATTGTAGCATAGGAGTCCGTTCACTTTTATATACTTAGCATGAGTAATGTCTTCCTTTGTCGCTCTCTGATAACTATGAGGACACAGTTCGAGCAAAATATGAGGGGTGTCGTATATATTGTATATATACTTTAGACATAACTCGTATTTTTAATTATTGTTATTTTTTGGATAGGTATAGAAATGTGTAAAATCCATGTGTATGTATATAGACTTTGTTCACCTTTCATATTTATAAAAGAAACAACAAAAAATAAAAATAAATCAAAAAAATAATGAAAATTGAAAATAATAATAATAATAATAATAATAAATTAAAATAAAAAATCTAACAAAATAAAAAACAACAAAACCAAAAATAAAAAACTAAAAAGTCTAAAAAATAAAAAAATCAAAATAACAAAAAAACAAAAAAATCCTCTTATATATAAATAAACTCCTTGTAAATACTTGTATATAGTACTATCCCTTTTTTATTTAAAAAAATCCCTAAAAACTATAAAACCAAATGTCTATAGAAATTTGCATAATTAAAATTACAAAAAAACTTTCTTTTCACATGTGCATCATTATTTTTCAAAAATCCATAAAAAGTTTAAAATTAGAAAATTGTTTCAAAAAAAAGATTTTTCTTTCTTTTCTTTGCATTGTACCTATGTTTCTTGCATTTGCATGTGCATTTTTTAGGATAATATTGACATTTAAACTAAGTCAAGAATAGAATTGAAGAATGGAGCTTAGTTAGACCTTATTCGACTTAATTTCAGAGGAACCATATAAGAACTGGAGTTAAGACTTTTCTGGTCCTATTGTCTTAATTCTTTGAGTCCATAAGACTATGTTCACATGTCATCTTGATTAGGCTAAGTAGAACATTTAATAACACAAGCATGATTCTTCCAAACCATGGCTTATCTTGGACAAGCACTCTACACATAGCTCTTCATGGAGGAGGATGTAAGGAGGCAAAATCTATTGATTTGGAGTAGCATACGAGTGTACTACATCTAGGAGGAACCTCTCGACGTCCTTTAGGGAGGGATGTGTGTCTCAACGTAGTCTAATGGCATTGAGGTCTAAAGACAGGATGCTGTGGGGTTGCAATAATACTTAAAAAAGGATAGTCTACTGCCTCAAGAGGAAAAACTCCTTATGTACATGTTACAACTTGTATATATTTTTTCAAAAAAAAATATAAAAGAAAAGGAAAAATGCAAAGTGAACAGGCTTGATTGAAAAATAAAATGCCCGCCGGAGTGTATATACAAGTGAAAAAAAATGAGAGATTCAAAGTCAATTTTTTGTAAGCTTGCAGCGGATGACTTGGCTACACTAGTCATGCATCCAAGGATAGGTATCTACACTAGTTACCATCCATTCTCTTCTCTATCTCCTCTTCTTGAGCTGGTTGTACTTGAACTTAGAGGGGAATATCCCCACTCCTCGAGGCAAGAGTTGGTAGATCGGGGGACTAGAGTTACCTTATGTTTCTTTGCTACTTTTGAGAAGGAGAGCTATATTTCACTTACATCGTTCAAGTAAAGATTCATAGTCATAAGAATTTGTGTATTTAGACTTGTTCTGACCTAACTGTTGAGGAGATCTTAATAGGAGTCTTGTGGAAGTTGAGGCTGTTAGGTTTTAAATCCATTTCACACTAAGGTTCCGCCACATTAATTATCCAAAGGTTTGATAGAGCTCCAAACTACAATTTTATGAAGATAAGTTTAGTACTCAAAATTTTCCTAATTTCATTATTTTTCAGTTATTTTATTTTATTCACTTATTCTTTCAAATAAGTGTTTGCTAAGGGACTAGCAAAGGTAAATCATAGGAGGATGATGAATATCCATTCCATCATCTTTATTACTTTATTTTTCTGAGAATCCCTTATAAACACCTATATATATTGATAATTCCATATTTTTACACACTTGAATCTATGTGTAAATATCATACATATATTATTGTTTTAACCTAAAATAAATAAACAAATAAAGGGAAAATAAATAAAATAAATAAAAAAAGAAGACTATAGATATGTAATAGATACACGCTGACCTGAACCCTGAGAGAATGTCAAGAGATGACTTGATCAATCAGGAATAAAGTAGGGGGAGATAGGGTCTTTAATCAGAAAATCCAAAAAAATACTTTGTAAATATTTTGAATTTATTCTCTGTATATTTATATAAAACTGACACTATTTTATTGTTACATCAATTTACCTAAAATTAAATAATTTTCGAAACAAAATTTATAATTATAAAAATGTTTTCTAAATAATAAAAATAATTTTAAAATAAAATCATGTACATAATAAAAATAACCACATCTAAAGAAAGACATAAAGTGATAATTGAAAGACCAATTCTGGCTACATATCAACTCAAATTGAATCAAACTCAATTCCATCGTATTATAAATTAAATTATCTTTAAAATGGTAGAGGTTTCATAATTCTTGGAGTTACGGTTCGAAAGTCGGTTTTTAGGGTGGTTTTCACAATTTTACCATTGTATATATTTATCCATATTTTTATACACATTTACCTGTAAATAATTGTAAATATTTTTAATAATTATTTAAAATAAAAATAAAAATAAAAAAAACTAATTTATTGCCTTATTTAACTTTATATATAATGTACTATATGATTTCTTCAAAAAACCACCACAAAAAATCTAATAATTGATATTTTTTATTTAATTAAATAAAGTGATGAAATAAATTAATCAATTATGTATAATTAACTCCAGCACTAACTTCCTTATCTTTATCGCCATTCAAAATTTCCTTTTCTTTATCTCCATTCATTTTTTTAAATTGAAATTCGGTTCTTTTTCCGATTAATATGGCTCCTCCACCCTCATTTCAATTTGATCAATCTTTTGGTGAGAGGAGCCTATTCTCCAAGAGTCATCTTGTTGCAGAGGGGTGCCTAGACTCCGACTGTCCCATGACAATGAGTCGGCCTTCGTCAAGTCCATTACGACATTATCTGCTCCATTAGTGAGATCCATTTTTTTCTTGTTCTTAACCTTGTCTAATCGTAGTTTAATATTTTTGCATTTTTAATTTCGTTGTCTATTATATTTCTAGATCTTAGTTAATCATTTTTTTAATCAATCATCATGATTCGATCTGCCCTCAATTTTGATCTCATAATCATTTTCTTGGTCTATCCATGTTCACATTCTACCTCGCGCAAACACTCAACTCTGTCATGTACGATAGTCAAAGACTTAGATCTATCTTCCATTTTGCCGGATCTGCATCAACTCACATTTTCCTCATTTGATTTTTAGACTGAGTCGTCGTGCTTGAGTCGTTTTTCTATCAATACTTTTATTGCAGAAATAAAAAAGATTACAAAAAATTAATACAAAAAAATAAAAATATATAAAAAATTTTTGCAGTTTCTGTTTATACAAAAGCTTTTTTTAAAAAAGAGAGTGGATGACATTGTTGCCTCCACCACCCCTCCACAACGGATGGTTTTCCTCCGCCGCAGAGTCGTCAATGTTTTCTTCCGCCATGGCCGCACGCTCCGCCATTTGGAGAAGCGCAGCTCCGCCATCACCATTCGCGACCGCCGACGCCCGCTACACACCAAAGCTTAAAGCCATCACTGCTATATGCAATAGACACCTGGGGCTTGACATTCAACCCGCACTCCGCCTAGCGTGTGTCGCCTCCTTGCTATTGATGACTTCAGCTCGCAGAGCTACCGTAGACGAGACTCCATCTGTCGCTCTACAGCCACGGAGGCGCGTGTCACCCCGCGCAAAGCAGCCACTACTCCTCAGCCTGGTTGTGCCCTCCGTCCGCTGAAGACTGCATCATACACCGTCCCCCATCGCCCCTTGGAGTTCCTATGAACCCGTACAAGCATGATCTCCTCCACCTTCATCACCTCCTCCACCCTCGAGCAGAACCATGCCGCAGCAGCCCGACATCGTCGCCTACTTGGAGAGAGAAGACAAGGGTGGTGCACCCTTCATCAAATTGCAATAAAGCCCCAGAACGATTCAAAAATTGCAAAGAGACACTTCATTGCATTTTTTATTTCTATTTTATTTCTTGTGATCTTTTCATTCATGAACTTGAATATTTGCAATTTAGTACATGTTCTCCAGATAATTATTTTCCTCGTTCTTCTTGTTGAAATAAATATTTTTATTGCTAATTTAATTTTGGAAAATTCATGTTATATTCGTGTTATGTTCCTCTTCATTGTGTATAACTTTCATTGCATTTCATTTCTTTTTGATATTATTAAAAAATAAAAAAACATGGCATATTTACCTATTTGAACTTTGAAAAAGTATAAAAAAAATAAGTACTGCATAAAAATTACAAAAAATAAATTAGTTTTCTTTCCATGCATTTTTTTCTATTCAATTTTCACACATTAATAATTTTTAAAACTCAAAAAAATACAAAACACTAAAAATCATAAAATCACATAAAATTGTAGAAAAATCCAAAATAATGAAGCTAGTTCATGTTTGTAGATATATTCCTTTAGTTTTTAGGAAAAAATTTACATAAGTTTCACATTTATCTGGTACTTTTAAATTAAAAAATAATCATACTTGCTCACTGTTTGAATTTTCCCCTATTTTTATTCATTTTAAAATCCTAAAAAGATATAAAAATCTTTGTAAATTATAAAACAGTGAAAATCATAAAAACATAGATATACTTTCTTTGGATATTTTTGAGCATTTTTTTTCTTTTTTGAAAATTCTAAAAAGATTTCATTCCTTTCTTGCATAAATTTTCTTTGGATAATAAATTAATTATTTTTGAAAATAAAAAATTACAAAATAAAAATAATTAAAACTTTATAAATTAGAAAATAAAAAATATAAAGATAAAAATCCCACAAAAGCCAAGATACTTTCGATTTAAGATCCCCTTTTCATGTAATTGATTTTTTTCAATTTTTTGAATAATCGTCAAGAAGTGTAACCTCCTTGAGTTCGATCATGTTAGCTATACTGGTAAATTAAACATCTAACTATCTTTCTACTCATTTCTTTGTAATTATTTTAGCTTAATAAAAAATAGATTTTTTACGGGATTATTTGGGTCAACGACACAGTTATTTTTTTCATCTAAATAAATAAAAACTTGAAAAATTCTCGCCCAACAACGGGCTGATGTTGATGAAGGATGGTCAACAGGGGAGACTACGGAGGCAAAGGCGGAGGAGCGGCGGAGCTGTTGGACATGCGAGCCCACGACGAGCCATTATGCAATAAATGTTATTGCGAATATCATTCCCTGATCTGAAATGAAGAATAACTAATTTGCATAATAGGTCCCTTAGTATAATTAGGGTTATGTACCATAGCCATCTTAATAATCATACAGCTGTTGGTTCAACTATTGAATCATAGAGGCTGGTGCTTGGATGAATATCTAAAGTGTTAGATTGAGGACTCATCAAGCACCGTCACATGATTGTTAAGAGATGATCTCCATCCTGACTAGGAGATGGCAATCCTTTCTCACATAGATTGGTATCTAACCGACCTCTTGATGTAGGTCCTCTGCATAGGAATAGAGATTCAGAGGTATCAGATTAGTTAGGTCAAAGAGTTGACTTAACGATATCGAGATAACCAAAGACCTATATCGTATGCTGTCATGGTATAGGCACGCATCCTCTGATCGGAGACAGATGTGATACTATATGTCTGAGTATGTGCATTTGGCAGACCAATAGGTTGATGACCTAACCAAGGTCTATACACTGACGCGCTGGTGTGCATATAAGGGCATGTGAGTAATACGATCTCTCAAAGGGATCATACTGGTTCACTACTGAACTGGAAGACATGAGCTCACTCATGAGATACACGGTCGTCTCGCTTTGGAAGCTTGACTGAATTTGTAGTTTTGATATATAATTTTGGAAAGTATATGATCAAGACCTAGGTATGATATATGCTTTTGGAAAGTATATGATCGATACCAAATCCCAATGATCAAATGAGAAACTTATTGATAAAACCCTGAAGTAGACAATATAAAGTTGATCTAATACTTCGGGTTTATTCTGGGTCTTCCAGTATGCAGGATGTACAAGTATCAGGAATACCTGAGGGTGATGTGATCATAAACTATTGTATAACCATAACGCTTCCATTCCTAGGGAGTGATGAAACAGGTTTGGATTTTAGTGACTCCTCTCAGTAGAGAAGTAATCTGATCTTGGTCCAAATGTTGGACATTGATCTGAATGCGATTCAGATGCAATGAGAAGATTAGATTTGTGGTCTTGATTTAATCAAGCATCTATGGGAGGCCTGAGATCTAGATTTGAGATGTGATCTCAATATTCAAGTCACTATATGTGGAACAATACAATTACCCTCTCCTTATCTCCAAGTATCCGTGGAAAAAGCGCATTATCCTTGAAAGAGTTCATGGATAATTTCATCGTTGATATAAGTATCCAAGCATCGAGAAATGTGATAATTAAATGTGATTTAATTATCATGGATAATATGAATTTGATTAATGTTATAAGGAGATATATCTAAGATAATCAAATGTGATTTAATTATCAAAGATGTGAATAATGTGAATGTGATTCATATTATTTTGGCACATAAGAATAGAGATCGAAGATGATTAAATAGGATTTAATTATCATGGATATGAATAATATGGATAGCACTATCCATATTAATCTTATATATTATAAATGTGATTTATAATTTATTAGAGAGAGCATATTATGTTTTATATTTGTTGATTAATTATTAATGTGAATGGGATTCACATTGAATGATTAATTGAAAATATAAATACATTTGGGTTTGGGTTGTGAATAAGATTCACATAATTACAATGGCATGATTGATATTTTTCATAAAATAATTTGGAATTTTTTGTGTGAAAATATTGTCAACAAGAGATGATGATATATATCATGAGATAATAAGATCTCATGATAATTTTAAGAGATAGACCAAGTCCACCAAAGAGGAGTGGACGGCTACAACTCTCCATGAGCTGAAGAGTAGCCGTCCCCTCTTATGGGGAAATTGGTTTGTCCTCTTCATTATTTTTCTCTCATCAAAGATGATTTAATTTTGAATTAATTTTACTGATTTATCAATGGAAATTAATTTAAATTAAATCATTATTTGTTGTGTATTTACAACAACATTTTGGCCATTGAAAGAAACACAAATCAATCTCAACCATTGATTGTGTGTTGTCCATGGATTGAGATCCATGGACTTCCAAAACCCTATACAAGAAGAGGCATGCCTTGCTCTTCGACTTGCACCGACTCGACGAGTCTCTCTCTCTCTCTCTTATTTTCTTTACATGCCAAGTCTCTATATCGCTCTTATAATGGTCGTCCACCATGGAGCCATTGTGAGAGACGTCATCGATGCAGCATCGTCGTTATGTTGCCGGATCATCTACTCGTGGATCTCCATCTCCTTCGGTGCATCTCACTCGTGAAGAAGATGTTGGATCTCGTGTGATGAGATCAGGAAATCCACCACTTGGATCATCAACATGGATTGCGAGGAGCACGCGATTCATCCCCGCGCTCGCAAGCGTCTCCTCCGTCGGATTGGACTTGAGACAGGAGGTCTCTTGGTTTAGATACTCGATCGCAACCATGCTTCAAGAGGTAATCCTATTACTTGTTTATGGTTTAGATGAAACGATCCAAGAAGTGTTCTTGGATCATGTGGTTTCATCACATAAAAAATTTTAATTTCCGCTACATCGAGCAACTAGTGCGAGTAGTCGCTCCCGATCGCATTAGATGCGATCATCACGCTTCCGTGATGCGCTTGAAGTTTTTTCCCGTATCCTTTAAGAGCCTCTTGCTCCAGATGGCATAGCGTGAGGTTGTTGGGATCCCCTGGAGGTTGGAGTGTTGGCTGATGATGCAGAGCAGGGTCAACGACTACTGGGAGTGTCTGAAGTGGCAAAGCGACAAAGTGGTGCGCGGAGGGTAAGGTGATGTGCGACGTCAGTTGGGGAAGATTTCTCCTAAACGTTGACCCTTGGCTGAAGGAGGATGTCCAGCAGCTGGATTGCATCGATGATTGATGGAGCGGAGTATAGAAGCAAGATCAGAGAAGATGGATTGGATGACCAAATTGAGCGAGTAGTGGAGGGGACAGATGATCGGGGTGTTGTGATAAACCTTAAGGAGTTTGAGTAAATGAAGATGGAGTACTTGGAGGTTTGTCTCGACAGACGCAGCCAGAACGGGGGCTGCTGCGGAGATGCTACAACAGTTAGGGAAACCAGATCTCGCCACACATTTGGAGGAGAAGGTTTCGAGGTCGATCGAGTCAGGCATTGTCACCACCTCCTATATTGGAGGTGCTTCCCTCTTGTGTTGGTAATCAACAGATGAAAATGGAGGGGGCCAGTGTTGGGTTTTAATATGGTGAGCAGGGGCGATGGGTGGAGTCATAATTAGGAAGGTGATTTGGTGATTGATCGGATCGCAGGATTGATTGGGAAAACAGAGGTGGTCGATCAGATGGAGTGATTTGATCCAAGATGGAAGAGGATGGAAGGTGGAGTTTGTGCGCGAGATACATGAAGGTGGTGGTGCACGAGAATTGGTGGAATGGCGGTGCCACCCTAAAGGGGGAAAGGGGGGAGGAGCTGAATGAGGGAAGGAGATGAAGCGTCTGGGGTCGTACGATATCCCGAGATCAGACGACCTAGATCGTTCCACGTGGCATATGTTTTTTATATATTTTTTATTTTTTTTATAAAAACTAAATAATAAAAATCTAAAAAATGAGTGACACATGGTGGCTCCAGAAATGAACACGTGTCATCTCTAGAAAAATCGAAAATAAAAAGAAAGAAATAAATAAAAAATAAATAACAAACAACCTAAAATCAAAAAAGTTTCTTCACTAAAATTGCTCATCTCTATGAAAGATACAACTTTAATTAATGGATCAAAAGCAAAATATGTCATTTGTGCAAAGTGTTATTTTTACGATATTCCATGTATATAAAATACCTTGATTTTTGTGCTATTTGTTATGTTTTTTAATCAAGATAAAAATCGAAAAAATACAATAAAATCAAAGATAAATATATACATATTAATCTAATTTTTGGATTTTTATTAATTAATAAAATGAAGAAATAAAATAAAATACGAAAAAGACAACTTTCGTACAGACTGTTATGAACACCCTGACTCTGTCAATTCCTTTGATTTTGATTTTCGTTTGATTTGTATTTTTATGCAAAACTTTGTCAAAGAAAATAAAGTAAAAATAAAAAAATAATTAAATATGTATATGAAATAATAAGTCAAAATCGGGTAAAATACATAATGTACAAAAGAGGCAAATCCCAACTTTCATATATGAGCTCCGATCACCTTGAACTTAGTCTTGTAATGAAGGTAATTGATTGTACAGTAGTTCAAAAGTGAGTAGTATCAAATTAGGCAATATATGAAGAAGATATCAATGTTTATGTCTAGAAATCCTGAATTTTGGGCTTGGTATTCTGCACCACTCATTTGTGTTAGTGTTTTTTTGTATTTTTCATTTAATATTGTCAATATAACATGTATAAAACGGTGGTGGTTTCAAGTCATTTGTAGTTAGCGTGAGTTAATTTAAAATTGGAGAACATAGCTTATTTTACATGTCAAATGGATTAGAATTCTTGGCTTCTTATTTTAGCAATGATGCATGATGAAATGTCATTATTATTTACATGTGCATGTAAGCTAATTATGAAATGTAATGGATAGAATGCATATGAATTTTGGAGATTTGAGATTAATTAGTCATTTTTAGAGTTATGAATCCGAGATTCATCATCCCCCTATACTTAAACCATGCTCGTCCCCAAGCATCTAAAGAAATGAAATGAGGTGAAATAAGATTGGATTCCATACCAAGACCATGAGCAGAAGGTGAAAAAGGAGATAGACCCATACTTTGGATTATTAGCTTTGTAGAACTTATATGTGAATTAGGGTTTTAAAATCGTCAGCCTCCAAGTTCAACACATCATTGTCAGAGTTTTGGCTCAGAAGTTATCTCTGATCAATCCTCCTCCAAAAGCATACCCCATGAACATTGATTAACTAACTCGTATGTGTGAAAGGTTTTAGCTCTTCCCATGCAGAATTCAGGACTACCACTGCAAACCTCTCCTCCAATAACTCATCCTCAGTGAGTCAAGTATTTCCTTCTGATGTTTGTCGCATTGTGTTCACAATCAAAAAGAGAGAGAAATTAGAAGAAGGGGAAAAGAAGGAGAGGGTGACCAGTGTAGTCACCTCTCCTTATGAAGCCAGTCAGTTTAACCAAGTATCCACCAAGATCTGCAGGTTTTCTTAAAGTTTGAACCTTTTTGGTCAAATATTTATTTGATAGTTGGCTCATTTGTGTTTGGATTTTTGGTAGTTCCGCATGGATCTTGTTGTACCCCTACGGATATGGAATCTTTTTTTCTGTACATTTTTTGTGGTCTTGGAAAAATATGTTCCCAACCGTCCATCCCTTTTCCGAAGCTTTATTTCAACCCATACTCAGGTCTTTAGATCTCCATGCTACCAGAAAAGAAACTCACACAGTATTCCATCACCTTGTATGAGTTCATATAAGTGCATAGTGTGAGAGTACAAATTAATTCCCAATTCAAGAGTCGTACCCAGAATGAGGCGACAAGATTAGACATTAAGAGTCAAACTATGCACATTGTCATGTGGAACTCGAAGAATTAAGTCAAAGACGCGAGGCTTATAAAATCCTCTTTCTCGTCAAGTTCCTATGAAAATTAGGTGGATTAAGGTCAAGTCCATATCACTCTAGGTTTCTACTCATAACTCGGTTCAGAACCCAAGGGCTTTTCACAGATGCATGAAATGCTGGATGAAGTGCAAATGCATGAAATACAAATACATTTTTAAAATTTTGTGATTCCTTTCTTCTTTTTTTGAGATATATATTTTTTAAAGAGAAAGAGAAATTTTTTTGTTGTTTTTTAATGTAATTTTTTGATGCAAAAATAGATAAGAACCATTTTAAAAAAGTTTTAGGTTGGACACAATCAGTGTTCGTTGCCAAACCCATTTTTCTGTTTTGATTTTTTTGTTTTTTTTAGTTTTTACAAATTAGTTGCCAACCCCATAAATACATATAGGCTTACGCGAAAGTACGAGTTATGGGTAAAATATATACATAGTTTATATACACCCCTATACTTAGTGAGTGTTATGTTCTCAGAGCACAAGAATCGCAAAGAAGACATAGCTCAGACTAAGCGTACGAGAGTGAAAAAATAAAAACAGAAGTTGGCCTGCCCCATATACTTAGCATGACAACAGTCTAAGTATAGAAGAAGGGTGAAAACATGAGGCAGGAAAGGATGTGCCATTTGAATTAGGAGAGTATACACAGTGGGCATAAGGGCCCCCTATTCTTAAGCTCTGGTCAGCCTAAGTACAGAAAAAGGGTGGGGGTCCGATGAGATATGGAGAATGTACATTTGAAATATGTGAAAAATAAAGATGATATGTACAACATGTATCTGATTGCTTCTCTTCATGTAGGGTATTCTGATGACTCTTCAATGTGCTCTCTCTGCATGAAGTTGATGACCTTGACATGGGCTACCTACTCATTAGAATATACATATGGCTTCAATAATTGCCCATTTACTGAAAAAGGATGTGCACCGTCTTTGAGTTTCGCAATATCAACACTTCCATTGGTGTGTACATCGATGACAATGAAGGGACCTGTCCATTTTGATTTGAGTTTCCCATGAAAAATCTTCAACCGAGTATTGAACATCCACATTTTCTGCCCAGGGACAAAGATATTATGCCTAATGTATCTATCATGCCATTTTTTTTACCTTATCCTTATAGATAATACTATTATCATATGCCCAACTTCGGATTTCAATTATCCCATTCAGATTCAAGTCACGACATAACTTCCCAAGATGACAACTCCTATTAATCTTCTTGATTGTCCAGTCAAATTTGTGAATTAATTCTATGGGTAAATGGCATGTCTTTCCATATATCATCCTAAAAGGTGAAGTACCGAGTGGAGCCCTATAGGTTGTCCTATAGGCCCAAAAAACCTGGTCCAAAAGCTGGGAGTAGTTATTCCTATCGGGATGAACCAACTTCTGATGATTGCTCTTCACCTCTCTGTTAGAAACCTCTGCCATGCCATTTGACTACGGGTGGTCCGGATTTTCTATTCTATGTTCGAATTTTATTCCTTAGCTGATGATCTCATTTCTCAATTCAGAAAGTGGCTACCCCCATATGAAGTCAAAACCTTTGGAACCCCGAATATTGCAATGATTTATCCTTGATAAACTTACATGCAGTTTTGCTATATGTTGTTCAGGTCGAGATAGCCTCCACCATATGACAAATAATCAACCGCTAACAAGATGTACTCATATCCATTGCTATTGGGAAAGAGACCATAAAATCAACTCCCCATGCGTTAAAAAAATCACTGGAAATCATTGGTTGCATGGTCATTTCATTTATATATTCATCGGTTCCTCTTATTCTCTAACAAATCAGGTATGACCGAATAAAATCATTAGCATCTTTAAACAGGGTCGTCCAACGAAATCCACATCGGAGTACTTCGTGAGTGGTTCTCTTTCCTAAATGGTGTCCTCCAACTTTAAGAGTATGCCAGTGTGTGAGGACACTCTGGTATTCCTCCTGAGGAATATACGTTTGCCAGACACAATCCGACCCCTCAAATAAAAGGAATACACTCTGGTATTCCTCCTGAGGACCAATGTAAAGTCGGGTCCCTTGTTTGTAATTTACCCTTAACAATTTGAATTAATATTTTTCAAAATAACAGAGATATGTAACAAGTTTTAAGATTATTTAGTACATAAAATGTATTTAGTTATGTTTGTATATGTCTAATCATGTGCACAACTACTAAGATATCATAGAATCAAATAATGAATGCAACTTAATTTTGATACATGATATTCTAAGTAGAATTGGAAATAACTCATTTATTTACCTGTAGAAATCGAAACTAAATCATCATACAAAATCTATATATGCAGTTAAATTAAGAAAATCTAAGTCTAAAATTTTGCCGATGAATGAATCTTTTAATACCGAATTTAGGAGGAAATCTGGAAGTGGGGTTTTGCAGGGTAAAATTTTTTTTAACAATGTGAAGGCATCATAATAAATGAATTAATATCAATCATTTGTGTTCCAAATTGTTCTATCACAATTAGAAACCGTGCACAAATATCTCAACTTGCTTCTAGTAAGCATCTTAACTTTTATTAAGGTATTTTTTCAGCAGATCAAGCTTCTCCCTAATATGAATATTCTCACCATATCTGACATATCTGACATGAATTGTTCTCCATAAAATTCTCATCAAATTAAGAATTTTAAATAATACTTAAGATTTAGGACAACCATGGTAGTCAGTATGTTACAAGTAAGATAACACCCATGGTTAGCCAAATATGTTGCTTGTTTTGTCCGAAACTCCTACAGATTTTTGGTGAATGGCAAAAAAATTGTTAATATAAAGATTAATTCACATCCATTTTATCGCTTAATCTAATTGTGGATTTATTGTTGCTTATTCATTGGTTGGACACACATCGATTATTTGGTTAGCTTGTTGACCATAGTAGACCGATCGATCTAGTAAATAGTCACCAAGGAACATCTATAGGAAACCATTACATGGGACACATTTCATAACGAGTTTCGCAACCAGTTCTACCCTGAGCATTGGGTAGAAGATCGAATGAAGGTGTTTGCTAAGCTGAAGCAAGAGTCAATGACGACCCAAGAATACCTTCGTCCCTACACTAAACTCTCCCTCCAGTCACTAGTGAATGTTGCTTTCCCTAAGGATAATTTACAAAAATTTATCCATGGTTTATGTGGTGAAGTGTAGACCCAATTGTCCACATTGGATTTCACTTCCTTCAAGGAGGTAGATGCTAAGGTTACCAAGATGGAGGCAATTCAAAGTCGGCTTCTGGTAGGTCAGTCACATTTCTAGCAACATGAGTTAGGGAGATCCACTCTTTGAGATTTCTACAGATCTTGTAGAGAGCATTATTTCCACCCATTTGAGACAACTCCCAAAGTTAGCATATTTTCCCTCACACCTACTTTGGGGCAAGGCTTGGCGATTCATGGTGCTATTTCTTATTCTCTCCTACATAGTGCGAGCCTTGTCTCTGGAATCTCCTTCTCTTAGTTAGGAGATTATCAGTGTTTCCACTATTAACAACCATATTATTTCAAGGACAAGTGTCCTTTAATTGCCAATAGCTCAGGTGATCCTTATCTGAGTGTTCGATGGACTATCTTATCTTGACAGTCACATGGATCAGCTTCTTGTCGTGGAGCGTTTTCAAAATCCTCTATCATAACCAATCTTTAGCGCTACATGTTCTAGCACATCACCGTAGCCTCAAGGACAATTGAATGCAATTACACAAGAGCAATCCAACTCATTAGGAGTCATAGTACAAGGCATGATTTCCATGCATGGTGTATATTTACATGCCTTATTTGATTCAGGAGCCACGCACTCTTTTCTAACACACCGATTAATGTCCTGATTAGATAAAGCATCACTCTGTGTTTCATACCCTTAATACATCAGGGGCACATGGGGTCCAACTATTCGTAGTACAACAGGCAGTTGAGAATATAGAGGTGCAAATCAACGGCCACCTGATGCCCGCATATCTTTTACTTATTCAGTTGGCAGATTTGGATGTTATATTGTGTATGGATTGGCTCGAACAGCACCACGTATGTCTTGTCCTGATTTCTTTGAAAAGATGGTAGTTTTGCATCTCCCATACGTACCTATCTATCAGTTCGACATGTGTACCACATATAACAAGGTCCCGTATGTATATATGTTGAAGGCCTAAAAGTTTCAAAATTAGGGTTACATAGATATTCTCTTCTATGTTGTGGAGTCACCTATCCATGATCATATGATTGAAGATGTTAGAATTGTGCGGGATTTTCCTGATGTGTTTATATAAAAGTTACCTGGATAGCAAAAGAGATAGAGGCTGAATTCGAGATCACTTATATACCTGATACACAACCGATCCCCATCCCTCCATATTGAATGGCACCATCCAAACTCAGGGAGCTCTGTAGGCTAGGTTTTGAGCCTTAACGCATCTTGGAATTGTGAAGATCGCATCACATTTGATTAAGAGCTACTAGTCTTACTAGTTGCTCGGGCAGCGGAAACTAAAATATTTATAAAGATGAAATCACATGATATGAGAACCATTCTCATATCATTTCATCTAGATCACAAATGAGTAATAGAATTACCTCTTGAAGCATTTTTGCGATTGTGTATATCTCTAAGCGAAGAAACCTCTTGTCTCAAGTCCGATCTGACAAAGGATGCACTTGTGGGTGACTGGATAGGATGTGTGCTTCTTGCAATCAAAGTTGAATATCCGAGAGAAGAATCTCCTAATTTCATCTCAAAAAATCATGCCCATCCTCATGATAAAGATGCACTAAAGAAGGCAAAGATCCACGAGCAATCGATTCGGCAGCACAATGGCGTCGTGACGACTGTGAGGCTCTTTAGGTCAATGTGGTGGATGGTCACAATATTGAGAGAGAGAGAGAGGACGTGTATGAGAATAGAGAGATTTATTTCTATTGAATTTGTTGCTATAAAGGTAAAACTAGGTCTAGCATTTCTTTTATAATGTATTGGATATCCATGGATCTCAATCCATGTGCACACATAATCATTGGTGTAGATTATTTTGTGCTTTCAACCAATGTCCTTGCTTTTACTACATAAACTTGCAACAACAAATAGCTAATTTAAAAATAAATTAAATATAATGAAGATCCATAAATATGATTTAATTTACAATAAATTGACAAAATTTTGCATTACTTGGAAGGAGAACAAGTCTCCTTCCATACACAGGGTGTACAAAACCAAGTTAAAGGTCTCATGGTGGTCGTCCACTCTAAGTATGGTAAGGAGGCTCTCTCATTCCAATTATATTAAGATCTCATATCTCATCATATATTCCACATGTGCAACAACTTTTGTTTCAAAATTATTCACCAAAATAATTCCAAATTATTTTTTGATAATTTCAATCGTGCAACTGATAATTATGAATCGTATTCATACATGCAATATAAAATGTAAATTTCATTTACAATTAGTTGTTAAATGTGAATCCAATTTACATCAATGTTTAACTCATAAATACTATTCACAATTAAATCTCTCTAACATATTATAAATTATATTTACAAAGTTATGATTATTATGTATAGTGATATCCACATTAATCGTATCCTTGATAATTAAATCATATGATTATCTTAGATGAATATTCTCATGTATCCAGATAATTGAATCATATTCATATAATTCAAGATAATTAAATCACATTTAATCATCAATTTCCCAAAGCTCTGATATAATGTCAACAATGGAATTATTCTTGAACTCTTTCAAGAATAATATCCTTTCTTCGCGGATACTTGGAGATAATGACATGATGATTGTACATTTAATTTATAGTGACTTGGATAATGAGATCATATCTCAAAACCAGATCTCAGGAACCTCTCAAAGATGTTTCATTAAATTAAACTATAAATATAATCTTCTAATTGCATTTGAATCACATTCAGATCAATGTCCAACATTTGGACCAAGATTGGATTACTAATATACAAAGAGGAATCACTAAAATCCAACCCTATTTCATTACTCCTTCATAATGGAAGTGTTATGATTATACAATCATTTACTATCACATCACCCTTGAGTATTCCTGATACTCGTACATCCTGCATATTGGAAGACCTAGAATAAACCGAAGTTTTAGATCATATTGGGATTGTCTTCTTCGAGGTTTTACTATTAGGTTTCTCATCCAGTCATTAGAAGTTGGTATGGGTTGTATGCTTTCGAAAAAAACATTTTATACCAAAAAACATTTTATAGTCATCCATGGAATTTGATCGGTCCCAATCCCTCATGAGGGAGCTCATGTCTTTCGGTTTAGTAGTGAACATGTATGATCTTTTTGAGAGATTATATTACTCATATACCTTCTTATGCACACCATCTCACTAGTATATAGACCTTGATTAGGTCATCAGCATAATGGTATGTCTTATGTACATACTTACACATCTAGAAATACATCAGTCTTCTATCAGAAGATATGTGCCTACATCATGACAGCATGCAACATAGGTCTTGGTTATCTCAATCTCTCCAGGTCAACTCTTTAACCTAACTTATTTGTCACGTCTGAATCTCTATTCTTATGTAGAGGTCATGCATCAAGAGGTCGTCGGATATTGGCCTTTAGAAAAAGATTGCCATCTCCTTGGTGAACATCTCTTAATAATCATTTGATAGTGCTTGATGAGTCCTCAAATAAATCTGTAGATATCATCTAAACACTATTCTATATTTTTCAACCATTGAATCAACAAATGTATTCTTATTAAGATGGCCATGGTACATTGCCCTAATTGAACTAAGGGTCCTTATAAGTGTATTCATTCATTTAATCTCATACAAGGGTTGAAATAAATCAACAACATTTATTCATATATAAATGCCAAAAATTGTTAAAATAAAAATTAATTCACATGCATCTTATTGCTTAATCTAAATGTGGATTTATTGTTGCTTATTCGTTGGTTGTCCACGCATAGATTGTTTGGTTAGCTTGTTGACCATAGTAGATCGATCGAGCTAGTAAATAGTCACCAAGGAACATCTATAGGAAACCATTACACGGGACACATTTCATAACGAGTTTCAGAACCAGTTCTACCCTGAGCATTGGGTAGAAGATCGAATGAAGGTGTTTGCTAAGCTGAAGCAATTGTCAATGACGACCCAAGAATACCTTCGTGCCTACACTAAACTCTCCCTCCACTCACTAGTGAATGTTGCTTTCCCTAAGGATAATTTACAAAAGTTTATCCATGGTTTATGTGGTGAAGTGTAGCACCAATTGTCCACATTGGATTTCACTTCCTTCAAGGAGGTAGATGCTAAGGTTACATAGATGGAGGCAATTCAAAGTCAGCTTCTGGTAGGTCAGTCACATTTCTAGCAACATGAGTCATGGAGATCCACTCTTTGAGATTTCTACATATCTTGTAGAGAGCATTGTTTCCACCCATTTGAGACAACTCCCAAAGTTAGCATATTTTCCCTCACGCCTACTGTGGGGCAAGGTTAGGCTATTCATGGTGCTATTTCTTATTCTCTCCTACATAGTGCGAGCCTTGTCTCTGGAATCTCCTTTACTTAGTTAGGAGATTATCAGTGTTTCCACTATTAACAACCATGTTATTTCAAGGCCAAGTGTCCTTTACTTGCCAATAGCTTAGGCGATCCTTATCCGAGTGTTCGATCTACTATCTTATTTGGACAGTCACATGGATCACCTTCCCGTCGTGGAGGGTTTTCAAAAATCCACCATCATAACCAATCTTTAGCGCTGCAGGTTCTAGCGCATCACCGTATCCTCAAGGACAGTTGAATGCAATTACACAAGAGCAATCCAACTCCTTAGGAGCATTGTACAAGGCATGATTTCCGTGCATGGTGTATATTTACATGCCTTATTTGATTCAGGAGCCACACACTCTTTTCTAACACACCGATTAATGTCCTAATTAGATAAAGCATCAGTCTCTATTTCATACCCTTAATACATCAGGGGCACATGGGGGCCAACTATTCATAGTATAACAGACATTTGAGAATGTAGAGGTGCAAATCAGCGGCCACCTGATGCCCGCATATCTTTTACTTATTCAGTTGGCAGATTTTGATGTTATATTGGTTATGGATTGGCTCGAGCAGCACCACGTATGTCTTGTCATGATTTCTTTAAGAAGATGGTAGTTTTGCATCTCCCATACATACCTATCTTTCTGTTCGACATGTGTACCACATATAACAAGGTCATGTATGTATCTAAGTTGAAGGCCTAATAGTTTCAAAATCAGGGTTACATAGATATTCTCTTCTATGTTGTGGAGTCACCTATCCATGATCATATGACTGAAGATGTTGGAATTGTGCGGGATTTTCCTGATGTATTTATATAGAAGTTACCTGGACTAGCAAAAGAGATAGACCCGATACACAACCCATCCCTATCCCTCCATATTGAATGGCACCATCTGAACTCAGGGAGCTTTGTAGTCTAGGGTTAGAGCCTTAACGCATCTTGGAAGCATGAAGATCGCATCACATTTGATTAAGAGCTACTAGTCTTACTATGGCAGCATATACTAAAACGTGTAATAGAATTACCTCTTGAAGCATTTTTGCGATTGTGTATATCTCTAAGCGAAGAAACCTCTTGTCTCAAGTCCGATCTGACAAAGGATGCACTTGTGGGTGCGTGGATAGGACGTGTGCTTCTCGCAATAAAAATCGAATATCCGAGAGAAGAATCTCCTAATTTCATCTCAAAAAATAATTCCCTTCCTCATGATAAAGATGCACTAACGAAGGCAAAGAGCCACGAGCAGTCGATTCAGCAGCATAATGGCGTCGTGACGACTGTGAGGCTCTTTAGGACAATGTGGTGGATGGTCACAATATTGAGAGAGAGAGAGAGGACATGTATGAGAATAGAGAGATTTATTTCTATTGAAATTGTTGCTATAAAGATAAACTAGGTCTAGCATTTCTTTTATAATGTATTGGATATCCATGGATCTCAATCTGTGTGCACACATAATCATTGGTGCAGATGATTTTGTGCTTTCAACCAATGCCCTTGATTTTACTGCATAAACTTGCAACAACAGATAGCTAATTTAAAAATAAATTAAATATAATGAAGATCCATCAATATGATTTAATTTACATTAAATTGATAAAATTGTGCATTACGTGGAAGGAGAACAAGTCTCCTTTCATATACAGGGTGTACAACCACCAAGTTAAATGTCTCATGGTAGTCGTCCACTCTATGTATGGTAAGGATGCTCTCTCATTCCAATTATATCAAGATCTCATATCTCATCATATATTCCACATGTGCAACAACTTTTGTTTCAAAATTATTCACCAAAATAATTCCAAATTATTTTTCGATAATTTCAATCATGCAATTGATAATTATGAATGGTATTCATACGTCCAATATAAAATGTAAATTTCATTTATAATTAGTTGTTTAATGTGAATCTAATTTACATCAATGTTTAACTCATAAATACTATTCACAATTAAATCTCTCTAACATATTATAAATTATATTTATATATTTATGATTATTATGGTGATATCCACATTAATCATATCCTTGATAATTAAATCATATGATTATCTTAGATGACTATTCTCATGTATCGAAATAATTGAATCATATTCATGTTATTCATGATAATTAAATCATATTTAATCATCAATTTCCCAATGATCTGATATAATGTCAACAATGGAATTATTCTTGAACTCTTTCAAGAATAATATCCTTTCTTCGCGGATACTTAGAGATAATGACATGATGATTGTACATTTCATTAATAGTGACTTGTACATTGAGATCAAATCTCAAATCCAGATCTCAAGGGCCTCTTAAAAATGTTTTATTAAATTAAACTATAATCTTCTCATTGCATCTAAATCACATTCAGATCAATGTTCAACATTTGGACCAAGATTGGATTACTAATCTACAAAGAGGAATCACTAAAATTCAACCCTGTTTCATTACTCCTTCATAATGGAAGTGTTATGGTTATACAATCATTTACTATCACATCACCCTTGAGTATTCTTGATACCCGTGCATCCTGCATAATGGAAGTCCTAGAATAAACCGAAGTTTTAGATCATATTGGGATTGTCTTCTTTGGGGTTTTACTATTAGGTTTCTCATCTAGCCATTAGAAGTTGGTATGGGTTATATGCTTTCCAAAAAAACATTTTATACCTACAAATTGTTGTCATGCTTCTAAAGCAAGATAGTCACCCATGGAATTTGATCGGTCCCAATCCCTCATGAGGGAGCTCATGTCTTTAGATTTAGTACTGAACATGTATGATCCCTTTGAGAGATCATATTACTCATATACCCTCTTATGCACACCATCTTGCTAGTATATAGACCTTGATTAGGTCATCAGCATAGTGGTATGTCTTATGTACATACACATCTAGCAATACATTAGTCTATTGTCAGAAGATATGTGCCTACATCATGACACCATACAGTACTTGGTTATCTCAATCTCTCCAGGTCAACTCTTTAACCTAACTTATCTATCACCTCTGAATCTCTATTCTTATGCAGAGGACATGCATCAAGAGGTCGGTTGGGTATTGGCCTTTAGAAAAAGATTGCCATCTCCTTGGAGGTCATCTCTTTATAATCATTTGATAGTGCTTGATGAGTCCTCAAATAAATCTTTATATATCATCTAAACACTAGTCTATGTTTTTCAACCATTGAATCAACAAATGCATTCTTATTAAGATGGCCATGGTACATTGCCCTAATTGTACTAAGGGTCCTTATAAGTGTATTCATTCATTTAATCTCATACAAGGACTGAAATAAATCAACAACATTTATTCATATATAAAAGGTCACAATGACAATTAGTGTAGAAGTGGTTCGCCTTAGGTTCACATGGCTAACAGTCTCCCACTAGTCCTTAGAGCCATTCAGGTACAATCTTTAAAACCATGCTCATTACATGATGGTAGAAAACCTCTTGGGGTAAAGGATTGGTAAGGGGATTAACAACATTGTCGGTAGTGACCACCTTGTGATGATACTATCATCAAACTTTTATATCTCATGAATGATGTGGTATTTCCTTTCCACATGCTTGCTCTTTTGATGCCATCTAGGTTCCCTTGCCTAAGTTATGTCTCACGTGTTATTATAGAGTAGCTGGATGGGAGAATCACAGAAAACTACTCTAAGTTCCATGGTAAACTTCTGTAACCACACAACCTCCTTTGCAGCATCCGAAGCGACAATTTATTCAGCTTCTGTTGTTGTAAGTCTGAATCTATGTATACTAAGACTTCAAGATCACCATCTCCATAAAACAAGATATAATCTTGAGTTCATCTTAGATATTTAAATATGTTCTTCACTACATTCCAGTGTTGTTCTCCATAGAAGGATTGGTAATGGCTAATTATGCACATCATGGCATACATTAGGCTTCCCATTTACCCTGAACACATTGAGGAGCCATCCATTTAGATAGTTGTATATCATGTCTTAAGGGAAGGAATATTTTCTTGGAATTCGCTATATGACAATGTTCCAAGATCTTCTTATTGTACCCATGTTGTGACAATCCTAAAATTCTTTATTCTCTATTTTTGAATAGCGTCAGATCCAAATTATAATAGTATTCTACAAGTTCTTTCATATCTAATGTACCCAAGTCCAACAATGCTTTCGAAAAGCATATATCATACCTATAGATTCTTGCCATGCTTCCAAATCAAGATGATCATGCATGGAATTTCATCGGTCCTAAAATGTCATGAGTGAGATCATGTCTTCCAATTCAATAGTGAACATGTATAATTCCTATCTTGGTGGTGTATATACCTTTATTAGGTCATCAACCTAATGGTTTACTTAATGTACATACTTGGATATATAGTAATACATATGTCTCCAGTCAGAGGATGCATGCCTATATCATGATAGCGTACAACATAGGTCTTGGTTATCTCGATCTCATTTAAGTTAACTCCTTGACCTTTTATCTTACACTGTTGAATCTATATTCCTATCTTGAGGACTTGCATCAAGAGGTCAGTTTGATATCAACCTTTAAAGATGAATTGTCATCTCCTTCTCAGGTTGGAGATCGTCTCTTAACAATCATTTAACAGTGCTTGATGAGTCCTCAATCTAACTCTTTTGATATCATCTAAACACTTGTCTATATTATTCAACCATTGAATCAATAAAAGTATTATTATTAAGATGGCTATGGTACATAACCCTGATTGTACTACGAGACCTTATAAGTGCATTCATTCATTTAATCTCATACGAGGGGTGAAATAAATCAATAACCTTTATTGATATATCAAATATTACAATAATAATTATTATAGAAATGGTTCTCCCTAGTTTCACATGGCCAACAATCTCCCATCAGTACTCATAACTATTTAGTTACAATCTTTAAACTTGTGCTCATTACATGGTGGTCGAAAACCTTTTGAGGGTAAATATTTGGTAAGGGGATTAGCAACATTGTTAGTAGTGGCCACATTGGTGATGATGATGTCACCATGTTTTTGAATCTCATGAATGATGTGGTATTTCCTTTACACATGCTTGTTCTTTTGATGTCATCTAGTTTCCTTCGCCTAAGCTATGTCTCCCATGTTACCACATAGTAGCAAATGGAAGAATTATGAAACTATGCCAAGTTCCATGATGAACTTGTGTAACCACACCACCTCCTTTGCATCATTCAATGTGGTAATGTATTCATCTTCTATTATTGAACCATTCATAGTGTCCTGCTTCTTGCGTCTCCATCTCACACCACCATCTTTCAACAAGAACATAAACCTTGAGTTGACTTGTGGTCATCTATATTGGATTGGAAGTCTGAATCTGTGTATCCTAAGACTTGGAGTTCATCATCTCCATAGGACAAGATGTAATCTTGTGTCCATCTTAGATACTTAAAGATGTTCTTCAATGCATTCCAATGTTATTCTCCATAGCAGAATTGGTAACGACATACCACTCCCACTGCATGGAAGATATTTGTCCCTGTGTACATCATGGAATACATTAGACTTCCCACAACTGATGCATAAGGGCATCCAACTATATCTTTCTTATCATGAACACTTTGAGGAGACATCCCTTTAAAGTATCTACCATGTCTTAAAGGAAGGAAGATTTTCTCGGAATTCTTCATATGAAAATATTCCAATATGTTCTTAATGTACCCATGTTGTGACAATCCCTAAATTCTCTTTTATTTGTTTCTCAATATCTTAAAATCCAAGATATAAGAGTCTTCTCCAAGATCTTTCATCACTAAGGTATGGGACATCCAAATCTTAACACTAGTCATAATCCTTATATCATTCCTAATGATAATGATGACATCTACGTAAAGCATGATGAACACAATGGTGCTCCCACTAAGCTTCTTGTACACACATGGTTCATCAAGATTCTGAACAAAATCATAACTCTTTATTCACATGTTCATCTAGTTCCAGAAGCTCAATATCCTTAGTGGATTCAATGTGTTCCTTCACTTCATTTTTTTCTTGATTCTTAAGGAAGTCGTCCTCTAAGAATTTTACATCTCTAGAGACAAAAACCTTTTGAGTCTCAGGGTCATAAAGTTGGTATCCAATACCGTCCTTTATATGCACAATGAAGTGTCACTCTCTATTGCAAGATTCTATCTTACTTGCTTCCATGTTCTTTCCATGGACCGAGCAATCCTAAATGCTCAAGTGTGGAACATTGGACATGGTTACAAACCAAAGCTCACGAGGAGTTTTGGGTACAGATTTGCTAGAAATCTTAATAAGGATATATATTACGGTCTCTACTACATATTTTAAGGTATTGTGTTAGCCATACGCATCACAAAAGCGTGGAGATTGGATCAAATCTGATCTAGGTCAATTAGTCATACTAGTTGGCATGGTGGCGGAAAAAAGAAGGAATGAAATCACATGTCTTGGGAATATTTCCCTTGTCATTCCATTCAAACTGCACGTGTTTAGGTTACCTCTTGAAGCTTGGTTGTGATCCTCAGAGCTTCTAAAGGAAGAAGCCTCCTGACTTCAGTCTGATCCAACAAGAGTGCACTTGAGGACATGATGATGAGTCACATGCTTCCCGCAATCTCAAGCAATGATCCAAGTAAGGAACCTCTTGATTTTGTCACACAAATATTGTTGTCTTCTTCATGAGCACAAGTCATCGAAAAAGACTGAGTTCCCTGAGCGATTAGTCTTGCAGTACGATAACAATCGCAATATCCACCAAGGTTGTGGAGTGTGTGCATGTGCGTGTACATGTGTAGAGAAAGTTTTGTGATTACAACAATTGCATTCCACTTATGTGTGTCAAGAGGGCTAGGGTTAGCCTCTTTTTATAGCATTTTGGAAGTCCATGGATCCCAATCCATGTGGACAAACTAGTCAATGGTTTAGATTGATTCGTGTTTCATTCCATGGATCTCAATCCATGTGATCTCACTAATCAATGGTTAAGATTGATTTATGTTTCCTTTTAGTTTACAATGAAGATAAAAAAACACAAAAGGATAATTTGAAAACAATTCCAAATTATCTCGATTAAAAAACTAATTGATAAATGGATTAAATTAAAAGAGGTTCAATCCATTTACTAAAAATAGGGTGGACTTCTACCAAGGTTTTAACAACCTATTGACATCCAATCTTGGTAGTGGAATGGGTCGAATTAATTTATCCATTATTAATTATTTGACTAATTGAATTATCACCAAATTATTTACGATAATTACAACTATGCCGTTGATTATTGAGAATTAAATTCTTCCAACAAATATTTAACGTAAATCATATTAAGATTAAATTATGTAATGTGAATCCAATCCACATTAACAAATAAATTGCGAGTCTCAATCATAATTAACTCTCTCCAAGATATTGTGGATCATATCCACATTATCTATTATTATTGTGAATAGTGTTGTCTACATTAATCCTATCCCTAATTACTAAATCCAATTTAATTATCCTACATATATCTATCCACATTAGTTGTGATAAATAAATCATATTTAATTATTGAATTTTTGAATGCTTTTTTTAATAATAATTATGGAACAATTCCTGAATTCTTTCAAGAATTGTGTGCCTTCTCCTCAGATACATGGAGATAAGGTTAGGGAAATTTTATATTCCATGTATAGTGACATGGATAATGAGATCTTATCTCATATCCAGATCTAAAAGACCGCTCAAATGTGTCTGATCGTGTCAGACATAATATCACATGTTCTTATTGCATATAAATCATATTTGGATCAATATCCAAAAATTAGATCAAGATCAGATATCTACTCCATTAAGAGGTCACTAAAATCCAAACATATTTCATCAGTCCATCGGAATGGAAGAACCATGGTTATACAATTATTTAAGATCACATTAATCTCGAGTATTCCTAATACCCGTACATCCTGCATATTGGAAGACCTAGAGTAAATCTGAAGTTTTAAATCATATTTGGACTATCTTGTTTAGGATTTTATCATAAGTTCCTCATATGATTGTTGATAGTTGGTATTGATCAAATGCTTTCAAAGTACATATATAATACCTATAAATCTTTCCATGATTCCAAAGCAAGACGATCATGCATGGAATTTAGCTGGTCCTAATATCTCACGAATAAGCTTATGTCTTTGAATCAATAATGAATCTGTATGATCCCTTCGGGAGATCGTAGTACTCATATGCCCTCATATGCACACCAGCTCATAGGTGTATGGATCCGATAACACAGACTTTGTGTGGGTCTAAACTAGTCTACACAAGGCGAGACCACAGTATCACTAAAGCGACCACTCACAAAGCCCGGATTAATTAGAAATTAACCTAACATATAAATTAAGGTAACGAAGAGCACAAGTGAGGTTCAAATTTATTATCTCTACCATAAAATGCATAGTAAATAAACATGTAGAGGTCGAACCACATAGAGCAAAATAGGTAGTCTAAGGATATTCATGTACAACCAAGTCATTCATCATGTACATACATTTATTATTTTTGTGAGTTCTTAATTTTATATTTTTTCTATTTCATTTTTGATTTTATAATTTTGTATTTTTTTCATTTAAGTATAATATATATATATATATGTATATATGTATATGTATAAATACAATATAAGAAATATATAGAGATTATATATATGTAACAATTGTCAAACTATAGTAAATATGATATTTTTGTTATTTTTATATTTTTCTAATTGTTTTAATTTTTGTAATTTTTGTTAATTTTTATGTATTTTTAAAGTCAAAATTATCCTAAATTAGGGATTAAATATATAGTCCAAAATTGATTTGATTTTTAAATAAGTAAATAAGTCACAAAATTACCCAAATCAATTCTAATATATACGTATTTATATAAATAAAATATAACATACAAAAAGATATTTTGCATTTTTTAAGAATTTTTTAGATTTTTACAATAGATTTGGGGGTTTTTTTATGTTTTAGGCTTTTTGTTTTTCTATTTTTAATGATTTTTGGTATGTAACTAAAATAGGTCAAAATATACTACATATACTGTTTTTAGAATTTTTAGGGATGTTTTTGTATTTTTTGGTATTTTATAAGTTAAACAATACATAAAAAGGATCCATTTCATTTTTAATAAATGATTAAAATGTTCAGAATTTCCAAATAAAATATGAGCGTGAATAAATATGGCAAGAAATATCTAATCCTATTTTGCACATTTTTCAGAGCACATTAGCTATTTATAAAAAAATAGAGAAATGCTCAAAATTTAGTATCCTATCAAGGGCATTTTTGCAAATAAAATATATCATAGAAGGTTTGGTGAAAATTTACCAAAAAACATGACATGTATTTTATTTTATTGAACTATTCATAAATACAACAATGTCAATGTATACATGCAAAAGGCCTAGCTCACGTGGGTCAACACGTGAGCTGAGCTAGACAGGACCAAAGTGCAATTACAAGAAGTTCAGGGGCTGTTTACAAAGTTTGCATCTTATTTTAAATGCTACATTTAATTTACGGAATTAAATAATAACTATACAAATTGTGGGGTAAAAGGTGAAATTACCCGTAAAGGCTAGATCGAACGGCGCTCTGTGCTTCACTTATACACGAGTCGCCTTCTGTTGCGACGATGCTCATTTGGCATGGATGGCATTGACTAAATTAGTGGGGCTAATCTAACGGTGAAGACATGCTCAATCCAATATCTTGCGATCAACCTGGCTCCTACGTCTGATCCGACGGCGGAGAAGCATGATTAGAGAATAGGTAAGAACTCTCGCCTTGGCGAGGATCCTCCGATGAAATATCACTTCTCCGGCATTCATTGAAGATCCAAGATGGCCAAAAAGCTTCCTGCGGAGGTCCTCTAGTGGCTTGAGGTAGCAAAATGCATTGGCCTTCACCGGTGCTCCTCCACAACGTCGAGAAAGGGATGGGAACCTAGGTGCCTTGCATGACTTCAAAAATCGACCCAAAGTGGGTCCTTCGGCCCTCCATACTTGCAAGAGGTGTACACACAAGCAAATGAGTTCTCTGGGGAGCTCATTTGGTGCTGAAATAGGCATCGGTGGCACGGGAAGAGGTCTCCGGCGAAGCGGTGGAGGAGGAGACCCGATCACGTGCTCCAGAAGGTAAAAAGGTGTATGAAGGAGTGTGGTATGAAGTAGAAGAGTAGGGGAAGGAAATGGAGTTGAAAATGGAGTCGGAGAACAGATGATTGAACGTGGAGGAGCTCGTCGGAGCTTAACTTCGGTGAACTACATGGATCACCAATTAACCTAATCTAGATAACTAGAACCATAAACTAAAATTTGAAAATGAAATCTAAGACTAAATGTAAGTAAACTAAATGATAAAATGGCAACTCTTATACCCGAGAGAGCTCAGGGAGCAGGGTCGCTGGGGAGGGAGGCCGTGGGCGCACCTCCGTCCTCCCAAGACTGGTTCCAACTATCAGGAAGCTCCTCCTGTCACAAGGAATCTCCGTAAATGAAGAAACATGGCTCCAAGACTAAGATCAATGGCCAAAATTGCAAGGAAGGATGAGGTTCATTATTTATAGACATAGTGGTGCACCCTTATTGACCTGACAAATGGGAGAGTTTGGGCGTATATACTAGAGATCCAAGTAGATGGCGTATATGTACAATGATCAATGATCATCTTTGCTGAAGGAATCGACCGCGATGGATGGATGGAGCATCCTGAGAAAATGGAGGAAATCATGGGAGGATATAGGTTTGCATCAAATCAGCATTGGGGGGAGAGTTGACCAGAGGTCAACAATAGCTAGATGCTTATTGGTCCACGTTAGCACAAAACGACAAAACAGGTTGACCAATTATTGAATTATTAATTAAACCTAATAAATGATTTCACTAATTTTCTATTATCAAATAAATTTTTTTATTTTTTTATGTAGTATTTTGTATTTTTTATTTAATCTTTTGGTTTTATTTTTTAGTAGTTAAGTTTTAATAGTTTAATTATAGATATATTTACTGATATTTTCTACCTTTTTATTTTTATTTTGAATATTTTATTTTATTATTTTATTTTATATATTCATAAATTATTTCTATGAGTATAAATATATTTTTATTATATTTTTATGATGTAGTTTGTACACTTAAATAATTAGATATGTATGTTTTGTAGGTATAGTTATAGGTATTTTGCCTATGCTTTGTATACACCTTTTTATTTTAATATATTTTATTGGGTTTAATTTTGGATTTATAATTTTACTAGAATATAGATAATATTTAAAATATTAGAAAATAGATATGAATAAAAAATAAAAGAATGAAATCCATTTTTATGTATATACAAGTAAGAACATATGTATTTGCCTATGTTTTCACACAAACTTATTTTATTTTTTTTCTTATTGTTTTATTATGGTTTTAATATGCACTGATGTTATAAATAATAATTACAAAATTATAAAAATATGAAATTGTAAAAATAGTTAAGGATGAATATAACGAATATTTTAATCGGGTATACTATACAATGAGAATCAAAAACCTAACATTCGTACAGTAACTCCAAAAAATATAAAAACCACCACCATTAAATAGCTTGTAAAAAGTTATATATAATTAGGTGATTTTGATATGTTTTGAATTTTTATTTGAAAGATACAAGTCTGAGAAGCTGGGATTTTGGATTTTTATTCTGTGTATAAAATGAACAATGTATATTATTTTTGTACAAACTCAATTTTGTATTTATATTTACATTATTATCTACAACTTTCATGTACAATGTTTCTTTATTTGACAAATAAATAATAAAAAATAAAATAGGTATCAAAAATTCTTAAATAATGAATACAAGAATTGGGTTTTTATTCTATTTTTGGCCATTATCTCCCCCTACTTTATTCCTTATCGACGAACTCAATTCTTGACTCGGTCTTGGGGTTTAGGGTAATAAATATCTTTTATATTTTATTCTTTTGCTATAATTTTGGCACTAAAATCCATATTATTTACATAATAAATGTAATAAATAATGAATGCTTATTTGTATAAATTGATGCTATTTACATGCATTAGCTAGGGATTTTACGGATAAAATGATAGAATAAAGGTGATGAAATGGAGATTCATCACCCCCCATACTATCTTTTGCTAGTCCCTAGCAAACACTTATACAATAAAAGCGAAAAGAATAAATAAGAATGAAAAAGAAAGAATAGAATTGCTTTCAGTTTTTAAACTTTCCTTTACAAAATCAAAGTTTGGAGCTCATGTTAGACCTTGATGTGAAAATGTTTGTGGAACCTGATCGAGAACCAAATTTAAAACACAATAGCCTTCGAGAGTCACAGAACTCTGTTCAAACCACCTCAATGGCCAGGTCAGAACTAGCCTACATCGTACACAAACCCTTATGACTATGAGGCTGACTTGTACAGTGTAAGTGATAGTGGTTCTCCCCAACTAAAATGACAAAGGAACTAACTTCTCCAGAATGACAACCCAATGATTCCCCAATCCAGCACTCTGTCCACGAGGAGTGGGGTATTCCCTTCTAAGTTCAAGTGGCATCCAACTCAAGAGGAGGAGGTGAAGAAAAGAATGGACGATAGCCATTATAGGTACCTACAATGGGATGCATGACCAGTGTAGTCAAGCCTTCCAGCTACAGGCTCACATGGTGTAACTTTTATGCTCAAGCTTGCTTATTGACTATACAACAAATATACATACTCTAACAGACATTTTAATTTATTGTCAAGCATGTCCACTGTTTTTTAAGTTTTTCTTCTTTCTTTTATTTTGAAATACTATTTACAACATCTTTTACATAAGGAGTTTTTCCTCTTGAGCCAAAATACTATACTTCTTTTGAAGCTTCATTGCAACCCACACTCTCCTGTCACTTGACTTCATGGCAACTAGATCAGGTTAGGGTGCACATAGCTCCCTAGATAAGGACGAGTGTTTCCACTCATTTGCATCTCAGACCGACTAATCCAACCCCCACTCCTACTGAGTTGAGCCAAGTGAAAGTTGCAAGTGTCCAAGTTAGGTCACATTTGATAAGAGTCATGCGTGCGTCTCGAAAAGTTCTTGGTAATTAGTTGAGGTTACTTGAACCCAACCCTGAGTCTCAAAGAATTAAGTCCTAATGGACCTAAGGTACCTTAAACCTAGTTCCCATAAGGTTCCAGTGCATTTAGGTGCAGCAAGGTCCAACCAAGCTCCAATCTTCGACTTTATCAGACTAGTTCAATCATCAAGCTCAATCTGAAAATAATTAGGAATGATATGCTAATGCTATGTACAATGCAGAAAGAATGATGCAATTTTCAAAGAATTTTGAAAATAAAAATATTTTTTTGCAAATAAAAAGAATTTTGGCACAAGAATATAAAATATATACAGTTATTTTCACAATAGTGGCACTTTTTATTTATTTACAAAAATTGAGAATTTAAGAATTTACAACTTTTAAATGTTATTGTGTCGGTATGTATATAAAATTAGTAGAGAATTTTTTTATAGTTATTTTTTATTTAATGTTGTCTTTATTCCTCAAATTTATTTGCAAACAATTTTGAAAACTACAATACAAAATAATTTCTGCAAATATTTACAAAAATTTGACAATCATTTTGCAAAGATTTTTCAAATAGTATATATAGAATTTTCAAATCTTTTTACAACCATTTTCAGAATCATTTGCAAGTAGGTTTTCAAATCCTATTTATTTTACACAAAGAAAATAAATTTTACAAATCAAAATATTTTTTTAAAGGTTGAAAAATTTCACAAGATGTTTCCAAACAGGTCAACCCATTTTTCAAATCATTTTGCAAAAATATTTTTAACCTGGTTTATTAATCAGTATGTATACAGAAAGAATTTGAGTAATATAAACGTTTTTTGTTAAGCAAATGTTTTTGGTATTTTTAGTTTTGCAAATGTTTTTGTGATTTTTCGGAGTAGAAGATTTTGGCTAAGAAAGTAGGTATATAGATATTTACATGGAGATGCGTCCCTTATTCGCAAGAGTTTTGGTTCTTAAATGATGTACAAGGTATGTATAAATAATTTGATATGGTGAGTATACTCCTCAAACTTATTTGAAAATCATTTTTCAAAATTTTTGAAAAGTATAGTCCAACATAATTTTTACAAATGATTTTTACAAAATGCTTTTGAAAATCATTTTGCAAAGGTTTTTTCAAATAGTATTTTTAAAATTCTCAGTTATTTCTGCAACCATTTTTCAAAACATTTGCAAATTATTTTTCAAACATTTTTATTTCACGCCAAGAAAATAATTTTTTGCAATAAAATATTTTGACAAAGTTCGAATACTTTTTACAAATTATTTCCCAAACAATTTTTCAAAAGTTTTTTCAAAAATATTTTCAAACTATTTTTCAAACATTTTGCAAGATTATTTTTGCCTAATTTATATATCATAATGTACAAAAAAGAGTTTGAGGAGTTATAAGTATATTTTTATTAGAAGATTTTAATAAATTTAACATTATTTTGAGCCATTAGTTTTATTTAAAATACAAAAGTACGAGTTTTTACTTAAAGTATATACATAGTATATACAACCCCCTAATACTTTTTTCAAGCTATGTCCTCATAGATCAAAGAGAAAAAGAGACGACATAACTCATACCGAGTATAGAAAAGTCTAAAGGATGAAGGAAAGAGGATGTGAATAGATGAACGAGAACTTGACCGCCCCCCCCCCCATACTTACGATCAAATAATCCTAAGTATAAAAGAATGTACACAAGGCATGGATGGAAAAGGGTGAGAATGAACATATCATACTCTGATTGTCTCCCCCCTATACTTAGGGTAAAGAGAGTCCTAAGTATAGGCTAGAGGAGGAGACAATGGAGAGGATCAAAGAATGAAGGTAATCAGGGTGTACTCCCCCTATACTTAGGGGAAAGTGCGCACTAAGTATAGAAAACTGACTAAAAGGGGTGGTACACCTGGGTTATATATATATATATATATATATATATATATATATATAGAGAGAGAGAGAGAGAGAGAGAGAGAGAGAACGGAAGCTGGAAATGGAAAGAAGAAAAGACAAAAGATTAAAGGAACATTTTTTGTGGTGCATTATTTGAATCTTTTGATGCTTCCAGTACTGTGGATGTATTATCAGAGTGCAGTACTTGAATTGAGTCCACAATGGCCAAGAAAGTATCATGCTCAAAGTAGAGCTTCAGTAGCTAACCGTTGACGACAAATGGTTGTGCGTCAGGAGACAATTCTGATATTGCAATACTTCCATTGTCACACACTTCTCGAACTTGAAATGACCCTGTCCATTTCCTTTTTAGTTTGCCCAGGAAGATCTTTAACTTTGCATTAAATAACCATACTTTCTCCCCAACTTCGAAGGTCTTTTGTCTAATGTGTCGGTTATGCCAGTGTTTCACCTTCTCCTTGTACATTAATGTGTTATCTTATGCATAGTCTCGAAATTCCAGGAGTCTGTTCAGATCATCTTTTCTTTTCTGAGGATCTTCCCACTGGTAGAAATGGATCATCGATAAGAATTTATTTTTACGAATGTTCGTCCAATCTTGTGGTACTACTGTCGAGTCGTGAATCACCCTGCTTAATTTGCGTGAATTATCGTACGTTAGTTATGAATGACATTTCGTTGTAGCCAGGTAATCAGAATTGCCCAAGATATTAACCACAAAAAAATTATTCAATTTTATTCGAAGTGGTTTAATGTTTATTTTACTTAGGCAAATCCCAAGGTCGAACACAAGGAGGCAAAGGAACAACCTAGAATTTTGCCTATCAAAGTTCATGCACAATTTTCAAGAAGGTTTTATTGGTATTTTAATGCAATTTGGGATGCAAAATGCAAATTTGGACAATTTTAGGTATTAAAATATAAAGATCAATCAAACTACGTCCGAAAAATATGAAACTTGGTTAAGATGACAATTATGATGAAATGAATGTAGCGTAACTTTTTTAGAATTTTTGGATGCAAGATAAATATTTTATGAATTTATGAATGCAAATGATGCGAATTTCAATATTTAATTATAATAAATATTAAACCTAATTATTTTCAAGATATGAAATTATCCATGATATATCACTAGGTGATCGATCTCAGAAAAATCTTAAACCTCAAAAATATGAGATTTAATACCTATTAAAAATTAAAGATCGAAATAGGCAAAATGATTTTTACAAGACAAACTATGCATGCAAATTCAATTCTTTTTGGGCACGATGTCATGTCAACTGTAACTAATTCTACAATCCATGAATGTTCGGCAAGTTTCAGAGCAATATTTAGTTAGTTATGAATTTTCAAGTACATACAGGGTAAAATATACAATTTATCACAAGAATAATAATTAATAATTCACCACAACCAACAAAAATGTCAAGCATATGCCATAATGTAGAGAATTAGTTGAAGAACATCATGCAACTTTTTGATAAATGAAATTATGCAAATAGCTTGTTCAAAATATAAAGGAAAATAAGGGGTCTAACTGTAATTAAAATAGTAAACAAAATAAAGAAAATGTAGTGCAGGGATGTAGTTGTAATTACCGAGCCCTCTGGTGGGCTGTCTACAACATTTCCAGGGAACACGTGCTCCTTACATGTTCCTAGGCTGGACGGGGGCGATCTTGCAAACTTGGCTCCCCAGGAGGGGGTTCTTTAGGGGGCTTTTGGTAAAAGTCCCCTCCAGCACATGTGTGGCACGTGGGGGAGGGTCTCCTGGTTGTAGTTTCCTCCACACGTGCAGTGCATGTGGGAGGACCTCAGGCTTCTTGCCTGGTGGTTCGCTGCCGGCGAAGTAGACGATAGCGGTGGCGGCCCTTAGTGGTGTGTGGTGGATTGCGACGTGCTCCAGGCTATCGGCGGAGATCTAAGGCGGCGACTTCAGATGCGAGAAGGTCAGTTGTGCTTAGCACTGATGATCAGTAACGGGAGTTTGGATGGAAGTCAACATCGAGGGTTGTGAAGGGGCGACACACGCCCCTGGTGGTGCGACCGACAATCTGTGGAACCTGGCACGGTAGATGGAGAAAGCGGTGGTGAAGTCATCTGTGAAGTGCAGCATGTCCTGGACGACGGACCTTGCTGGAATTGATGTGCGAAGGTGGTATGGTGGATAATGGACATTGACAGGGCTGAGGATTGTCGATGAAGATGGCACAGAGGCGGAAGCTGGTGGAGAGTCGTCGGTTGGGGGTAGTCATTGTTGTTGGCTCGACGGCGGTGCCAGAGCAGAGCAACAAGGATGAGGGATGCAGCTGCAATGGGGGCTGGAGATCCCTCAGATCTTGTTGGGTCGAAGGGGAGGAGCTCGGGCTGTTACCACCGAGCCCCTTCGTGATGTAATGCTACTAGCAGATCAAATTGACGAGGAGCGGCGGTGTGACTTAAATAGGACAATGGAGGTCAGCCGTATTGGGAAAGGGATCGGAGATGGACGTCGGGGGATTAAGGGAGATTTAGGATCAAGTGAATCGTGTGATGGCGACAACCCATAGAGGAAGGTTGGAGGCGACAGAGGGATTCGTGGGGCTTTAACAAAGATTGGATGAGGTACATGAAGGGGGGTGACCGGCAAAGATTTTAGAGGAAGGAGGCGGTGCCCGCTGATCTAGAATGGGGGAGTGGGGAAGGTGGTACAGTAGCCATCCGATTGACCGAGATCAGACACCCAGGATTCTACCACGGGCCAACAAGAGGAGGAGTGGGTGGAGCACGTGCAGGGCACGTGCACAGGTACGAGTCTTTTTTATTTTATTAATTTATTTTTTTTTTGAAATACTATTTTTTATAAAAACGATATTAAAAAAACCCAAAAATAGTGACACATGGCAACTTCGGGAGAGGCCACGTGCCAGCCTCAGAAAATTTAGAATTAAAATAGAAAGATAAATGCATGAAAAATAGTAAATGACCTCGGATAGAAAAATTTTATTCACGAAAGTTTCTCGTCTTGATGAGATAAAAAACATCACGATGAGTCTAAAATCAAAATCGATCATTTGTGCAAAGTGATATTTTCGGGTATCCCGTGTACATAGAATATATTTATTTTTAAGATTTCTATTTTTTGTCATTTTTAAACCAGATAAAAATTAGGAAAAAATCTAATAAAATCAAAGATAAAAATGTACATAGTAATCAATTTTTTTTGGATTTTTATTAATTAAGAAATAGAGAAATAAAATAAAATACGAAAAAAGATATTTTTTGTACAGACTGTTAGTGAGGACTTGGACTCAATTAGTTTCTTTGATTTCAAGCTCAGCTTGGATTTGGATTTTTGCGTATTTTAATAAAACTTTCATCATAGAATAAAAATGAAAAAGAAATAAAATAATATGAGTCAATTATGTACACAAAATAATAGGTCAAAAACTGCTAAAATACAAAATGTACAAAAGAGGCCCAAAACCCAACTTTCACATATGAGATCCAATTCACTTGAACCTGATCTTGTTTTGAAGGTATTTGAATGTAAATTAGTTCAAAAGTAAGTAGGATCCAATGAGACACTAGATGGAGAAGACGTCAAGGTTTTAGTCCGGAATTCCAAGAACTAGGGTTTGGGTTTTTGGTCCACTTATTTAGATTAGTGATTTTTTTGTATTTTATATTTATTCTTTTAGTAATATGTACACAATGGAGGTGGTTTCATGTCGATTGGAGTTAACATGAATTTAGTAAAAAATCGAGGAAGGTTATTTTACAGGTCATTTTGGTTGTGATTTTTGGCTTTTTATTTTGTGCAAGAATGAGTGATAAAATGCCATTCTTATCAAAACATTCATGAATGCTAATTATGCAGAATAACTGAAGAAATGCCATTGGCTTTTAAGGATTTGAGCTTAATTCATGATTTTAGAGTGATGTATCTGAGATTCATCAACTACCCCCGAAATGAGGTAGTTGACAATATCAGCATACCAAGGGATTGAATCCACGACCAAAAGTGACACATCAGGAAAGGTGTCTGTGATGGGCGTACTACTAAATGGAGGCTCTTGCTGTTCAATTATTGAGAGGTGATCTGCTACCACATTCAGAACTCCAAGCTTATCGTTTATTTCCAAATCTTATTCCTGGATGAGAAGGATCCATCTGATTAGTCTGGGTTTGGCATCCTTTTCTGTTGTAACTATCGGATAATAGAGTGGTCGGTGAAGATGGTGACTTTTGATCCAAGCAGGTAGGATCTGAACTTCTCGAGGGTGAATACCTCATCTAACAACTCTTTTTCTGTCATCGTATAATTTCTCTGAGCTTCATCTAATGTTTAATTGGCGTAATGAATAGCATAAGGCACCTTGTCTTTCTTTGTCCTAGAACAACCCCAACTATAATATCTGACGCATCTGTCAAGATCTCAAAGGGAAGAGACCAATCCCGCTGTTGTAGGACTGGAGCTTGAGTGATGAGCTCCTTCAGCTGATTGAATGAAAGGAGAACCTATTGATCTACATTGAACTCAGTCTCCTTGCATAGAAGTTCTGTAAAAGGTAGGGAAATGCAGCTGAAATCATCGATGTACCTTCTGTAAAATCCAACATGCTCTAGGAATGACCTCACATTCTTAACTGTCTGAGATGGCTCAAGATTGGCAATCACATACGCCTTTGTCGGGTCGACCTCCATGCGAAGTTTGGAAATGACATGACCCAACACATCCCTTCTGTGACCATGAAGTGGCTCTTTTCCCATGATAATACTAGACTGACTTCACGATATTTATGAAGTACTCTGTCCTGGTGCTCAAAACAAGAATGGAAATTGTAACCATAGATGGAGAAGTCGTCCATAAACACCTCGAGAAAACTACCTACCATCTCGGCGAAGACTACAAGCATGCATCTGTGGAATGTCGTTGGTGCATTGCACAATCTAAATGGCATTCTACTGAAAGCATATGTGCCAAACAGGCAAGTGAAGGTTGTTTACTCTTGGTCTTGGGGGGTGATTTTCTAGTTGATTATACTTGGAGTACCCCAAATACCACAACAAGTAACTCTTTCTACGCATCAACACATTGTAATATGTCTTCCAAATATCATCGGAGCTTGTGTCGACTGTGCTTTCCAGGTCCTCCTCTAGGGAGAGGATTTCCTGTGTTCATGGATCGTTCAAAGAGAGTGGTATGTTTCTGATTTCCGTAATGAAGTCATAGTCTGCTTCGGGCGATGTTGCATGTCCCTCATCAATTACGATCTTGGGGTCAATAATCATGTCTATGGTGATTCTTTTGTTGAACGAGATAAATGTAATCTTGCTAGACCCATAATCAACTACGGCTTCTAAGGTGCACAGGAATGGACAACCAAGGATGATAGGAATCTTTAGTAAGGGTGTGGGGGTCTCCATATCAAGGACTACAAAGTCAACTAGGAACTACATTTCTCACACCTTTACCACATTTTCCAAAAGATCTCTAGGTCGCTTGATTGATCGATCCGCGAACTGTAGGATCATTCATGTCTGCTTGAGAGGACCTAGAAAAAATTCTTGCAATAATAACGAGGGCAGAAGGTTATTGGAAGAACCGCTGTCAAGTAGAGTGCGCTCGAAGACTTGATCAAAAATCTCGCAAATGATAAGAGATGCCCCTTTGTCCTGTTTCTTTTGCGAGAAAATGCTCATGGCTGCTACCATGGCCATGGTGAGAACGTGCTTCTCGACCTGTTGGCGTATGTTGTTTCGTGGTGGTTGACACTTGCTTGTACATGCATCTTTAAACCCTTTCTTCATAGCTGGCATGTAATCCACGGCCTTGATCAATGTAATCTCAACAATTAAGTTATTAATAATGTCCGCAACTCTAGTATCAGACATCACCCTTTTTCTTTTTGCATTTTTTTGGATTTTTTTATTGCATCAGGAAAAGGAATGTTTACATTACTGGAATTAGAAACAGAGTTCTTATTTACAAGAAAATCCTTGTCCACAATATTATGTACAACTGGGTCACAAAAAGGAATACAATATGGAATCTGAGATGCTGGTGGATAGGCAAAAAGTGGGGCCTACACTCCATCGGCTGGTGTAGAATTAGTTGTTGCTAGCGGCTCCTTCATGGTTGGCATGGCTTTTCTTCTACGACGATAATTTTTTTTTGTTCTTTTTGATTTTGCAGTTTTTTTTGTTCTTTTTGATGATGGAGATGGTGGTGGATGGTAGCTGGCATGGCTCCTCCTTCTTGTTCTTATTCCTCACCTTCCCTTGTAGCTGGCACGGTTGATACAGAAGATGACGATTCACATGAAGCTTTATTCTTCCCCATGTTGTTGGCAGGCAGAGGCAAGGCCCTACCGCTCCTGAGAATGACAACATTAGATAAAACAATAGTGATTTTCATGGCAGTCAGGTCATCTAACTTCTTCGTCATGTCTGCAAGGACTTCGACGAGCTGGGGCAGGTAGTCAAGGGTTGGGTTTATGGGACTCGCCTCCGAATGTTCAGCGTGTAGACCATGTTATTGCTACGTGTTAGGGAATTGAGGCGATGACTCCTGATGTTGCTGAGATGGTGGAGGAAGATGATATTGATGATAGGAGGGAGGAGGATACTGCTGATACTGTGGAGGTGGGGCAGTCGCATACTAGTGATATTGATGTGGCTGTCGGTATTGCGGTTGCTGGTAATGCTGAATCTACGTCCATTTGTTTGCATATTAGGGAGGTTGGTGATATTGTTGTGGAGACTGTGAGGACTGCCCAAAACGACCACACTGTGGTTGGTGGTACTGCATGTTGGCTTGTTACTGGCCCTAGGGGTGTCCACTAGGATGGGCCAATTGTGCATCATTACTCCAAACACCATTAACTTCTTGAATCAGTGTGGGAAAGCTAGATCTGGTGATGGAAGGAAGTTTGTTTGGTAGACAACCATCTACTGTTGTGGCTAGCCCTTATCGGGTGCCCACACATAATACAAGTATTGGAGTGCAGGTGGTTGCTGGCTCGACTGAGGATGACGTGGCAATGTTGGATCATCCTTATTCTCAGCTGGAGCTTCTGGAGATGGTGTCGCCGATTAGACAGAACTGATGGTGCCCACCAATAGTTCCAACTGCTTGGCGATCTGGTCTAACTTGTCGAGTGTCGAAATTCTGCATCCTCTTTTAGATCACAATGAGTTTCTCAAGGTCCTGCGATCACTTTTCAATAATATCAACCTTCGAGAGATGCCCCTGATGATGTTAAGGATGAAGCTCTCATCTCTCTCTGCCTTAGGGGACACTGCCATATGGACATGCCTTTGGAGGATCTGGGGTTGCTTCTGGTATGCCTTGGATGAAGAGTGGGTGGCCTCTCCTTCGGCCATTTCCTCAAAAATTGGCCGCACTACATCTTCATCCTTGTTGAGTGTGATCCCCCACAGGTTGCGATGACGAGCCTTTAGCTTTCTACATTCAGACACTCAAAGAAGTGTTGGACCTGGTTGGTCCTTGGGATTTCCTAATGGGGGTATTTCTCCTGCAGATCTGTGAATCTCTCCCAGTCTTCGTGGATACTCTCATGTGCTCCCTGAGAGAAATGATTGATTCCGGCTTGCATCTAGCTGAGCCGACCAAGATGTGCAGGAAGGCCGATTTCAGTTCCTCCCATGTCATCACAACCTTTCCTAGATGATTAACCCAATAGAGGGATTTGTCTTGTAAACTGAAGGGGAACGCCATAATCTTCACTACATCCAAGGGAACATTGGGGTAGTGGGTCATACGACAGATGCATGAAAACAACTACAAATGATAATAAGGCTCTTCGTTGGTATTCTTGTGGAAAGAAGGTAGAAGAGCAAGGAACGGAGGCTTTAGCTCAAAGTGAGCATGCACTGGTAGTATGAGGATCCACTCGGTTATCTGCTTGTCGCAAAGGTTATATGTCTCTTTCAATGTTGGTTTTGGCCTCCCTTGCTTGGGTTCTTCCTCATCGAGATCACGGGATCCACCACCTCCTTCTGATATGTCTCCTCCTCCTCCTACTTGCTTATTTATAACATCATTCAGCATATCCTGGAAAGCAGTCTATGCTAGGGTTTGTTCTGTCAACTATTGTTTAAAGGCTTGGATAGATGCCAACAACTGTGCATTCACCTGATTCTGATCAGGAATCTATCCCTGCTCTAGCCAGGGAGGTTGTTAACCCTTGTCCTTTCCTTGAGGAGCCATTTCGGGGTTTGAATCTAAGGAGATGAATTCTGGATTGGTATCCAGGGCTTGGTTTGGCTTCTATATGCAAGACGAGAGAATCCCAATCAGACCACTGGAAATAGGTTCCTATCTGCCAAGATGTATCTGGAATTAAGGTCAATACCAGAGCATTGTGAATGAAAAAGGGATATGGATTGTAATCTACTTTCATTCACAACGGCGAGAGTGGGACAAGAGTGATCCCAGTTTATTGGGTGGTCAAAATGAAGGGTAGAAGATGAGGAGTCTGGAGATTGATCTGCAAAGTCCGTATCGGGTTCTCAGGAATCGCCTCGAATTATTGACGAGGTGGAGTCTATGGAATCGATGTAGGTGTCAGCAGGGTCCCGACTAAGCCATACATGGGTCGACTTCATGAAGCAAGAGGAAGATCAATGCAGGAAGAAAGATACGGTTGTCAACGAGGAATAAAATGGAGTGTAAAATAGTAGAAAGGCTCAAACTGATCAGCGGTCAAGGGGAGGAACACATGACAAAACTTACGCAAGTATACGGGACTTGATCTTTGAACCTTAATCTAGATCCATACAAAC